>JANAVB010040220.1:383845-573845 GCA_029216955.1 Iris pallida | reverse complement strand
GGACCCAAGGGTAAAAATCTGAGTCCAACTTGACACATAATCCACGGCACAATGGGTTTGGGTCCGTGCCGGATCGGGCCGGGGTTCGAGTCCAACAGTCATCCAAATCCAATCTCCTCTACATACCGATATCAAAGCATGGACGAATATTTTTTAAACCTGCAACAAACCTACTATAAACCTCAGAAACTTGAGGAACTGACAATAATATCAACTCGGTTCAAGTAAGTAATGATTATAAAATAGCTAATAATATTCATAAGCATTTGTTACAAGATCCTGAATGTACTAAAAGCAATGACAGCAACAATAAATAGTATTGAAATGGAGTTCAAGGACGATTAAAAGGAAAATGATAACAATAGTAACCAACTCAGCTAGTTTGGGAAGGGACGAAGAGATGAACAATGATTTTGAATGTGCTACAATTGAGCATACTTGAAGAAACAATCATCTTCAAAATCAGAGCAAGCAATCTAAAATAAGCTCACCAAAAAAAAACAATTTTGGAGGTTAGCATTCTGAGAAGCCATGGATAGTGCTCTAACCAACAAGAACTCTAACAGTCGGATATATTGTTGTTAGATACCAATATGTACAACATCTAAATTATCTAAACATTATTCCAAGAAGCAGTCGTGTGTCGTGCAGGACTGGGCCACACCTTGGGTCGAGACAGGCTTGGACACCAGGTCGGACCGGATCGGACCTCTCTTATGGGCCAAGATATAGTGGGCCGGGCCGGGCCGGGCCGGCACAAGGGCCATTTTTTGGGGGTGGGCTCGTGCCGAGCTGGGCCAACCCGGCCCAATTGATAGGTTTACTTAATATATTCCAATAGTAAAACCAAAATAACTTATTAACATTTTTTTTATTAATACTAATATATATGCACATGTCTTGCACGTATTTCATAATATTTGGGAAGGGCAAACAATGGTCTTCTTAATTTATTTTTTCTTCTACAGATAATTACATAACTACCTATTAAAATCAATGAACAATTTTAATTAGTAAAGCATAGACGAGAGCATTTTTTGAAAAATAAACTTCCACGGTGAAGCCTTCTTTTCTCGTTATATAGTAATATAAATTTTATATTTGTCGCTAGATTTTTATTTGATTAATATATTTATTTTTATTACGAGATAAAATAAATTTAATGTTATATTGTATTTTACACTAAACCCCTACGAGAGCTAAGGTAATCCCTTGCTTAGGTATGAACTAAGAATTAGGCATAGATCATTGGAGCAAGTTTTTGGTAAATCCTTACCCAAGTTTCTTGTTAGCAATCACCCGAATAAAACGCGTATTATACGCGAATTTTTTCGTATCTTACATAAACGTATAATACTTACGTACTTTTGAAAATTTTGGATTTGTACACGAATTTTAAGCATGTGGCGTTTTAAATGCGTACCGTACAAATTTTTAAAAAAATTTACCAAAAAAATGTGACCAAGAAACCCAACAGTCTGAACTTTCTTGACTCTTGCTGCTATTAGATATTAAGACTGGCACAATTCTTAAAAATTATCAAAAGAAAAGAATAAAAAGTCTTACAGTAACAAAAAAAAAACAAACCCAAGAGTCTTTCCACATGTTGCTTGCAACAATCAAAGAAAATTCTTTCGGTTTTCCATCATTTAACATATTCTTATTCTCACACTGAACCCTTATTTATAAAGGAGTAGAGGTGGGTGGGCCCTATATATATGTCAAATTTTTAGTTCCAAATTGGTTCATATGAAACGTACTAAACACGAATTAAATCTTATCCGAATATTTTTCGTTAGACGAATTTTTGATCGAATTTTTGACCGTATTTTACTTATATTGTGCCGATTTATACTCGTACTTTTGCCGTTCCGAATTTTTTCCGTTTGTCGAATTACTAACAAGGCCCAAGTTAGGTAAGGGATCCTCATTAGGAAGACCCTTGGAGATGGTCTACACTCTACACGCTTCAGAAATGTCGCCACGGTTGAACATACTCAAAATCTCAAGGTGCAGGTAGGTAAGTGAGCAAGTAAAAATAAATAAAAATTCCAACACATTCTGAAAACGAAACCCTTTTTGGCCCACGGAAGGTGACTGCCACGTGAACACACACACACACACACAATTCCCACCCCCTTGCACCACACCGGACCCACTCCGCCCCCCTCCAATGAGCGTGCGACACGTGGTCCGTGGATCATGACTGCAGTTCAAACCTGCAGGCAACCAGGACTGCAGTCGAAACCTGCGGACAACGTAGCAGTATTATTCTGAAAATCTACTTTGAAATGGAACTCCCAGCATGCTGCCCTGGCAAGGCAGAAAACATAGAAATTCAAACTAAAACCTTTAAAAAAGTTAACTCTTTATTTTTGATTGTTCATCTAGGGGGCATTTGGTTCAAGTTTTTGAGACTTGGGAATGGTATTTGAATTCCTTACCCATGTTTGGTATATTTAGGATTGAGAATAAGGAGGGAATAGGAGGGGGTTATGTAGGAAAGCTATTCCCAAACCCTCCCTTGGAAATAGATTTGCTTTCCTAGGAATGATGTTTGACTATTTTGTTTGGACGGTTATACCCTCTCTTTATTTTCAAAATTTCAAATCCTATCCCAAATATGTGAATCATCATGAAATTAGTGAAAGGGTATTAAAGTAAAACTAAATAAATTAAGATTCCTATCCATGTGTGAACCAAACATGAAAATAATTTTTTTTTAAATTTTGAACTACTTATTCCCAACCTAACCAAACATGGGTATAGGAATGTTGAATTCCTTTCAAATGGGAAGGAATTGAAAATCTATTCCTAGGAATCCAAAAACTTGATCCAAACGATCCCCTAGGGCCCTTGGCAATTTGGCATTCAATCTTCAACAATGATCTAGGGCCCTCCTCAATTTCAACAAAATCAACATCATCACAGAATCAAAAGAGTGAACCAAAACACTTCAACAGCTAGTGAGAAAAGAATTGCCATGTTTGTCATTTCATAATACTCGCAGGTTAAGAAAATTCAAGGGGAACAAAAAAGGAGAAAGTAATGCATCTTGGCTTACAAAAATCCATCAACAAGGATGACAATAACCCAGCACCACAATATGTTCCCCCTACACTATCTGTATAACTCCAACTATTGCCCGACGGCTCATGGCCACGAGACGTCGAGTAGGCCCCTCTGACCCCCACCCCACCAGAAACACACGTACACTCCCCCTCTACCTGTTGTAGTAATTTAACTGCAGTCAACTACGAAATAACTTAAGACGAAGTAAACTACTTTGCTATGGAATAGCATTTGATACACTGCTGCAGCCATCTACAGAACAGAGAACTCAGAACCACGTTGGTGTGAGCGATAATTCAGAGGTTCGTCTTCTCTGATAAACTAGTAGTACAGACAGAAAGAGCTCTCCCACCTGATTTTGGCTTGAAGCATTCACTGATCTTGTCGAAAGTATTCCACGTTTAGCAACCCGCCGCTGGAAGCACACATCACCAGAATTACATTTGTCAAGGTGGAAGGCTTCCAATCATAATAAAGATTACAGCCGTTGTTGGGAGTACAGATCACCAGACGTCCACTTGTTAGGGGGAAGTCTTCCAATCATAATGGATATTACTGAAGCTGTTTGATCCAAGGCCGCCCATTAACCTGTTTCCCATATCCTGTGGCTGCTGCTGATGGTTCATGGATGACGGATCCTGCAACATCTGACTCATTCCAACCCTACCATTCATGGCCGTTACACTGTTGACCATTGCAGATCTTAGCGCACTTAGAGTAGCCGAGGAAGCAACTCCACCCATACTTCCATACCCCATGTTACCACCGGCACCAGAATTGCTGGTCATTCCACCTCCATTTATAGGATTCATTCCATTCATACCCTTCACTTCATTTCCAAGAGAATTGACACTATTCACAGGCGATGACATCATCATTTCTTGTATGATTTGCTGCATCGAACTTTGTGTATCATTAGCATCCTCCTGAGTCTGCGTAGCCGATTGTTGTTGCATTGTTGCAGAGGAATTGACAGCATTCAAGTGGGTGGTAGCATTTCGTGAGGTTGGAATTGCATTATTGTTGGACGTTGTTGGTGTTGGTGGAGAGAAGGGAGAAGATGGATTAGGTTGGGATGGAGGCAGTGAGCTGGAAGAACTGGTTGATTGTATATGGGTTGTGTTTGCGCCACCGTATAGGCCATTCGCGCTTCGCAATGGGCTTTCTTGTCTGGAATTAAACGAATTCTGATGGTGAAGAGCAGCAATAGCAGTTGTAGATTGTGAGGTTGATGGTGGACCACTGATAGAGTTATTTATGCTTCCTACACCATTGGTGTAAGAAGCAAGCTGCATGATTGTTGCATGAGCAGAACTCTGGTCGTTGCGATTTGAGTTCTGAGCCATGGTTTGATGCTGCACCTCGAGTTGTTGAGCTTGTTGCTGAGAATGCTGTCCTGCTGAACTGGAAGTCCTTCGAGGAAAGTTGATCAGACTATCTGAACCCAGGAAACCACATCGCACATCATGAAAAAGTTTTAAGACCAACTGTGTGGATAACTCAATAGATATTTATGTTGGTATTAGGAACAAAGAGCCCTTGATGTTTGATAACTGTATTCATGACGGTTATGTTTGCATCACCAAGGAGAGTATATTATCTAGTTTGCTTGAAGCATCTCATTTGGAAAGAAAAATGAAACAAGAGGAAAATGCTTACCCATGGGTCCTGTCTTTGTTTCTTTGCTATAATCAATCAAATCCTTCATACTATTGACCACTTCTGATATCTGCAGGTTTCAATATTCAAGCAATTAGTCAATACAGTTACACACTTAATGTATTTCTTTCCTAATAGAGTATAAAAATGTCAGTTTCAGATTCCTGGTTATGGTTAAGAAACATGTAGCATCCTCTTCATGTTTAAGATGATGAAAACTCATAAATGCTTTAAGGATGACTGTAGTATGATACAGCCCCATTTGAGCTGTCTCTCTTAGCTGAAGTCTAAGGGCAGGGCAAAATAGTACTAGAAACTGCTGCATTGATGTTGTTCCAATCCACCACTATCCAGCAAGTTGACAAGGAAGATGATACATGACACCAGGACTGAACCTCTTATCTTCCACTCTACCATCCTGTCCTAACCACTAAATAGCAGCACGAAAACCTACTTTCTTATGAACAAGGTTCATGAAACTCATTTTTTTTCCAAGAGTAAAATCACATCTGCAATAAATGCCCAAGGTGAACCTTTACGTTACAATAATTCATTTGTTTCCTCTCCAGAATTGAATCATCATCAAAGTCTTCTCCCACAAAAATGGAACTACTATGGAGCATAAGAAAGCTTAGTAGAAAAATTGACCAAGTTTTTGTGATTGGTCGTCAACCCTCTATGCTAGAGTCAAATTCCTAAACATTGTAGTCGTGATCAAAACGTATAAGCCCGGTTGGCTGGTAGGTACCAACCTTTTCGGAAATCTAGCATAATAATATTCATGACATTAAGTCAGGTTGGTTAAGCATAATGTAACAACTATTCATGTTACCTTCATCGATCCCGACTTAAAATCAAATTGCGCAACTGTTTTAATAAAATTCTCTCATGATGACGGTTAAGCATCCTTGTTCCCAATTAACAACGGTTTTGACATTTTGTACAAGGAGAAGCTACTTCCAAAAATTGTTATTAATTTCTTATTTTAACAATATATTTTGCAATCCTAAAAATGTACCCCTACAAAGTTACAAGATATGCAAAGCAATAAGTGTCTAGTTATGGTAAACAAAATCCTGTTTTTGACACTCAAAAGAACTTTTAAGAAATTTTCCCAAATCAAAGTTCAAAAACTTGGTTTTGGTTTCAGTTCCGGATCCTTCCTACGAGTATCTGTTTCTGCAGTTTCCGGTTCTTTAATTGGTCAGTTTCGGACTCTCCAGTTCGGATGTGAAAGGTCGATTATTGAAAACCTTGCCGCACCTGTCTTAGAAATGAAGACCGGACGCGATCCTTGGAATCATGCCTCTAAATATAGAATAAACGTTCAATGGAATGTGTCTTATAACAAAATTAAACACTTACACGATAAGAAACAAATACCAAGATCCCATATACCTATTAACTGGCCAAGAGGGGATCGTTTTCCACAATGGTAAAAGCTTTGTTTTTTCTAGGAGGGTTGGATTGCGTAAACACCCTCTAGATAGTGAACAAGAGTAAGGCTATATATATATATATATATATATATATATATATATATATATACTATTTTATTTTATTTTATATTTTTTCTTTTGAGGTGTCCTTTCTCCAAGCCGAGCCGTGGCTATATAAGCCACCCAGCCGCTCGAGGGGGGATTCGAACCCAAGACCTGTGCTTGGGCGGCCCCCGACACTACCACTAGGCTAGTGCCTTAGTGGCATACAGGGGTCTGACGTGTAGGCACATCATCCGTGGTGGGGTCTGGAGGCCAGAGGAGTACCGTTTCACTGCTCCGTTAGGGGAGGAGATCAGACAGGTGCAGATCACTCCTACGGCACTGTCTGATGTCTGGATTTGGGCCCCTCCTGGCCGCTCGGTGGGTGCAGGGGAGTTCCGATTTAGCAGCTGCTACGACCTTGTCCGCACTCACTTCGATGATATTGAGGAGTTCGACTTTGTCTGGGGGAAGGGGCTAGCCAGGAAAATGCAACTGTCTGCATACAAACTGGTGATGGGCCGGCTGCTTACTCGGGACAGATTGCTGCGGTTCGGGGTTTCTGTCCCTGACCCTAAGTGTGTTTTGTGTGCGACAGAGACTGAATCCATTGGGCATCTGTTCTTTCAGTGCCATGTGACGTGGAGCATCTGGACAGAGCAGAGCCGGAGACACTTGGGAGGGGTTGGAAGGGAGCGTGACTTCAGAGAAATCCTTAAGTGGATTGGGGATTGCAGGGGCAAGGAGCAGAGCTGGGCTAGGTGTGCTAGATTGAGACTTGCTGCTTCAGTTTATGTCTGGCGGGAGAGGAACCGGCGCATTTATAAGGGACTATCCACCCCACTGGTGGGCATACTTCATAACATTGAGTCGGATGTACTAGTAATGTCCCCCTGAGCCGGGATTGTATCTCTATGTTGTAACCTTATTGAGATGATGGAATAAAATTTACCCTTTTTCCAAAAAAAAAAAAAAAATATATATATATATATATATATATATATATAATATATATTGGCCCTGCATTAGCAGGTTTGAACACCAAGTATGTTTCTTCCATATGCATTGTACTTTAAGATTTACATCTGGAATATGTGCAAAATAAAAGCAACACTTTTGTTGTCTTAAACAAGTTTCTGTACAGCCAGCTATAATTGACTTTAAAAGTCCCATATGGTATTTGGTAATTATGTCAGTCCATTCAAAAATAAGTTAATAGATGGACAGGTTGCATGAGTTGCATAAACAAAGCATAACACGTGTTGCCGAGTTTAGTTTAGTCTGTTTAGTGGTTGCATATAGTTTGAGTTAAATGCATAGATTTATTAACATTGTAACTTTGAGCTTTTAGAAACCATCATATGAATTTTCTAGTTCAGATAAAATTAAAACACACTACATATGTGTATGCGCAGGATAGAAGGCTTGAGAGTTCACTCAACAGAGAAAAGGGAGTAACATTCTTTCCCTTTCGTAAAGAACAATAATAAATCAACACACACATATATACACGAGTACTATATAAGTTCTTACAGATGCAATGATGCTGTATTATTGAATATCATTAAAACATCATGTAATGTTAATGTGATATTTTTTAATCATCATCTATCGCCTTTCTCCCGAACTTTTCACTTAATATTTATAATGCTCCTTATTGTTGCTTTATTCAATTGCCTCGTATATGTATGATTATCTTGATTTCCATCAAATTTTCCATAGAATATTGTATCTATATGATACATGAATATGGATAAATCCAATATAAATAGTATGTAAATATGAACAGTAAAGGAGTATAAATTCAAAAGGTCTGAATTTAAATACGAATCGATATAAACATGTTTTAATAGCATTGCATTTACTAGATTAGTGTCAATTAAAGTCAACTAAAGATAACTATTGTCTTCTATGTTATGTTTAAAGGCCGACCTAAATTATATTACATACTAATATAAGCAAATTATATATGTTATATAAACCGGGTGCAGCATATATATCTCTGTCCAAAAAAAAAATTCAGTATTAAGATCTCGATGGCAACCAATCCAGATTTGTATGCAATATAATCTGGAATACATATCTGTATTTTGGTCTATCCAGATCCGTATTGAGTTTGAATATTCCAGAGATTGCATCCCAATGTACAGTCAACTTCATTTTGACACAAGGCAGGTAAGGATGAAACAATGTAGACAGGCATAAATTTTCCAATGGATAAACAAGGTAGACTATGAAGATTCATAAAAACATAGTTAAAAAAGAATGATATGCAGATGACAAACCAATGAAATACGACAACATAACCTTTATCCCAAATTTCTGGGGTAAACCAATGAATAATATAGTGCAAGAAATTGGTCTTCAGATTAAAACACCAGACATGCATCGCAGCAATATCAAGTTAGAATGCAATGTACCTGAAGACATCGAACGTATCTTTTTGTGTATCCCAAGTCATTTACTAGTGGCACCTCCAAAGCTTTAGCTAATTGACGAGCAGAGGCCACAAAGCTGTTACAAAATGAAGGAAAAACAAAATTATATTGAATCGGCTAACCTGAATATGGTAAGAATTTCCTGAGAAGATAACCAAATCAATCCCCGCCCCCCCCCCCCCCCCCCCAAAAAAAAAAAAAAAAAACCACACACACACATGCATGCACACACAACCCTGACCCTGAAAGAATCTATTATGATATAAAACTATAAAATGGCATTGAAAATGATGATACATCAATGAGATTATTCTCTTCACAAGCATATGAAATGATGGGAATAAGAGTGAATGGCCATTTCGAAGCGGCAAACCATAAAATAGACAGATTATACGAACAATCTCTCGCACATTGATGTGTAAGAGGTGGGCTAGTACCTGAAAGTGGGGGAAGTGATTGTTCAAAGGAATATGTGTATATCATAATACTGAAAGTCTAGAAGCCATGTGCTCGGCTGCTGGAATGCTTTTTCAGGGTTTTCAGTCAACTCCAAGATAGTGAAAAAACCTCTTATCAACCCATAGAATTGTTTTCCAAAGAACGCGGTGTTAAGTAACTCAAAAGTCTATACAATTGCATAAATATGAGATGAGGTAACTACAAGTACCCTTTTTTTTTTTTTTTCTGTTTTCATGGTAAAGACTATGTCCAAACCACAGCCCTTGTGTTAGGTGTAAAGACTACTTTTTGCCCTGATGATTCAAGGAAAAGGCCAGAGGTTACATTAAGTAGGAAATTTTCTTACATATATAGATAAAATCATTCTATCCTGCAGCAGTATCAGTTACTTTCTGATGTTCTTTAATGGATATCAATATTATGCTTTGCTGTTATTTTCATGTCACATATGGAGAAGCACTTGCTTCAACAAAAGATGTACAACTATTCCTGCCTGATATAACATCACAACCACTTAAGTTTCTTCCAAAGTTCTTTGTGATGCACATGCAAGCCCAATTATAAAAAATAAAAATTTGTGCACGTCAACCCCGATTTGACACTATAACTGTGCATACGAAGCTAATATTTGCCAGCATATAGGTACCCATGTTATGATATTGAAGCTCCATATATAACTGGGATGTTAAATATATTTAACTAATTGAAAAGTTATGAAAGCATTTCCTAGAGCTAACAATGTAGCATTTTAGAGAAATGTATCCCCTAGAATGCACCTCCGTTGATATTGTTTCACCTAAAATGAGTAAACATAGAAGAGTTGTTAAAACCGATTATCAAACAACCGGCTCACCTAAAATTTAGTCATGTGTGTGGCCGGTGTTAAAGGCGACGTCCAAGCACCCAAAAGGCGAGAGGTGATATTTCACCACATAATCGAAAGGTAGGCAAGTATCTTCTCTAGGCAACGCCTAGGAGAGAGAGGCGCCAAAGGCAACATTAGGTGAATGGGTAATTAGGCGAAACTAGGCACACGTCTAGGTGTGTTGGGTGTTTTGTACAACTTTTTTTTGTTTGGATTTCTTTTCTATTAAGTTTTATTGGTCAGGTGACGAGGTGAGTCAGCTCGCCTAGGAGTGCCTAGAGCTTTTTAAAACACTGTGGACCTATGTTATATGGACCCAAGAAAATGATGCTCGTATCCATATCCATGCAACATAGGACCAAACTGTACATATTTGAAAATGTATGTATCATGTACATGTATGTCCTTATCCGTATTTGTGCAACATAGGTGACTAAAATGTACCTATTTGAAATGGTATCTCATACCCGAATCGTGCATTTCTCCGTAATTGTATTCGTGCAACATAGGTGTGGACCAATAAGAAAGAAGTTGCAGATGAAGTGGTCACTAAATCCTAATGGTTTGCTTTATATTTCAGAGTCTCAACACCCATGCAAGTCACTTGCAATAATGCCCAGGCCAACAACTAATCAGCATAAGGCTGCAGATACATATTTAAGTAACAGCTGAGCCAGCAACTAAGCTAAATAATGTTGCAAAATCTCGTGCATATGCACATGTACAACTATCTATAATGGGAAGACTCTGCTCATCAAATGATCTGGTTCTAATATGTATTATACAAGGTTCAAAAACACGATTACACAGTCGGATTGGAGCCTTCCTATGAGGATTGGTTTCGGCAGTTTTGGATGTTTCGTTGTTTTGGTCGGATGGTTTCAGACACTCGATCAGAAATGATAGTCGAGTACTGTCTACCACAAATATTTAAAATCTTGGTATTACATAAATAGAAGTAGAGATATTTTAAATGGAAGGAGACTGCACTTTTTTAGCTGTCTTTGCATGATAATCACCTGATTTCAACAATTATCATATAGCCGAGAAAATAACCACAAATACAGTAGAAATGTTGCCCAAAACATAACAAGGTAACTGTATACATACAAAGCCTTATTAATTTTTAAAAAACAAAAGTAATATCTAAAAAGTAAAAATAAGATAGATTTGAATTTTTTTTCAAAATTATAGAAAAATACTATCCATCTCATATATCCTTCACGGGAATCAGATAATGTTCGTTATTTACTTAATTAATCGTACCCAAAATGGAAGATGTATTGGATGGTTTGCATGACAAAGACTATTGGGCTCCCAACTGGTTCATGGTTCACAGTTCATATGTCCTAAAATGTGGAAAGTTCGTCTCCCTATTTCCTGGATCAAAGTATCAGCCTCTTCACAGTTCACACGTCCTAAAACACGGAGATTTCGTCTCTCAATTTGCCGGAATTAAACTATCACCTCATGAAAGAGAAATTTGTGAGTGCATAAGTCAAGGGGAAAAAAAAAGGAAATCACCATGAGGGGAAGGGTTATTAACTTATAATCAACTACCTCTCATCTCATGAGAATGTAAGTGGGTACCACGATTGTAAATGGTAAATGGTACCACGAACAAGAGTTGTCAAAGAGGGGCAGCTAATGATAATCCTTTCTACTAGCTTCTTGCTAACTGACCTATTCACATACCCATCACCCACGACTGTAAATGATAATTGTTGGAATATCCTATTGGTATTTTTGGTATGTTGGAATATGTGTTGGAATATCCTATTAGTATATTTGGTATGTTGGAATATGCCATAGGATATTCCTATAGAGAGTTAATGTAATGAGGAGGTTGTAAGGCTATAAAAAGCAAAAAGATTATCAATAAAATATAAAAACTATTTCAACATGGTATCAGAGCCACCTTTCCACAAACCCTAACCCTAGCCGCCACCAAACCTTCCCCCCCTCCTCTTTCCCCTCTTCCACAACAGACGCCCCCCACCTTGCGCACAGCAGCCCCACCCCCACCCCCTCTTTCCCGCCGCTACTACTGCCGTCGCCGCGGCGGCTGTCCCCCCCCCCCCCCCCCGCACGCAACGGCACCATTGTTGTCGTGGTTCGGATCATTCCGAAAGAGGACACCGATGCCTAGATCTGATAAAAACAGACATGTTCGGGTCTAGGAGCGGACGACGAAGACGAGCATAAGTCGTGGAACGGGCGTAAAGTGATCGGAGAGGAGAAGCATCGATGGAGGAGAACATCAAGAAGCTAGATCCTACAGAGGTTGTGACATTGATGAAGTTGTCGGCTTGTGAGAGCATGACACGAAAGTCGTCGAAGTTGGAGCTTCCCTCCATCGATCTGAAGCTGGATGGACCAGCCACCTATTTGAGTTGATCACGGCGGATGACAAGAAACCTCGCAGGAAAGAACCTGGAGGGATTTCTGTCGGACGAGAAGACAAAGCCGGACGAGGGCTCGACGGGACGCGACAAGTGAAAGTCCATTCATATGGTGATCTACATCTGGCTTCTCAACTCCTTAGTCCAGTCTATTGCCGCCACAGTAGACGACATTAAGATGGTGAAGGACGTATGGAAGAAGTTGAAGAGGACATACGAATTTTTCAGATCAAGGGGAAGATTGATGACACCGTTCAAAGAGAGAAGACGGTACAAGAATACACTACAGAGCTGGAGCGACTGTGGTTGGATTACGATCACTCCTCAGAACGAACAAGCTGTGGGGACCCGAAGTGCAATGAGAGATAGGTATGTCTGCAGGAGAGGACAATGAAGTTCCTTAAAGGACTGACTGCAGCATTTGCTCAGAGGACAGCCCTACTTCTAGCCCAATCGAAAATTCCTACCCTTGAGGAGGCTATCTCGGCAATGATCCAGGAAGAAACACGCATCAAACTGCAAGCAGGGACAAGTGGCCCTCCTGAAGAGAAGTCAGCACTAGTGGCCACCAGTTTAGGCGACACAGGTTCGAAAGGGGAGTATTGGCAGCACAATCGACAGTGCTACAACTGCGGGAAGATGGGCCATCATCGGCATGCTTGCACCAAACCACCTAGGGAGGGAGATTCAGGCGATGAACGCGGGCAATTTGGTGGACGGTGAACCTTCGGAGGACGAGACCGTAGTCGTGGAGGTCGAGGTGGTCGAGGAGGCTATCGAGCAAACCTACTAGTAGCAGAAGGCAATGAAGGAGCTGGTGGTACTTTTACTGAGGACCAGGCGGCACTGATGGGCATGCTGGAATCACTCAGAAGGATGCAGAGGATGTCAAACGAGGGAAGCGAGAAGGCTTCTACCTCATTCTCTGTCATGTATGCCCATCCATCTGAAGGTACTAACGATCCACTTGCTCTTGCATCTATGTATTCCCCTCGACCGTCAGACTGGATAATTAACTCAAGAGCATCTCGACACGTGACGGGAAAGGCTAGTGAGTTCTCCTCCTACACTCACCAACCATCGACATACAACATTCAAACAGCTGATGGAATATTCCAACCAGTGGTCGGTAAGGATACTGTAAATTGTACGGGTGCAGTAAAATTATCCAATGTTTTGCATGCTCCTTCTTTTCCAGTCAGTCTTTTGTCCATTAGTTCCATCATCCTTCAACTAAAATGTATTGTTTCCTTTGATATTCCCAATATGATCTTCCATGAGAAAAAGACTGGACGAAGACTTGAAACTGGCACTTGGCATGATGGACTATGGTACCTTAATCGAGAAGGGCTGGATTCAGCATTAGTATCTATGACGAAAAAGGCAGGGATGAAAGGACTGAAGAAGATAGAGTGCGGAAGATACATTGCGACTCCAATATGGCTTGGAGGAACAAATAGGGTACAGGAAGGTGAAAAGGGACGAAAAAAAAATAAGAGGTGTTAGGCCCACAGCTCAGAAGGAGATACTTACCTACAACATGCGAGAGAAGCAACTTGCAGGACCAGTTCCTACAGTGCCAGTGCTAATTCCCTTGTCTGCGTCCGTCTTGACTCCTGAGACACCTACACCACAACATTCCCCTTCAGGTGATATCCTTCCTTCTCCTCCTCTCCAACCATAATCAGTACGGAGGTCCACTTGCAGCAATGCGGAAAAACCTCCTGATAGATATGGTTGGAACCTTGCTAAATTTGTCTCATATAATCACCTCTTCTTCTCATGGAGCTTTTATTGCATCATTGGATAGTGTTACTGTACCTAACAATTGGCAGGTAGCCAAGAACGATCCAAAGTGGAAAACATCGATGCACGAGAAGTTAGGAGCTCTGGAGAATAACCGAACTTGGGAGCTGGTGAGACTGCCAGAAGAAAAGAGAGCAGTCGGATGCAAGTGGATTTTCACTGTGAAGCAGAACCCAGATGGACAGGTTGAGCGCTACAAAGCTCGACTGGTGGCAAAAGGATACAGTCAGACGTACGACATCGACTATGACGAGACCTTTACACCAGTGACGAAGATGAGTATTGTCAAGACCTTGATCTCTCTGACATCCAATGGTGGATGGAAGCTACACCAACTGGATGTAAAGAATGCATTTCTTCATGGGGATCTAGTGGACGAAGTGTACATGGAGATACCACCAAGATTCGGTACCAATTAGACAGAAGGCAAGGTCTGCAGGCTGAAGAAGTCACTCTATGGACTGAAGCAGTCTCCTCGAACGTGGTTTGACAGGTTCAGGAGAGCAATGATAGGGATAGGATATCAGCAGATCAATGCTGATCATACTGTGTTCTTCAGACGAAGTGGAGACCACATCACCATGCTTGCGGTGTATGTGGATGATATTATTATCACAGGCGATGATGAGCAGGAGATCGCCCAACTCAAGGGGAAGCTTGACAAGGAGTTCGAGGTGAAGAATCTTGGCCCTCTTCGAAAATTCCTTGTGATTGAGATTGCTCGAGATACAGAGAAAATTGTTCTTTCTCGGAGGAAGTACGCACTGGACCTGCTTACAGAAACAGAGATGATGGGATGCAACCCAGCTACGACACCGATAGACCAGAAGTTCAAGCTGGATGCTGAAGCCGGAGAACCAGTTGACCGGAATAGATATCAGATATTGGTGGACAAGTTGATCTACTTGAGCCACACCCGACCTGATATCAGCTTTGCGGTCAGCGTAGTTAGCTGCTACATGCATGACCCCCGGAAGGGTCATATCGACGCAGTGTACCAGATTCTGAGGTACTTAAAGGGAGGCCCCGGGAAGGAACTGATTTTCAGAAGGAATAATCATGTGAGCATCGAGGGCTATTGTGATTCTGACTGGGCTAGCTGTGCTGACGATAAGAGATCCACCTCGGGATACTGCATATTTGTAGGAGGCAACTTGGTCTCTTGGAGGAGTAAGAAGTAGTCAGTGGTGGCCAAATCAACCGCTGAAACAGAGTATAGAACTATGGCCTTGGGAGTCACGGAGCTATTGTGGTCGAAGAATATGTTGATGGAGCTGAAGCTGGACCAGAGAGTCAAGATAAAGCTATGGTGTGACAACCAGTCGACTATTGGTATTGCCAACAATCCAGTACAACATGACAGGACCAACACATATTCCAACAGATATACTAATAGGATATGTTGGAATATCCTATTAGTATATTTGGTATGTTGGAATATGCCATAGGATATTCCTATAGAGAGTTAATGTAATGAGGAGGTTGTAAGGCTATAAATAGTCAAGAGATTATCAATAAAATATAACAAATATTTCAACAATAATCCTTTCTACACGAAGAGTTCGTCTCTGACCAATGGCTCATGGCTCTGGAGTATATGAACACATTAATGCAGTTGGATTTTGCTATACAACTTTAACCTTTCGTTTTATGGTCTCCCTTAACCATTTGTGCATGAAATCCTGTAGCTGACTAATTTGGTGTCAGATCTTCGTAGTAGGAAGATGGACTGTTAGTTCAGTAAGGTACTTAATGGTGATTAATTTAAGTTCCAAATGAGCAAGAAAGTGATGCAACTTACTTTAAGAAGAGGTTGAAACATTTAAAAAACACATACAACTTCAAGTGGAACAACCATTAAAATTGGAAAGTTCTAATGAAATTTTATAATTCAAAGCGATTACAGAAATGATGGCCTGAAGTTTCAAATTCAATAAAAATTTATCATAATAATATTTATCACTAGGCATGTGCACTTGGTACACAACAATTTAACTAGTGATTGATACTTAATCTTATGTCAGTAACTTGATTATAAATAGAGGTACTTGTGGCAATGCGCACACATCATCATACAAAATGAGACTATCGATTACTACAGTAGAGATAGATTGAGCCGATATCAAACTGAAGTAACTTAAAAATTACAATTACTTAGCAGAAATGTAGAGAATATAGTTCCTGGTAACTCACGAATTACAACTACTTTGCAAATCCTGAGAAGATAAGGTGGATGATGTGCTTTGAGCAGCATTTTGATATTTCTGTACCACAGCCCCAAGCTGACTGACCTGAATAAAAGAAAAACCAATTCTCAGAACTACATCATGAATGCAGTCAGAGATTATGAGGAATAGCTTACGAGCTAATTACGTACATGATAACAGGATTAACCAGTACCTGAGGTATTATTAGTCTTCGAGGTATGAGCTCCTCGTGACGCCTAGCACAGAACTCCCAGGAAGAAATCTAAGAAAAACCAACAACATAAAGTATATATGAATATGTTACGCCGAGAAACTAAAGAACACTGATCCGAAACGACAGACACGCACAATACACTGGTACCTTTAGATCCGGATTGAAAACAATACGGAGATGGCCATCACGTACGACACGTAATTGTTCAAATACACTTTCTTGAATTGCTTTAGGATAGTCCAAAACAATTTGACCCAGTGCATTGTGAGATTCACGCGGCATATCAATATAAAGTAGTTCCTCCAGAGTACCACTAGCATATTTGATTTGACATAACCTTGGCAGCACCTCAGCAGTTGTTTCTGGAAAGATATTTGAAAACACATGAAAATAAATAATAAATAACATGAGAATCAAAGTTATCAGCAAGAAGATGCCACTTCTACTTCAAAGCCCAGCAAAAAAAAATTGCATTAATAATTAATAAATTACAAAAAAAAGAAGCTTATAAACCAGGAGCACGTACCAAAACCCCGGCCAGGCTTTCGGTTGCATATTTCGCAGTGCCACACGTCCTGCGAGTATAGTAAACATGCACTATAAAGTCTATAATACCGTCTCACAAGTAACTAAAACTGGAATGTCACAATAACCTCTAGCTTAATTGCCTACGTAGCATGTAATAGATCAAAATTTCAAATGGGTTGAATACTCCAATCTTCTAAACGAATTCTTGCATTATGATGAAGCACTTCTATTCCTCATCAGAAGTGAAGTATACCTGTGGAAAAACACCAGTTGTTTGGCGGCCACTCCCATAAAGAGAAACGCACCACCTTTTCTTTGCATTTGGAGAAAAATATTCAGCAACGAATTTCCTCCAAAACTCGATACTGTTATCCTGCATCACCAGAAGAAGATGAAACAGACGCCAAACACGTTACCGAAAGAAAAAGCATCACTGCGGAAAGAGTTTTTTTTTTTTTTTTACTTGAGGTCTGTGTTGCTGGTGATACATATACTGGGTCAAGCGCCTAGAACAAGTGCCAGGTTCATAATTGTTTGGCTTCATCTGATTCCTCAAAGCAATACTTTGTTGAAGCTGCTGCTGTTGTAACTGATTTCTTGGCGGAAGGCCCTTAAGGAGCTGTTGCTGCTGCTGCTGTTGCTGTTGTTGTTGCTGCTGCAACTGCAAAATTCTTTGCTGCTGCTGTAGAAGATTCATCTGCGCTGCAGCCTGAGGGGAGTGCCTCGACATTTGCATCAGTTGTTGCTGCTGCTGCTGTAAAAACATCGAAGAATCGGAGTGCGGCTGCTCCAACTTCACCGGACCTGAGCCCCTCATAGACTGCAACTGTTGAGGCTCCATCTTCACTTGGCCAAGGCCCCGCAAAGACTGCAACTGCTGCTGCTGCGGCCCGTTTTGATCACCGGGGAGCATTTGCTGCTCCAATTTAACAGGTCCCAATCCACCCACATTGCCGAATCCACCCCTGAGCTGCTGCTGTTGCTGCTGTTGGGGTACCGAATACTGCTGCTGAAAGTTCTGCACCGTCTCAAGCTGCTGGGGCTGAGAATGGTCAGCCCCGAGCTGATTCATAGACTGGCCACCGGCCGCAGAAGCAGCAAAGGCGAGCGCGTCTGTTTCTGCAGACCCGAATTGTTGTAATTGTTGGAGATTTATGCCGTTTCCGAGGGAGTGGTTAACAAAGGAAGAAGCGTTCGGCATGTTTCCCATTAATCCCATACCACTGTTGTTAACATTGTTGGTATTGTTGAACTGGGATCGAGGAGAGACTAGTGCCGAGAAGGGCTGCTGAGAATTGGATTGCGCGCCAGCCATCAAGCCGGAGTTCGACCGGAGGAGCGAGTTCGGGACCGATTGGGCCCCTCCGGACGGTGTCGGAGGCCCCGAAGGCACCATCTTTCCCAATTTGGTCAATTTAGCATCCTATAGATTCCACCACCAAAGTCACCCATCAAAAAAATTGCTTTTTCAAGTTTAAAAAAAAATGATAAAAGAGAGTGAATCTCGTCTTTAAAAATGGGATATTTTCGTCTTCCACTGAATATTCAGCAATAGAAACAGTTCAAAATCCAATCTTTTACTCAGCTAAAAATCACTCCTTTATAGCAAAACACAATGGAATCTCATGACCCTAAGCTCTACATAACCAAATTTCCTCGAAACGGTTAAAAATCCAATCTTTTTTATACTATTCGACCAAAAAATCACCACTTTCTAACGTTACACAGTGGAATTGTTCGATCCCGAGCTCTGCTGAACCAAATTTGACGAAATCAAAACTGGAAGATTAGGGAACACGAAGAAAACCCTAATGAAAGAGATCAATGGACTTACTCAGCTGGAGGCTCTTCTCTTCTTCCTTCTTTAAGATTTCATTCTCTCAGAAATTCTGGGGTTAGTGTTAGAAATTGCTTGCTTCTGCTGATTTTACAGTAGTTCCTTCACAAATTCCTCACTAATTCTTTCTTTTTTCTCCACTTTTGGGGATGAGACTGAGTGTTGGGAGTCCTTGCGGACGTCAAATTCTATTTATTAGATTTGATCAAATCTCTGGAGTATTGATATTCTCACGCACCTTTTTTTGGGATAAGCCACTGGGGTTCACCTGCAATAGCAGGTTCCATTTGCCTTTTTTCCCATTGTGGAATGTGGAATTTAAGTTTTGTCAACGGTGGCCATACTTTTTGCATATTTGGAGTTACATAATTAACCTAATTTTACGTTCAAATCCATCAGCTCGTGAGCATGTAATTTAGACAACATCAGTAACAAAATTTATGATTCACACAACAACGATATTTAACATATTAAAATTTTATCAAGATTTTGACATAATCATATGTTTATGGTCATGATCATCCTACAAGATTATCATCATAAATCAATATTGATATACCCATAAACTGAAAAGAAAAAAAAAATTGACTAACTCGATGAAATGATATGCTCAATATTAATATACTTATTAAACGAAAAAGTTGAACTGAGTCGAGTTGATGATATGCTCAATATATTAATATACTTACTAACTAGATGAATTTGAGTTGACTCGATGTAATAATATGTTCAATCTTAGCTTATTAACTAGATAAAATTGAACTGACTCGATTTAGCGATATGCTAATTAATTAGATATGATTAGAGATAAATTACACGTAAAACTAAGTTAGAAGTTATAAAAAAAAATTAACATTCACTTAAGACATTATTTTGAACATGTGACACGTTTACGTATATCGTACGACATTCTTCTGATAGGTGGATCAAATGTGGTACATGTAGAATGTTAATAAATTACGTGATGTGTGTACAAAGTTTTGCAAATCAAAAACATATTAGATTGACTTGTTAATTTAATATAATCAAAACTATTAAATAATATAGAACGAGAAAAATCAATACTAATGTTTTAAAATAAGATATGCAATTAGAAAAGTTGTAAATAATGGTTACTGACTTGCTAAATTTATCTTTATTTGGAGGGAGGGTGCATCTGAAAAATGGCACATCCATCTCGTGCCGGTTAAGGGAGTGGCAGGATGAAAATGAGGGAGTGGGAATATCTATATTTTTTATTTTTTTTATTCTCTTTTATTCAGTCAATTTCTTTGATTTCTTATTCTCAACTATTTTCATGCCATGACATCTCTACATGCATTCATGCGCGTTACTTCGTTGTCCACCGCCTACGAGATGGGACCCACGCAAGCATTCGGAATGATGTTTCCAAATTTACCCACCATTGTTTCAAGAACTTAATGTAGCCAAAATAAAAGTCATTTATTTTCTATATTTAGATGAGAAAAATAGTAAAAAAAATAAAAATTATTCTCATACAAAAATAGTGGAGAAAATAGTTCATCCCACCCACTCCAACAATTTACTTTACTATCACCAAAATTCACTTTTCCTATAAATTTTTACATTTTTAAACTCCAAAAAAAATTATGGAAATGATAATTTTATGGCTTAATTGCTACTTGATACCCTCAACTATTACGCTTTTTCAAGTTGATACCCTAAACTTTTTTTTGTAACAACTTGATACCCAGATAATTTTTTGGACAATAATGCCCCTACCCAAATTTTAAAACTACCACTCACCCCCCCCCTCTACTCCAGGCCACCCCCCCCCCCCCCTCTCCCCTCCGCACCCCCCCCCCCCCCCCGCCCCGCCTCGCCTGCACCATCCCCCTCCGCCGCCCTCGCCTGCACCCCCCCCCTCTGCTAGCTCCGGCGCGGCTCTGATGGCGCGAGCGGCGCTGGGCTCCCACGCCGCCGCCGCGTTCTCCCTCGCCGTCGTCCGCTTCAACGGCTCCGACGGCCCCGCGGCCTCCAGGAACCCCCGCGCCGGCTTCGTCCTTGCCACCCGCGCCGCCCTCCTTGGCCGGAGCTAGCAGGGGGGGGGGGGGGTGGGGTGGGGGGGCCGGAGTGGGGGAGGGGATGGAGGGAGGGAAAGGATAAGGGCATTTTGGGGTTTTTTAAAATGTTAGGTATTAAGTCGAAAAAAAAAATAGTTGAGGTATCAATCTGTTACGAAAAAAAGTTTAGGGTATCAACTTGAAAAAGTGTGATAGTTGAGGGTAGCAATTAGCAATTAAGCCTAATTTTATAAATGAAAGAAAAGAGCAAAGAATTGATTTTTCATACATTTCATTTCCGTAAATCAGAGGAGGGACTATTTGGATGGGTACAAATATGATGTAAATGTATAAAAGTTGACAAATTTTGAATTTTTTTGACACTTTCATTATTTAGTTAAATATGAAAAAGGAAATATAAACTTGTCATCACCATTCTTTTCTAGCCATTGTTCCTTCTTGTCTTGTATAAATAAAAAAGGCTTAATTGCACTTTGCTACCCTCAACTATTACCATTTTTCAACTTTGTACCCTAAACTATTTTTTGTAACAATTTGGTACCCAGATGTTATTTTGGACTAAAATGCCCCTACCCCTACCCCTACCCCTCCCCCCCTGCACGCTCCGGCCGCCCCCCCTGCTCACTCCGGCCGCACCCCCCCCTGCTAGCTCCGCCCCCCCCCCCTGTTCACTCCGGCCGCCCGCCCGCCCCCGCCTCTCCCCTAGGCCGCGGCAGCACGGGAGGAGGGGGGCTGGGGAGGGAGGGCGGGGCGGGAGGCGGGGCAGGGGGTGGCCGAAGGTAGCAGGGGGGGGACGGAGCTAGCAGGGGGGGGTGGGGCGGCCAGAGCTAGCAGGGGGGGTGGCCGGAGTGGGGAAGGGGGTGGAGGGAAGGAAAAGGGAAGGACATTTTCGGAATTTTTGAAAAATTAGGTATCAAGTTGAAAAAAAATAATAGTTGAGGTACCAATTTGTTACGAAAAAAAGTTTATGGTATCAAGTTGAAAAGGCGGAATAGTTGAGGGTAGCAAAGTGCAATTAAGCCAATAAAAAATTATATATTTTTATATTTTTTAGGTGAGAATGCATGAAAGTGACTTTTTTTTTACTAATTTAGCATTAACTAAATAATTAGTACTAATTATTAAAAAAGTTTACTATCTATATTAACCAAATTTTGTTTAGTATTAAGTAAATAATTAGGTAACTAATACTAGTTACTAATATTTATTATTAAATAGCTGAATACTTCATATCAATTATTTAACTAGTTAATTTTTTAGTAATAATAATACTATAAATAAAATATTTAAATAATTAACTAATTAATATTATTAATAACTAAATACTAATTGTTAAGCTAACTATATATTTTATAATTATTTAATACTAATATAAATAAAATTAATAAAAATAGTGACTATGAAAAATAATTAGTACTAATTATTATTTTTACATTAATATATTTTTTTTTTACCTAATATGATAGTTAAAATAAGTAACAATAATCCACATTAGAAATATCATTTTGTATATTATAATTATTTGATCTATTTTTTGGTAATATTAATTTTCAATACTTAAATATAAAAAGTTAAATAATTAATATTAATCTTTTATTACAATTTAGTTACATAAATAATAGTTTTTATTATTATCATGTATTTTAAAAAAAATTGTATCTCATTTTTATTCAACATCCAAACACTGTAGTTCACTTTTGCAAACAAAAAATTATGGATTCAAATATTAAAATTCAGTTTCAACAGACAAATTAGCAAGAAATTCAAAAGTATATGTATTTACTTTTAGCACTTTCACACTTTTTGTAAGTTGCAATATTCAAACAATCCATGTTCAAACAATCTTTGCCAAATCAATTTTTTCTTCTATTCTTTTTTACAAAAGAAGTACAATCATAGTAGTAAATACTAGTAACTAAAACTCGTATGGAGTAATATTAAATGAATACAGATTCATCGAATTGCAATTCAAAATCATATAAATTTTCTTGCAACACTACAATATCGTGTATTTTAGCTTGAGCATATGTGAGAAATAGTAAGACAACTAGTTTAATGAATACGAAGTTACGAAACAAAGATGAAGTCTACTTATGTAATTATGTGTATTCAAATGATAATTGAGATTATGTGTTATTTTTTTAATCCAAATTTTTGTATGTTATATACAACGAGCTACTTTGAGTCGGTGAATGTTAGTCCAGAAGAACACTTTAAATTAATAGGATTTGTTTAACTAAAAAAAAAAAAAGGGACACCCGCGAATAAAAATTTATTCAACGGCTTTGTTTTAAAAACACTTTCACTTGTTTGGTTGGCATAAATTGTAAATGAAGCATTTGTTATTTCGATGAGTCGCAATATATATATATATATATATATATATATATATATATATATATATATATATTTTGAACTTGATAAAAAAAAAATACACAACATTAACAACGTACGCTTGTTAGAGCATCTCCAACCCTATTGTCTTGTTATGTGTTATAATTCTTACGTGGTATAAGAAGACACGAGACAATATTTTTCATAGATGACAATATTATATTCACAACAAATAACGAGGTAGAAAAAGTCTTATACAATGCAAAAGTATTGAATTTTTTTTTTGCAACTTCCAGTGCTACTTCTACTCTCATTTCCTATTTTATAATAAATATTTTTATTCATAACTAGTAAAAGCACGTGTGTTGTATGTAAAATAATTTTTCTTCTTTCTAATATTATCAAAATATAATTTTAATATTTAAATTTAAATTAAGATTATATATATATATATATATATATATATATATATATATATATATATATATATATATATATATATATATATATATATATATATATATATATATATATATTGTTGGTGTTTTTTGCCTTTGGACTAGAAAAGATAGTCTCACATCGGCTACACCAAATGGTGAGTATCTCAATATAATACATTACTTGTGTTGAGGTGTGTGTAATGCCTGTTGTTTGTATTACGTATTTGGAATACGTATACGTATTTTATCTTGTATTTGTATATCTCCTTGGTTTGGCTTGGCTTGTTTATTCTTGGTTGGGTTGGCTTGGTTCGGTTCGGTTTGTGTGGGTTTGGGTTTGGTTTTATATGGTGAACCCCCTACCTACCACCACCAACCCCTTTATTAATCCATTCCTTCATTCTCTCTCTTCATAACTTCTCTTCTTCTTCCAATTAATTCCTTCACCTTCTAGAGAGAGAAGAGAGAGGTCTAGGCAAGTGCAACTTGCTTCCACAAGAGAGCTCATTTTTATTGTTCCATTAGCTTCTCCTCACGTTTTTAAGACACATTAGAACTTGTCATTTTCTATTTTGAGGCTTTAATTTTTGTAGATCTAGAAATTAGTTACTTTCGGATTTTGGTGGTTTTGATCTATTAAACTTCTTTGTTTTCAAGTTTTGATGGTTCCATGTTGTAGAACATTTTATTCTACCGAATTTTGACCTTTGAAAAGTTGGATTTGGACTTATTTTGACCAAGTTATGGACTTTTGAAGCTTTGGGTTCAACCATGGAGTTCCTGCTGATTTGGAGAAGACAGTGAGCAGTGCACGAGCTTTTTAGCTTGTGCCACTGAGCTGCGCACGCTCTTTAGCGCAGCGCAGTCCCCATACGCTGCCTTTTGGGAGCGTATGACTCGCATACGCTCGCTTGCTTGACAAGGAGTCGTATGGACCCCATACGCTGCCTTTTGGGAGCGTATGACTCGCATACGCTCGCTTGCTTAACAAGGAGTCGTATGGACCCCATACGCTGTCTTTTGGGAGCGTATGACTCGCATACGCTCGCTTGCTTGACAAGGAGTCGTATGGACCCCATACGCTGCCTTTTGGGAGCGTATGACTTGAGCGTAGCCTGACCTGAGCGTAGCTTGACCTGAGCGTAGCCTGATTATCCTGGATCTTCTATAGCCTTGTATATTGATATTTTATTAGATATTTAACGTCCATTTTATATCCTTACGCCTTTTGTCCTGAACTTGATAATCATGAATTTACTTGATATGTTTGTAATTGATAACTGAGCCTGACACGATAGTGACCCGTAGTGGTGCACTCCTGACATGAGTAACATGACATGACCTGATAGTGGCCCGTCGTGGCGCACTCCTGACTAGTACACTTGACCTGATAACCTGACATGATTATCTCGAATAGCTGTTGCGACGGCTACCTGACATGACATGACCTGTATAATTAATCTGAACACCGTGGGCGATTGTGTTTGTATAAATAAACCAGTCCTGTCTTGCATCATGTCTAGGACAGGGACTCCTGAGTACCACGGTCAGAAGTACCTACTAAAATGGACTAAGGCTAATAACTAGATTAATACATTAGTCATGACGAGATTTCCCAGCTACAGGCAATCCCGTTACCTGGGCACGCCTTGGGATCTGTAGCCTGCCGTCGAGTAGGGCACATTTCCAGCACACTGTCATGTGTTGCACCCTTCAAGCTACATAAGGGTACATTCGTTTCCTGGACGATGTACCCACCTGAATTCAACTCTAATCTTTTAACCCGGGTAACCTGGATGGTCTGCAAGGCTTGTGGCTGTGGAATAATCTCACTGCATCTTGTTAGTAATTAGGCTTGTGACAACCCTAGTTAGTTAAAGTATCAAGCCGTAGTTCTTGCTTGGTCGTGAAGTGATTGGACGGAGTCTAACCAGTCTAGTCTTGCCCTGATCCTGTTCCAGACTATTGAATGACCAGAATGCTTGTATTTATTTTACCGATAAATGGTGAGAATTCCAAGTTCGGTTCAGACGAAGGGTTACAACCCCGATCCTTGTTTGGTTTACGGGTTGTAACCTGGTTATCTGAATAGTTCCATGGTTATCTCGTCGTATATCATCCTGGTGTATTTTCTTTATTTCCAGTTCTTACTTTTATTTATATCTTGTGCTGATTGCTGGTTTTAGCTCTTAAGTGAAGCCTCCTTTGTGGCACTTGCTCTTTCTGGGGTCTGACCCAGCTGGTTTTGTGTGGCCAAATTTCGGAGCAGCTCCAGAGGATCTACCGACCTTCCAGCCAGATGGTGGCCACTAGACGGAACCCTGGCAACGAGTGGGTTATTTTTGGCTCTCCCACTCTATTGTAAAAATATTCTTTTAAGGCGTTCAGCCGACGAGCACCTGTTTAGCTCGATTGCACTTACTTACTATCTGCCTACGGGCTGTAACATGATTAACAGATCCTAGGGTTGATCATGTATGACTAAACTCTTGCTAGTCCTAATATTTTGTAACGACTGGCTTCATGATCAGCTGAATATGTAATATTTGGGACGCCTTATTATTGTATATTTAATGATCATACATCTTGTAACATTTACTTACTTGCTTGTGATTGAGACACTAGGCTTGTTCATGACCATAGGAGACTGTTGGCTTGTAGTAAACTCTCATGTATCTAGACAGCCGTGACCGTATAGCGAGATGGATTCCATTTCATATACGTAGCTGGCTATGTCTGCCCCCGCTCTCCAGTATTCTGGTTCTGGGCGTGACAGTGTGCACATGAGGTGTAGTGGGGCACAAGTTTGTGCCATGTGGGAGTATTTTCCTAGAAAAAAAGGATTAAATCCAACAAGGATGCAAGTTAATTTTTGTTGTGCGGACTCGGACTCGGACACGGACTCCAGGATGTCTCGTGCATGCACGGAAGTGTTCGGGGGGTAGGCGTGGACTGGCACACTTCTATGCTGATTATGGGATGATCTAAAATATCAAACTCTATTTTTGAGTATTGTTATTTTAGTCCCACATCGGATAGGAGAAGAGGTGAAATCTCAACTCCACTCTATAAATAGAGCCCATTGGCCTCCTTTGAAATATGCACCAAGAAGAGAGTTGAGGGAGTCTGTTAAGTCCAGGAAGCCCGTTCAAGTCTCAAATATTGACTTACGAGCATTCCAGAAGTTCTTCGTGAACTTGCTGGTTCCTGGAAGCTGTTCGTGCTCGTGTGGGGCGAATAAAGCTTTGAGCAACGGTGGTTCATTCACCCCAGCATCTCATTCTCGCCTGTCATCGCTGCTGTTGCCTTTTACAGTAACTTCTTTTTAGAAGCTCTACTGCCGATAGCTAGTTGCTTGCACAAAGTCTCTTTAGATTTTTTTTGTATTACGTAGAATCTTTTTAGATCCTCGTAATTCAGAATCCTCCAGGATCTCTGTTGCACATCTTCTTTAAGGTGCTGCATTTGAAACGTTGTGTGTACAATTATTTCAGTTTCAGAATTTTCCATCGAAAATTGTGCCTCGGCACTAACAATCTCAAAGCTTTATTGAGAAGATGGATAATTCTCGTGCTTCGCTCATCGATACCGGCTTTAACAAGTTGGAAAAATTTGATGGCGAACACTTCCAGATATGGAGACGAAAGGTCACTTTAAATCTTCAACTCGTGAATGTTGATCACGTGCTGTCATAAGAAAAACCGATCGTTCCAACCACTGGATCTGCTGCGGCTGTGGCTGCTGCTACGACCAAGCAAGCGAAGTGGAAGAGAGAAAACAGTATATGCAAACTACTGATACTCAATTCCATGGAAGACTCTCTGGCGGAGTCCTACTCCAAGAATACATCTGCCAAAGAGATATGGGACTCCTTGGGAAAGCTCTATGAAGATGACGAGAACCGGTCCAAGATCTTCATGGTAGAAAAATACCACAAGTGGACCTTCGAAGACGAGAAGGCGACGCTGCCCCAAGTGAAGGAGTTTCTGAAGTTGCGTCAAAAACTAGAAGACGAGAACATGCCCCTCGTCGACAAGTTTGTCGTTGGAGGGATCGTCGCGAAACTTCCTACAGAATGGAGCAACTTCTATGCAAGGATGCATCGAAAGAAGATGGAAATTAGCTTGGAAGATTTCTTGCAAGAGATCCATGTTGAGGACGATATGCGCTCTCAACAGAAGATGGATACTCTGTCCAAACAACTAGCGAAGGCAAATCTGGTCCAAACCAGAGAGTACCAGGGGAAGTAGGCTGCTTCTCGTCGCAAAAAGAAGGACTTCACGAATCTGAAAGTGAAGGGTCCTGCTTTCAAGCAGCAGAAGTCCAAGTCCCATGTGACTTGCTTCAATTGTGGCAAGAAGGGCCACTACAAATCCGAATGCAAGTCCAAGCCCAAAGAACAATGTGAGCCTAGTAAGGTTTCTATGATTACTAATCTAGTTGCCATGATAGCACAGGTTGCAACTGTGTGGGCTGACTTGGACTGGTGGATAGACACTGGTACGACCTGCCATGTCTGTTCAGACAAAGACTGGTTCGTCTCTTATGAGCCAACTTCAGAGAAGGTCATAATGGCAAACCAGGCACAAGCTGAAGTACTGGGGATCGGGACGGTGGAGCTGAAACTCACATCGGGGAACACTCTGACGCTTCAAGGTGTGAAGCATGTTCCAGTAATTGCTAAGAACCTGATCTCTGGAAGTCTGCTCTGCAACGCAGGCTTGAGGATGGACATCAATGCTGGCCAGTTGGTGATGTCCAAGAAGGGTACATTCTTCGGGAAAGCTTTCCAAACTGAAGGAATGTACAAGATTCAGCTTGTTGTGTCACGACCCGCTATCCAAATTGTTGGGCCGGGCCGAGCCATGTCCAGCCTACGTTTGGACAAAACGTAGTAAGCTGTTCTAGAAGATAGTCAAGTTGGAACTAAGTGTGCTAAATGATTATATTTAAAGCATTTGAGATTGTTTGTCACAACACAGCATTTATAGATGAAAGTAAATATGTTTTAAAGTTTAATACACTTCCAAAGTAATAACTGGAGACAAAGTCCAGTAACTAAATAAAAGTTGTAACAACTCTAAGTCTAAAGACGACTGGCAATGTCTAAGCAAGGTTTTCCGCTGGGGCCTCTTCTGGAGCAAAGGCCAGGTCCTCAAAAGCAGCTCCATAAAAAGTATCGCAAAGTATTTCCTCATCGGAAAATACACCTACAACGTTATCCTGTCAGGACGGAAGCAAGTACAACCTCTACAACTAAAGTACTGAACATATAATGAAAGAGATGTACAATAAGAAACATGGTGTGATAAGTCTATAAAACAGGAAATACTAGAAACATGGCCTCATGGTACAACTGGGATCACAATATCATAGTAACACAGGGAACATGGCATATCTGGAATCATGGTATATCTCATAATCTATCATGGCAAGGATACATATGTCATAGAGACAGATGTATATGTAATATTTAAAACTGTAGCAGGTACGTGATCGGTCAATAGATGTACAATGTACTGTGGTACATGTAAATGAAATGTACATACGTACAAGTTAACAAGCATAGGTGTACATCCGTACAGAAATGTGGGATAATGGCATGCGGCAAGGTATGCATATAAAATGCGACCTCGCTCGCTACTATAGTGGGTCATGATCACGTACTCAACTGTCAGTTTCCCCATAATCCATATTCTATCATGTGAGAGATACGAGAACAGTAAAAACATGTAAGAGACACTGGGAGTAATATAAGCATGGCCGGTACTGGGAACAGTATGAAACATGTGAATACTCCGAGTAATATAAAGCATAGTAAATGTAGCACCCAGTTTTCCAAATGAGGATAATTTTAAAATTTTGTGTTTATAATTATTTTAATAATGATATTTAATTCATGATATGATTTTTGGTGATTTTAAATTATTTTAAAATTATTTAAATCAATGACTTGTGGTTTTGACGTTTTGCTAGTGAAACCCTAGAGACTGTTTGACCTAGAGCCTAACCATGTGATTTATGATATTTTAATGTCATTTTTGGCCTAAGAATATTTTTGTATTTGACTTCTTTGAATTATTTTGATATTATTTTATTATTTATGATATTGTTTTGGGGTTATTTGAGTCGGGTTCGAATTTCAACTCAATCCGACTTGAAACGGGGACCCGGGGGTAGTTTGACTCTAGTGGGACCCACACACTAGTTAGGCATGGCCCACATGATATTAATTTTAGTCCACATGATAGAAATATTTTAGTTAGATGTTAGACTAATTATTATGGATAAGGTTAGTGTGATTAGAGACTTTAGAATGACTAATTTAGCCCCAACCAATTAGCCTTTTCCTAATACTCATAGAATAGGTTAGTAGGGGCTTTTGGACTTTTCCTAATAGAACAAAACCGCCTTTATGGCCAGCCACAATAAGGATAGGGTTGAGCCTCCCATTTGTCATTATCCATCTATTTTTCTCTCTCTTGTTCTTCCCCAAATTCCTAGAGAGCAATCCCTAGCAATTTCTCCACCAAATCCTTCCATTTCACCACCAAATCTTCTTCTTTCCTTGTCACGCCCCGATTCCGTCGAATCGATAGTCGTCCCCCGGGCGTGATGCCGTGCGAACCTAATTTGCGAACGCACAAGACACTAGTCATAAGGCAATCCGAGACACGAGATCTAAGAGAGTACGCAGACAAATTGAATCACACAATAAGTAAAGGAACTTGATTCTTTATTGATAATGAACATCATTTACAGACTCCGGTACAAGACTCATTGCCGTACGGGCTACAACATGACTCGATTACAAAAGAGTGCCGACGAGATAGTTGTTCCATACATTGCACACATCCCTCAATATACACAAGTACTCCAGTGACCTGGATGGGAGGGACGCTGAGTCATCTGGCTTATGTGAAGCTCCCGGATCTGAAGATTCAGAAGCTGGGGACAAGGACTACGAAGGCGATCTTCTTGGGGTATGCCGAGAAGAGTGATGCTCGGAGATTCCTTGATATCGAGTCAAACCATATCATCGAATCTCGCGATGCTGAATACTTTGAAGACAAGTTTGCAAAACACAAGAATATTGTTCTCGCAGATCTTCCGGAGAATGATGAGGGTACAAAGCAGACAGAAGTCTTTAATGAACCAGTAGTCCAAGATGAAGCTGTCGTCAAGGAGACACCAGCTGAACCAGAACTCACTGAGCCGTCAACTAAGCGAACGAGGAGACCGAAAGACTTCGGAGATGACTTCGTCACCTATCATGTGGAAGCAGATCCGCTTACCTATGATGAGACGATGAAGACCAGAGATGCTGTATTCTGGAAGGAGGCGATAGACAACGAGATTGACTCAATCACCTCCAACAACACATGGGTATTGGTTGACCTGCCAGAAGGAGCAAGACTCATCGGATGCAAATGGATCTTCAAGAAGAAGATGAAAGCAGATGGAACCATTGACAAGTTCAAGGCCAGGCTAGTGGCCAAGGGGTTTGCTCAGAAGCAGGGAATCGACTACTTTGACACTCATGCTCCAGTAGCTCGGATGACAACCATCAGATTGTTAATTGCTCTAGCAGCAATACACAAGCTGGTGATACATCAGATGGATGTGAAAACGGCATTCCTTAATGGCGAGCTGACCGAAGAGATCTACATGCAACAACCAGAAGGTTTTGTCGTCAGAGGTCTGGAAGACAAAGTCTGCAAGTTGGTGAAGTCTCTGTATGGTTTGAAACAAGCTCCCAAAATATGGCATGAGAAGTTTGACAAGGTGATAAGGTCAAATGGCTACAGGGTCAGTGAAACAGACAAGTGTGTCTATACAAAGTTTGCTGACGGAAGAGGAGTAATCGTATGTCTTTACGTGGACGACATGCTAATCCTAGGTACGGATTTAAGCTGCGTCACAGAGACAAAGAAATTCCTCTCGACCAAGTTTAGTATGAAGGACTTGGGGGATGCCGACGTAATCTTGGGGCTCAAGATCATCCGGACAGGCACTGGAATAGCGCTGTCACAATCTCATTATATTGAGAAGATGCTCACTCGCTACGGGTATCAAGATCTTCCTTTTATTGATACATCGTACCGAAGTGATCAGAAGTTGGAGCCAAATTCGAGGGAAAGCGTCAGGCAGTTTGAGTACGCTAGCGTCATCGGAAGCTTGATGTACGCTACTATTGCCACAAGGCATAACATAGCTTTTGCAGTGGGAATGCTGAGTCAGTTCACCAGCAATCCAGGCGTTGAGCACTAGAAAGCTGTGAAGCGTGTTATGAGATATCTCAAAAAAACTCAGACATATGCACTTTTCTACAGCGGAGATCCGTCAGTAGTAGAAGGCTTCAGTGATGCTAGCTGGTGTTCAGATATGGAGAGCGAGTATTCCACAGGTGGATTCGTATTCACCATGGGCGGAGCTGCTATATCGTGGAAGTCGAAGAAGCAGACTATGTTATCTCGCTCCTCCATGGAATCTGAATTCTTTGCATTGGATGCTGCTGCAGATGAAGCAGAGTGGCTTCGGGAGCTCATGTATGATCTTCCGGTGGTTGGGGCTCAGATACCGGCAATACCGATATACTGTGACAACCAGGCGGCAGCAGCAGTGGCATCAAATAAACTCTTCAACGGGAAGAAGAGAACGGTGCGGTTGAAGCACAGAGCAGTACACGATCTTATCAAGAGAGGTGTTATTGCAGTGATTGATGTTCGGAGTCAGAAGAACCTGGCGGATCCGTTCACCAAGGGCCTCAAGTGCCAGCTGGTCGATGACACAACTTGTAAAATAGGCTTGAAGGCATTCTGATATTGTGTTATTACAATCCTACCATAAAGTTTTATGCTATTAGTTCAAATAAAAATCTACTAGGCATCTAGTTTTTGGTTCAAGGGAGGACTATTAACCAGAAGAATATCAGGAACGGTGGGTACTTGTCCTCTGTGACATAGAGAGGTTACGGACCTACAACCACTGTTGTCTACTGTTGTTTTCTGCGGAAAACGGATCCTGTGGGAAGGTTGGCTTAAATGCCTTAATGAATTCTTAGGCAGAGTGAATGCCTGGAGTGCTTTACAGGAAGCACGGTAGTGCAGCACTACAAGGAGTGTAACTCCATACTACAGTGAGATGACTTCACCATGAGGTTCCCAGGTAGGGGTAATGCCTCGGCTTTGCAAGCCAAGTCACATCGGAGTAGCACCGCAAATAGGCAGGTAGCCTAATGCTGTATGATAATCGTAATAAAGAGAGGTAGACAGCACTACAAAGAGGACGATGTCCTCATGTTACAGTGGCATGACACCACAAAGAGGTACCAGGAAGGGTAAAGCCTCGGCTTCGCAAGCCATGTCATAGCGACATAACACCGCACGGAAGCGCAAGGCTTCATGCTGGGTAGTTTGGCACTACAAAGGGGCTTGTGACCTCATGCTACAGTAGTATGACACTATGATGAGGTACCCAGCTGGGGTAAAGCCTCGGCTTTAAGCCATGTCATAGTGGCGTAGCACCGCAAAGAAGCGTAATGCTTCATGCCATGACTCTTTATAAAGAACTCACCTATAGTGTATGTCACGCCCCAGAACCAGAATACTGGAGAGCGGGAGAATGACTCAGCCAGCTACGTATTACGGGTAGATGAATACCGTATAATACGATCAATGCTGTCTAACCAGACGAGGGGGTGCATACTACATAAAGGTCTTACTATGGTCATTTCACATCTATTGTCTCAATCATTCAAACAAGGAAACAGTAATAGAGAACATGTAAGATAAAGCAGTAAGGCGTCCCAAATGCTCAGTCAAAATGTTCTTGAGATCTGGCTTTACAAAATATAGCCAGATGATATAGCAAGTATACGCAATTGTTATCAGCTGCAGTCTGACTTAATTATAATCATGTAAAAGTAAGTACAAGACAATCCGACTAACATGTCGGTGCCAAACGGCTAAGTATAAAGGTAAATAACAAAACGAGCGGTGAAGTAAGGAACCCACTCGAGTCCTCCTGCAATCATGCCTCTAGTATTAACCATCTTGGAGGTAGAAGTACGCTGGATCCTCGGGAACCGGCTCTAAATCTGGCCATGCAAAACCAGAGAGGTTAGACCTCTAATAGCAAGTACCACAAGGAAGGACGATATAAAGGACATAAACCAGTAAGTAAAAGAATATAATAATAGATCTCTGCTTGCTACTAGGATTCACATCACATCACGACACTTCGAACCAACCTCCCAACCAAACAAGGACAGAAGTTGGCCCGTCATGTCCTGACATTCTGATCATCCCAGTTAGGTAACAGAGTAGTACAGTACACAAACAAATTATCTTGAACGGCCAATCAAATTCTACGGCTTGCTATTATGAGTCCCAAGTTATCCTGGAATTATGCAATTAGGGATTCCTCAGTTCTTACTATGTGCAAGCAAGGCTAGTCTATCCAATCAATCAATTGCGCCAATCATGTAGTTAGACGAGTCCCAGCGGGACGCCCGCCGTTATAGCATGTACAATAATATAAGCAGATACCGTTCCCTGCCCGTGTGACAGGTTTACAGTATCTGTGGGAACCAGCCGGCCCGTCGGGCACTTAATAGTCCCAAGGGGGCTGCCATGTAAGAGCTCGGGAATCCATTCTCTCCATGCCATCATTATTTTATTTAACTTAATGGTCTCTACGTTGAGTGAAGTTCCATGCCGTGGATCATGCTCATTCGAATGAGTACTTTCGTACGGGGTACGATATGTGCAACTCTACAACGATACCCGTACGGCTAGGTTGTAGGTTTTACATAGCGTGATGCAACAATCAATTTAACCACGGAATAATCATGTCTTGACCATAAAGTACACATGCTGTCTTTGTAAGATAAATAGAAAATTAAATAATAAATAATTACTTTGAAGCCTGCATGTGCCTGTATGCCAATATTCGGGATCGGCTAATCGAGTATAATAGTTCATTACATGAACGTGTCTCATTCATTCATTTCAATAAGACGACTAGCCAGTCTCTTAGTTCCAACTAGGAACGCATGATCAATTATTAGTCAATGTCACAATCATTATCAATGGTGACAAGGCATAAAAGTCCATCAATATTACATGGGGTCGGGTCCATAACTCTTCAGAATTAAGTTCTAGTCATACTGGGTATCCATGGATTAATCAAGACACAGGACACATTCTACACAACAATCCATATTTACAATATTAACATGTCATGATTTATCAAGTTCATGCAAAAAGGCGTAAGGATATAATAGAAGAATTATCATGCCATCATTAAATGAATAATTATAAGACAATTAAAACACCCAGGTCAAGAAGTCACGCCCACAAATCTATGCTAAGGCCAAAAGTCACGCAAGAAGTCTATGCTTAAGACCAACAAGTCACGCTAAGTCTAGCTGGGGTGAGCGTGGAAAATGGACGTGAATAGTGAGCGTGAAAAGTGATACACGCTGGCAAGCGTGAGCGTGAAAAGTCACGCAAGCAAGCACAGCGTGAGCGTGAAGGGAAATTCACGCAGACTCTAGTGAGCGTGAAAAGGTGACAAGAAATCTACGCACGCAAGGATGTGCGTGACTAAAATACACGCACGCTCATGGATGTGTGCGTGACTGAAAATACACGTACGCTCATGAGAACGTTAGCGTGACTAGAAAATACACGCACGCTCATGGATGTGTACGTGACTGAAAATACACGCACGCTTATGAGAACGTTAGCGTGACTAGAAAATACACGCACGCTCATGAGAACGTGAGCGTGACTAAAAATACACGCAGACACGTACAGACGTGTACGTGACTGAAAATACACGCAAACACGTAAAGACGCGTGCACGACTGGGCTGATGTTTTACGCGAGCACGTAAGAACGTGTGCGTACAACATTTCCCGAACTCCAAGTACTATGGAGCCTTCGCTCCAGTGCCAGAGAAATACACCCAAAGTTGATGGACCAAGAACCCATGAACAGCCGAAATACTACAACTTAGATCTAGAGAAAACCAGCCGGAGAAATCAAAAATGCTAAGAACTAATCTCTCTTGGAATCACGAGAAGAAGGCAAATGAACCATAAAAATGGGTGATTGAGAAGCAAGTTTGCACTTGCCTTCTCCTGCTGCTGGTAGGTGGTGGGGAGTAATGAGAGGAAGAAGAAGAAGTAATGGTGAGAATGAAGTAATGAGGAGAGACAAAGAGATGGAAGCTTTAAATAGGAAGATGGTGGTGGGTGGGGTGTTGGGCCGGGTTTAAGGGGATTCAGCAAACCGAAACCCAATAAGACTAAAGCAGCAAATAAAATGCAGGAAATAAAATTGCAGAAATATAATTGCAGAAATAAAATTGCAGGAAATTAATTAACATGAAAATTTTAAAGAGCAGATAATTAATTAACATGAAACTAAAGGAATTTAAATACAGAATAATACATGATAAATACTAAATAAATACACATGAGTTGTTCATATATAAAAATACGCATTCCGGGAACGGGGAGTGACAGTGTATGGACAGAGATATCATGCCGTCTCTTGAGGGTAAACTTGTAGATGCCCAAAAATTATACACTGAAACCAGGCTGGCACAAGGCCTTCAATGTGCAGCCAGAAGCACAGTTGATGTCATTATGTGAGTAAGAAGAATTGCAGTTATGGTACAGAATTCAAGGCTTAGTCCATTCTTGTATCATGCTGTTATTTAACCTATGCGGGAAGATTCAAGTCTTAGCGACATCTCTCCTAATGCATGATGGACAGTCACTGTGGGGAACGCTCAACCCATATATTGAGATATGTGGGAGATTGTTGGTGTTTTTTGTCTTTGGACTAGAAAAGATAGTCCCACATCGGCTACACCAAATGGTGAGTATCTCAATATAATGCATTGCTTGTGTTGAGGTGTGCACATGAGGTGTAGTGGGGCACAAGTTTGTGCCATGTGGGAGTATTTTTCTAGAAAAAAAAGATTAAATCCAACAAGGATGCAAGTTGATTTTTGTTGTGCGGACTCGGATTCGGACATGGACTCCAGGATGTCTCGTGCATGCACGGGAGTGTTCGGGGGGTAGACGTGGACTGGCACACTTCTATGCTGATTGTGGGATGATCTAAAATATCAAACTCTATTTTTGAGTATTGTTATTTTAGTCCCACATCGGATAGGAGAAGAGGTGAAGTCTCAACTCCACTCTATAAATAGAGCCCATTGGCCTCCTTTGAAAGATGCACCAAGAAGAGAGTTGAGGGAGTCTGTTAAGTCCAGAAAGTCCGTTCAAGTCTCAAATATTGACTTACGAGCGTTCCAGAAGTTCTTCGTGAACTTGCTGGTTCCTGGAAGCTGTTCGTGCTCGTGTGGGGCGAATAAAGTTTTGAGCAACAGTGGTTCATTCACCCCAGCATCTCATTCTCGCCTGTCATCGCTGCTGTTGCCTTTTACAGTAACTTCTTTTTAGAAGCTCTACTGCCGATAGTTGCTTCTCTTTAGATTTTTTGTGTATTATGTAGAATCTTTTTAGATCCTCGTAATTCAGAATCCTCCAGGATCTCTGTTGCACATCTTCTTTAAGATGCTGCATTTGAAACGTTGTGTGTACAATTGTTTCAGTTTCAGAATTTTTCATCGAAAATTGTGCCTCGGCACTAACATATATATATATATATATATATATATATATATATATATATATATATATATATAATTTAAATTAAGATTTGAGCCGTTTCGAAGCTGCATTATATATAGTAGAAGATTAATGATGTGGAGATGAAGTTTTGTCAAGTGTATTGTTTATAAGTAGACCATCAACTTCATATTGTCTTTGTCATGTTACGCCACATTACTTTAATAATTTATTTTACACTTGCATTGAAGAAATACTTTATAAATAAAAATTTGTTATTTTTATGTGGCAACAATTCTTTTTCAAACTCACAATAGAGTTGGAGATGCTGTTCATTCTTTCATGGCAAATATAATAATTTTCTTTAATTTGTTTGCTTAATAGTTTCGGAAGGGTGCAGTTGTCATTTGCTAAAATTTGTACTCATTTTTTAAGGAACCAAAGACGCGAGCCATGGCGAGCAGATATCCATCCAAACTTTGGATAGTCGGATAACGCTGCCATGTTCCCCATGTATCATGCATGCATGTATACATACATACATACATGGGCTACAATGGATGCATGCATGCATGTCCTATGCGGTGTCCCGCATAATTTTTATATACCCCACCAAAGAGAGGTTCATCAAACGGCGCCAGCGACTGACCGTCCGTAGTGTGTGGTAACGGTACCAGATCGACGGCAGGGGTTTCATATAAGGCGTAAAGTTGTTTTATTCGGTGGCAATTTCGTAAATTAACGAAGGGTTAGGAAGATCTGATCGAATACCGTTAACAGAAGAACGGCGGATAATGAATTCACATAAAATTATGCAAATTATTATTACTAGTATATATGTACGTATTTTACACGTATTTTAATTAGAATATTATAAAGTCAGCTACTGTCTTTTCGTCTTTTTCAGATGATTCACGGGTGTGCGCTTTCTTTTTACAATGTCAAGAGATTCAAAATAGAAATTTTTTTTAGAATAAAAACTTTTGGAAAATGGTAAGGACAATTTTTTTTATTATCATTAGAATATGAAAAGTTGTATAAAAAAAGAAGAAGACTCCATAGCATGTAAACTTTATTGCTTTACTCTTAAATATAAATGATATGCAAGTTAACATTATTTTTATATAGTAGAATAGATGTTTATAAAATATTCAGGGGTATTAGGAATTCAAAAGTTTCACCACCAAATTTTCCTATTATATAATAGAATAGATAAGATACTCAATATTGTATAGCTTGAAGCACAAACAACATTTTTTTTAAAAAAATATTACGCACGTACTCACAAAATTGGAGGACTCGAAGCTTGCCAGTCCCTCTAGATATACGCTCTAATACCACTAGGCTATAGAGTTCGGACAACACAAACAACATGTTACACTCACACACCCACTTTCTTTTGACGGTTATCCGAAGGGACTGTTTGGTTCGGTGAACTAGAGCGAAGTTATATAAAAAAATATATATATATATAGTTCGCGTACATTTTGTGTATGCTCGTCATGCACATATTTATTAATTTCGTTGTTTGAATGGTTCTTGAAGTGAGTTGAGAAATGTAATTTTTTATAGATCTTTCGTTTGAATGGTTGTTGAAGTGGCAGTTGAGAAGTGATATGGTTTTACGTATTTGAATAGGATAGAGTTACCTCTACCTAGTATTTTTTTATGAATTTAAAATTTAAGTACTATAAAATTAAGTATTATTATTATTAAATAATATCAATTAAGTATTAATATTTACATCATTATTATAAATTAATTGTCACCGTTACTATAAATTAATTGTCATTATTACTATAAATTAATTGTCATTATTACTAAATTTATAAATATTTTTCATTAACATTATCTTAATAATATTATTTATTAACTATTGTTATTATAACAATTAATTAATTATGATTAAATTTCTCAAACAAAATATTAGTATTTTTCTATTTCCTTTTAATTATTAGTTATTAATCATTTTTAATCTCCTTGTTTAAGAATGGAACATTCTCCATTGTCTCTCATTCTCTCTCTTTGATATGTCATTTTCTCTCTTTCTCTCGTTCACTCTCCTCCCCCTCCCGCTCGACCTCCTCCAACCGGCCTCCTCTCCGCGAATGCCTTGCCTCCCTCGACGTCATGGCCACCACCCTTTCCTTCCTCCCTCGCCATTGTGGCCACTACCCTTGCCTCCCTCCCTCGCCACTGTACCACCCTTGCCTCAAAGGCCCTCGCTGGTGTCCAGTCTCGACCGACGATGGTAGCTCGACTAAGACGTTGTCCGGAGCCCAAAACTCGACGACGACGGTCCTCCTTGTTGGATTGTATCTCGTTTCCGGTTGAGTGCTCAAATAGGGGATGACAATGGAGTTGGTAATTTAGTTCCACTTCGGTTAGGAGGTAAGATCATGTGATGTAGATAATTGAGATTGGTTCAGACCTTACATGAGAATTATCTTTTAAGGCATATGAGCCAAATTCAATATTGTACCTCATGGGTCAACTCCGGTTCGGATCACACCGCATTTCCAACAAGTGGTATCATAGTCTATGGTTACGAGACTAGTTTGGACGGCTCTAATTGGTTCGAGACAGATTGTGCTGAACGTTCATGTATATAATCGGATTATACAGACTCTTCTCAAGGTAGAGTAGAAGTATCAACTATAGGAATTGGCTTCAAATGTGGGTTTGACGAGCCAAAAGTGGAGCAAGACTTTGTGGTTGTCACACAATTGTGGTGTGGATAAACGTGTCAAGCTTGGTTCTGTGGTCGAACGGATCGAGATGACAATATGTTGGATTTCATAGGTGCTCGGCTGGCGAAAACGAGCAAAGGTAGCCGGAGTGTGCTAAGGTTGTTCGGTTAGCGGGAACGAACAAATATATCCGGAGTATGCTAAGGGTGTTCGGCTAGTGGAAAACGAACAAATAGTAGCTGGGTGTGTTAGGTTGCTCGGTCAGCGAAAACAAGCTAAGGTAGAGATTGTTGGATTGTATCTCGTTTCCGGTTGAGTGCTCAAATGGGAGGTGACAATGGAGTTGGTAATTTAGTCCCACCTCGATTAGGAGGTAGGATCATGTAATGTAGATAATTGTGATTGGTTCAGGCCTTACATGAGAATTCTCTTTTAAGGCATATGAGCCCAATTCAATATTGTACCTCATAGGCCAACTCCGGTTCGGATCACACCGCATTTCCAACAAATGGTATTAGAGTTTATGGTTACGAGACTAGTTTGGACGGCTCTAATTGGTTCGAGACAGATGGTGCTGAACGTTCATGTATATAATCAGATTATACAGACTCTTCTCAAGGTGGAGTAGGAGCATCAACTATAAGAATTGGCTTCAAAGGTGGGTTTGACGAGCCCAAAGTGGAACAAGACTTTGTGTTTGTCACATAATTGTGGTGTGGATGAACGTGTCAGGCTTGATTTTGTGGTCGAATGGATCGAGATGATAATATGTCAGCGGGAACGAACAAAGATAGCCGGAGTGTGCTAAGGGTGTTCGGCTAGTGGAAAACGAACAAATAGTAGCTGGGTGTGCTAGGTTGCTTGGTCAGCGGAAACGAGCTAAGATGGAGATTGTTGGATTGTATTTCGTTTCCGGTTGAGTGCTCAAATGGGAGGTGACGATGGAGTTGGTAATTTAGTCCCACATCGGTTATGATGTGGGATCATATGGTGTAGATAATTGAAATTGGTTCAGACTTACATGAATTTTTTTTTTTAAAGCATATGGACCCAATTTAATATTGTACCTCATGGGCCAACTCCGATTCGGAGCACACTGCATTCCCAACACTCCTCTCTTCTAATTTTGTTTGTGACTGAAAGCTATTTGGAGTTCTGGGAGAAGTTTTTCAGAAAAAAAAAAAAAAAAAAAAGGAAGTGGAATGGGGGATTGGGAGGGAGACAGGAAGTAGAAGATGTCCAATCGAGTAATTCACAACCCACACCCCAAAATAACACTCGTTGCATTGCAACCTCGCTCGCTGCATCTTTAGCCTCAACTTCCTCTCGAGACGCTCTTATTTTTCGAGCTCGTAATTCGCACATCACGGTGCATCACTCATCGACCTAGTTGGTAGCCCACCCAATCTAAAGGATTCCACCTGGACTTGCATTTCATGAAAAATTAAATGGTAATAATTAAGATCTTGTGCGGAATCTAACCTACCCATTTGTAGAACTTAATACATTCCTTCCCCTCTACCACTTCATCAGCTAGATGCGATTGAGTATATATATTATATATTAGTATATATGTACATGCCTTATACGTACTTTATAGTATTTAAAAAATAACAAATAATAGTCTTCTTATTTTTTTTTCTTCTTTTATAAGTAATTACATAACTAACAATATTAAATTTAATGAATAATTTAATTAGTAAACATAGATCTACGATGAAGCATGCTTTTCTCATCAATTATATAACTTAAGTTTTTTTGTTATATTTTTCGAAATAGCAGCCATCTTAATTATTATTATTATGTTAATTATGTATATAGCAGATCTTTTTTTATAGAAGATAATAATTGGCTGGGTCAGGCAGGGTAATACCAAAACCCGGCCCAACTATATATTGGGTACAAGAAAGTTGTGCTGACCAGTCGAGTATTGGACCTAATTTGGATCAGCCGGCTAGTACTAAGTACTTCCCAATAAGTAAATCAAGAGTCTGGTCAAATTCTTTCGGGCCAGGCCGCGGCACGCACATACTTGGTTTAATCGGAGTCCGAAATAATATATTTCTACCAAAAAAAATCATACAACAAGCCCAAGGCCTGCTAGTACTACGAGCTCAGGCCAGGCTCGTGTTTTACTGGGCTCGGTCTGGATTGTACTACCAAGCTTGAATGAATACAAGTCACCAAACTCTCGAGCTGCAGACCAAATAAAACAGGGTCAAAATGTACTCATTACTTGCCAAATTACATCAACGTACTCCAACCCACATAACTCACAGCTACTGTGTCACTGCTAATTGCAAACGGAAATAATAAATGACCCACGATTTCTGCCCGCGGGCCTACGTGGCCGAATTCCATTTGTCCCCTATATTTGTGTGGGAACTACAATGGAAGGTTGTCACGTGAACTGTAGGCCAAAAGCGCGATCTACAGCAGCGTCCAATTGCAAAAATATGACAAACCAATTGATATGTGATCAATAATGGTTTGAAACGAACTACAAACCTCTAAGAAAACAAGAAGATAAGCTCACTCGAGTAGTAAGCTTGCTCCCTATCTCTTCTCTTATACTTGTTCGACATTGTGCTCGTTCTTCTGGGCAGGCTTGTCACCGCCACCGCCACCACCACCGCCACCACCGATCTCGATCTGCTTGGCATCCCCCGCCGTCTTTGCAGTATCCCCGCTCGCAACTGCAGTCTTCCCAGGTCCCTTGTTCTTCCTGTATATTGCATACAGGATCAGCTGGCATGTCCCGAGCGCGCAGCCGCAGCCGTTCGGTACCTGGACATGCGAATGTCGATGTCACCGAGATTTTTTTGTTTTACAAGCGTTCTTCAAGGGGAAGTTGCAGGTGTAGCGATAAAGAGCAAGGTACGTACCATGATGAACACGTCGCGACCAAGAATCCCGTAGATGAACCACGACGTTCCGCACAGGAAGGAGAAGAGCGACAGGAGGAAGGGCATGAACTCCACGCCCTTTGTTCGGATCACCAACCTCTGTACACAATGCCAAGAGAATTGAAATTCACACACATATATATATATATATATATATATATTAGCTCTACTGATTGATGTATCCCTATGAAATGTGTGTTTAGAGTAGCGGAAATGAACTGTTACGAGAGATCCGATTTTTGGTGGTTTTAAGCTTTTAAATCAGTCAAATTCATGCTTGGTAATTTATTAACAAGTGGTTCTGAAAATTTTCTATAATAATAAAGTTATCTTTATGTCCATATATAAATAAAAATTAATTTTTGATAAAATATGAGTTTATGGACGTGAAGGTACCCGTTGCATCAAAAAGTCTTTTCCGCATTCTTGTCAGAAAATAACTCTGCACCCAATGGAGCTCCAAAGACAAGTACAAGACAAGTTTAGGAATTTTTTTTTTCAATCGGTAAGAAAAGAGCGAACAGCCGCGGGAAGGAAAGAAAGAAACACAAAAAAATAAAAATAGGGTTTAGTTATTAGTAGTTATATTTATATATATTTTGGCGAGGATATAAATGGAATAAAATAATAAAGCCACCCAAAATCCATCGATTTAGGGTGTTTATAAAGCCATCCAAAAATACACTATATCGATTTTGGGTGGTTTTTGAGCCGACCAAATCCAGTGGCCCAAAAAAATTTAACAAGCATGGATTTTCATAAACGGTCGGTTTAAAAACACCCCAAAGCTGCTGAAAACACCATTACCAAGCAGACTCTGAGTATGATGAGAACTAGCTAGTTTGATTGCAACAGTCTGCACAAAAGTGTGTCGTCCCCTAGTAATTCAATGTAGTGCAATTAACATTTGAAAGCAAAGAGAAGGTCTTGAAAGAAGTAGCAAGTGACTTACCATGACTGCCAGTGGCGAGGCGTACATGCAAACGGAGAAGAATGCAGCTGCGGTGCCGCAGAAGATTTTCCTGGTGCCCTCTCCGCGGAAGACCAGCAGAGAGACCAGAGCGACCGCCGCGAAAACAAAGGACACGAGAGCGAAAAGCCCCGTCATCTTCGCCCTCGTCTTCTTCGGCGCAAATACCAGGAACGTCGTCACGTACATCACCTCGAGCACGGACCCGGTGCCGTTGATGGTCCAGATCAGAGTGTTGTTTGACGACACGAATGGCAGACCGTACCTTCACGTCAAGGTTAGTCGAGTAAGCACGGACACTCCAAAAAATATGCTAAAGCACGCCCGAATCAGTGTCAAGTCTGTGTCGCCGTGTCCGGTACGCAATATGGGACCACTGATTGATTAGTTGAAGAGGCAAGCAATCATGTAGGAATGAATGGAGGAATCTTTACCATGCGGAGAGGAGGCAGTTGAGAAGTGTCATGTTGTATGGGACCCCTGAGAAGTCCTCTGTGGACCTTTTCTTTAGGATCCTCCGGAAAGTGACACTAAAATGGCAGATTGATGATTAGAATCATACCAACCATCCAAATCTACTATATAGTTCCAATTAGCGGACAATTTCATACAGTAACAATGCTCATGAAAAAAAAAAGGAAAAAAAACAACAACGACAGCAGCAACAACAACAAACCTTTGTGTCAGGGGCCATATCTTCCGTAAACATTAACAAAATCTATATCCTTATTTTGTAAACTATGAGAAAAGGAAAGACGACGCAAACAAAACAAAATATACTAGGAACTCACTTGGTACATGCTTGTGTGATGTGTCGTATCCGTGTCTGATGCAACATATAAAAAAGGGGCACAATGCCGACACCGCTCTAGATACATGCCGTGTCGTTGTTGTTGGATTCAGTCTTCAAATAGATACATGCCGTGTCGTATCCGTGTCTAATGCAACGTAGTCTGAAAAAGGTCCAACGAGAGAAATCGAAAAATATTGGGGTGAGAGAGGCTCGAACTCTCGACCTCAGGATAACTCAGATTTAGCTATGAGACCTACGCGCTAGCCAACTGCGCCACCACCCCATTGTTGGAAGTTGTATCACATTTTTATTGCTATTACTCCCAATAAATGCCTATATTGTACTCTCTTTAGTAATTTCTTCAACTTATTTTGTCCATAACCTCTAGAAATATATCAAACGAAAAGGCTTCACATTATCTTTTAAAGTTCATATCCTAAAGAAAATATAAAAATGTATAGATTAAACAAAAGAAGAAGAAACATATAACAACAACAATAACAATAATAACAACAACTAGGAGCACGCGCGTATTATTTTATTTATTTATAAAAATGGTAGAAGTTTAGAGATAATGGACACAAAAGATATACAATGCAGCGTGTATAGAGTTTCGAGTGTTACGACAGAAAAAAAAAAAAAAAAACAATTAAACACAAATAAAGAAGAAGCATATATATAAACACATACTTACACAGGTGATAAGAAGAGAAACAGTGCAGAAACGTTCCCTGCATGTCAACAATAAACATACAAACACCATCAATATAATGTTCAACGCCTACACACAATATTTATAAATATATAGAGACAGATATATATATATATATATATATAGAGAAAAACATTATAAGTAGAAGAATGAAGAAGACCAACCAAAGATTCCGAATATAAAACGCACAACGTTCTCCATCTCCCCAAAAGAAGAAGAATAATGAAGAAGAAGAAGAAGGAGAATGTAGAGAGAGAGAGAGAGAGAGAGAGAGAGAGAGAGAGAGAGTGTTATGCAGTGGTTCTTCTTCGTTTGTCTCTTGCTTTCTGCGTGTTGGCATATAAAGAGGAAAAAGAGACTGGTGTGATTTTTGGACTTATCCAACACTTCCAGCTAGTCTAGTCTTGCCTAGCCTGGCCTGGCCTGGCCTGGCCTAAGCTCCTCCCCCGAAAATTACACCAACACCACTTCCACAGCAGCTATGTTTTCATGATTTGTTTCTCTACGAAAAGGAGTGAGGAGTCATTTTCCTTCTGGAGTTATGATTCTAAAGAGGAGGAGAATTTTCAGCTATAAATCCTCTCATAGTCTAACCGTAATTATCTAACATAATGCAAATATATATATAATACACATATATAAATAATATTATAATAGTGGAGTTAAAATAAAAAATCACCAACACTTGGCATCATTAGAGCCTGATGATGGATGAAATATAAATTCAATATATATTTGTTAATCCATAAAGTATGGATTCTATTTTCATATCCAAAATATTAGAAATGACAATAATTTGTAACAATAAAATAATAAATTGGCCGAAATTATCTCCCCTTTCTACCTACAAATACCCAAAATATTTTTTTTATTTTTTTTGAGCAAACAGGTAAACTTCATTCATTAAAAACAACATGGATACAAGCATTACTCTCACGAGTAACCAGAGCATATATACAATCAGGAATCATGTCATGAAATTACAAAAGATTCATTGAGTCATGAATCAAGGAATGGGAAGCCAATGTATGGGCACAAACATTGGCACCCCTGTTAACATAAGAAAAGGAGGTCTCCTTATGAATACTTAGGAACCTCTTTGCATTGGCAATGGTATGACGAGCAAGCCCGACTGAGGAGTCCTCCTGATGATTGATAGCATCAATGAGGACTTTGCAGTCCCCTTCCACTGTAATATTCGTCAGTTGTCTTCTCTCCATGAGAACAAGGGATAAGTGGACACCAAGAGCTTTTGCTTCAATCGGATTCCCGCCAATTTGACATTTTGAAAAGGCTGAGATGAATGAACCATGTGAATCTCGCAGGATTGCAGATGCTGCCATTCTACCATCCAAATAAGCACCATCAAAGTTAATTTTGAAACTCCCTGGATCAGGTGGTCTCCAAGTAGCAGAAATAGGTGATCTGGTTGAAGACAGATTAGTAGAAGCAGAACTCAAACCACACATTGCTTCATATTTATCTTGCAGGACCTTTGCATCATGAGTAATTTTGTTGCTGCTGATCATTGAGTTGTTAAAGATATAACTGTTTCTAGCCTTCCAGATAGACCACATCTGATATAAACATCTTGAGATTGTATCCTTATCACCATCTTTTAGAATTTTAGATAGTAATGAGGATATAGTTGTTTGTGGGTGGATCAGATTTGAGATAGCAGTATTGCTTTGCCAAGATGTACTTGAAATAGAACAATGTAACATAATGTGGTTAGTAGTTTCATCACATACCTTGCAGATTGGACATGTAGCTTCAATGTCATTGATACGTCGATGGATATTGGATTTAGTGGGTAGGGAGTTAGTCAGCACTCGCCATGCGAATAAGAGAACACGAGGGTATATATGAGTTTGTTTCCAAAGGATCTTCCAGTCTTCAAATGCAATATCGACAGGAGAAGGATTGGCAGGATAAAGACTATCGTGAATAGCCCTATAACCCAATTTTGTGGTAAATTCCCCATTGACTGTGTGTATCCAGATGAGCTTATCATGAGTGCAATTCCTTGATAATGGTATATTGAGGATGGCCTGAGCTTCATGTGGAGGAAATAAGATGTAAATGAGGTGTTCTTTCCAGGTGTAAGAGTCACCATTGATCAGATCTGCCACTGTATGGATAGCTCTATTATCAACATAATAACCTGATACTCTGTTATTTGGGAGATTGGGGACCCAAGGCTCTGTCCAAATATTAATTTTGGATCCATTCCCAACTGACCAGATCACATTGCCATGAAGGAACTCTCTGCTTTTCAAGATACTAGTCCATATACAAGATGAGTTGGAATTAGGATTGACAGTCCAAAAGTTAGAAGAACGAAGATATTTAGTACGAAGAAGTAAAGCCCAAATGGAATTGGAATCATTAAGGAATCTCCATGATAATTTAAGCAAGAGAGAAAGGTTTGTAATGTGAGGATCACGAATACCCAAACCACCATGAAATTTCGGTTTAGTGAATAATGACCAAGGAGTAAAATGCAATTTCCGATTGTTGTTGTCAGTCTCCCACCAGAAATTCCTTTGGTGTTTAGATAAGGAATTTGTGACAGATTTTGGAATGGAATATGAGGAGAAATGATATGTGGGAAGAGAAGACAAAGTAGATTTGATAAGGGTAGTTCGAGCTGCATGTGAGAGACAACCACTCTTCCAACCACTGAGTTTTTAAAGGCTAGTATTGATAAGATCAGAAAATGTTTTGATACAAGACTTTGGTTGAAGGATTTTGTGGCCAAGATAATTGTCCCAAGGGTCCATAGACTTAACATCAAACAAGTGTATGAAAAGATTACACATGTAAGGGTCGATGTTCTTGGAAAGGAACAATGAAGACTTGTCAAAATTAATGCGTTGTCCCGACCAATTTTCAAAACATTTGATGATGATTTTAGCTTGAGTAATATTATGGAGAGAACAAGAACCAAATAACAATAAATCATCGGCAAAAGCAAGATGTGAAAAAGATGTGGAGCAATGTTTCAGTTTAAAACTTTCATACATGGAATTTCTCTCCATGATAAGAATGAAGGTTGATAGAATTTCCATACTCATAATGAATAAATAAGGAGATAAGGGGCAGCCCTGCCGAATACCACAGGAAGGTTGAAAACTCTTAGTAGGTTTACCATTAACAAGAACAGAAAAGGAAACAGAGGAGATACATTCCATAATGATTTCATGTGATTTGCCAATTATCCCAAATCCATTTAAGGCTTGGCTGATAATACCCCAATGCAATCTATCATAAGCCTTTGACATGTCCAGTTTGAGAGCAAAAGAACCATTATTAGGACCTGCTTTTGAAATGGAGTGGAGAATTTCATGTGCTAATATGACATTATCACCAATATACCTTCCTGGAACAAAGGCGTTTTGTAAAGGATTTATAATGTGGTGAAGGTGATGTCGAAGACGATTAGCTAGAATCTTAGTGATAACTTTGTATAGGACATTACAAAGGGCTATAGGACGAAATTCAGAAGGAGAAATAGGATTTTAGTTTTTGGAATCAATGCAATGTATTTGTGATTAAGGAGATATGGCATGGAACCCGAAATGAAAAATTCTTGGATGAGAAGGGTTACCTCATGACCGACAGTATCCCAGTTATGTTGATAGAAAGCAGCAGGAAACCCATCAGGGCCAGGGGACTTATATGGACTCATATTCTTGATGACAGTATAGATCTCATCACTTGTAGGAACTGCAGAAATACCTTCATTATCAATGGCATCCAGACGTGCAAGTTCATGGATAATATGATCAGGAACTGGATGGTGCAATGATGTCTGGAAACGATCTCGAAAATGACCTTCAAAAATATTTGAGATATCCATCTGAGAGGTTAACATTATCCCATTATCTGCTCTTATAGAATGAATGGCATTTCTGTGCTTTCTGATCGTAGCAGATAAGTGAAAAAACTTCGTATTCTTATCTCCTTCTTTTAACCAGAAAATGTTAGATCTCTGTTTCCAATATAAGTCCTTCTGAAATAGCAGTTTGTTGAGCCAAATCTGAATGGTTTTCTCTTCAGCATAGAGAGCATCAGTTGGAGAAAGTTTCTGAATAGTGAGTAGTCGTTCTTGACAATCTTTGATATCAAAATCAAGATTTCGAAGCCTGGATTTCCCCCACCTATGTAGTTTATGCAATAAATTTCTTAACTTGGGCAGAAAAGCTTGATGACAATTAGAACGCCACATTTTCTGGATCACTGTATGATAATCTGGTTCATGAGCCCAGGCAGCCTCAAATCGGATTGGTGATCGATGCTTGATCAAAGAAATGTTCAACTGCAGTAAAATAAGGTTGTGATCACTATTAAGACAAGGCAGATGTAAAACTCCTGCTTTAGGATATAGGGAAATCCAGTTAGCATCTGCCATAGCCCGATCTAATCTCTCAGCAACATTACAACTAGGAATTCTACGATTATTCCATGTGAAAGCAGGGCCTGAGTAGCCAATATCCATAGCTCCAACATTGTTAAACCATTTGATGAAAGACTTGTGATGATGATAGTTAAATGAAGAACCCCCTCGTTTCTCTGAAGGATCAAGAATAGAAACAATCTCCAATACATAACCATGGTGTAGGAATAGATTGAACCATTATTTCCAACTGATTCCAGAAATGTGGTCTATTAGAGACCAAAGGAGGACCATATAAGAAGAGAATGTGCCATGGAAGGGTACTGTCAACTGAATGAAATGAAGTATGGATATGATTCGTCGAAGATGAAATGATGGAGATGTTGATATCTGCCTTCCAACAGAGAAGTAAACCACCATACATACCAACAGAGGACAGGGCATGACAATGAGGAAAACCAAGTTTTGTAGCTAAGGAAGAAGCTATATTTGACGAGCACCTTGTTTCTGATAAGAATATGATACTAGGATTAGATGTCCGGAGAAATGAGCTAATAGTGCGAATTGTCGGGTCATTTCTCAAACCCCGACAATTCCATGAGAAGATCATTGAGTGGAAGGCTGTTGTAGGCCAGCCGCGCCTTCATTCAGTGTTTTCGACAGGCATTCTCTTATAAGGTCTGGTAGGAGATACCATATCATCATCAGCTAGGCGATCACGCACTCTTTTGGTGTAATTTCTGGATGTAGGCACTGTGAGCATTGGAACAAGGTGACTTTCCAAATGATGAATATAAAGTTAAGGATCAACAACATGATCGTTTATTGTTGGAGTGAGAGAAGACAGAAGCAAGGTGAAAGTATGGGTGATAGTTGGCATAGGAATAGAAGCTGGACAGTTTTTTGAAATATGATTTGGTATAGTGGAAAAAGGAGTCGAAGATGATGAAGTCTTGAATTCAGTGGTGGATATGAAATCAGTAATTTTGTGAGACAGTGATGTGGGAGTATTAGAAGATGCTAGTATTGGAGGAGAGGTAGTGATAATGGATGATATGTTTTGAGATAGATTAGAGAACTTATGACAATGAATGGTAGAAACAGGGGAAATGGATTCAGTTAGAGAATGAACAGGAATACAATTGGTGTTAGATGAAGAAGTTGATTTTGTATTAACACTAACAGGTACTCCACTACCAGGAATAAATTCAGTATCATGGATATCAGACATAATAGATGAGAGAGGTGGAACTGTAAATGATGTTGTAAGAGGAGGGTGGTCAGTTAATGAGGGAAGAGAGTTTGTGGATGATGTGGTGAGAGGATGGTGGTTAGTTAGTAAAGGAGGAATGGAAGGTAACTGAAAAGAAGTGGAAAATAGGACTTCCGGGTTAGAAGGAATAAGTGGGCTGAATATTTGCGATATTGAAGGAGTGGTGGATGATGTCACAGTAGTAACTGTCACCGGAGAGCTGGTGGTGGTAGGAAACTCCGATTGTGAGGTGGATGATACATGAACAGGGACAGCCTTGGATTTGGATTTAGAAAATTTTGCAGCATAATTAACACAGATTGAATGATCCAATCTTTTATCGAGCAATTCCAGGATTTACTTTTTCTGATCTTGAGTCCAAGAATCATTGATTGAAGACTTGAATTCTAAATGAGTAGGACAATGTGTAACCCCATGCCCAAGTCTTCCACAGAATTGACAAAACTTTGTAAGGCGTTCATACTTCAACTCCACAGTGCAGTAAGCATTATTGCCCATAGAGACCCGGATTTGTCTGAGAAGAGGATCAGCAATGTTGATATGAACTCGGGCACGAGCAAATAGGCTCCAATTAGATGCTTCATGAAGTGAAATAGGCTTCACAATACCAACTCTTGCCGCCAATGTCGAGATGTAATCAATTGTTAAGAGATTAACAGGCAATCCATGGAATTGAATCCAAAATGGTGATTTGGCGAAGGAGTACTCACACGGAAGCTTGTTTGGAAGACATTTCTCTATGAGTAGAAGGTGCTTATTAAACTTCCATGGTCCACCATCCAAAACAAACTCGAGATCATCGATACTTTCAAATTTTGCAGAGTAGGAATCTTCAAAGTATTCAGAAACTTTAACCTCATTTGAGCGTTTCCACATCTTCGAGATGGATGCAGAGACCACATGACTAGGATATTGTTTTCTGGTAAGGATCTTGAAGAATAAGAACTTCTGCCATTCGGCCTGTGGATTATGGGGAGAGGTTGTAGAGGATTCAGGATTGGAAGAGGATGTAGAAGAGAAGAGAGTTCCAAGTTTTTCCAATACTTCAGAGAAAGTATTAGCAGTTAGATTATCCATGAAGAGGAATATGAAGGGATGGAACATGCGATCGGGAAGTTTGAGATAATGTATGAAAGTAGATGAAGTAGTAAAGAAGTTTGCTAGAGAAAAGCAAACTGTGATTAATGGTAGAAGAAAGGAAGAGGGAAGAAGAATTGTATTAACTGGAAGAAGAAGAAGATGGAAGGATGGGGTGATATTCCAAGATGGTATAAGACACTGTCTGGATAACGGAAGATCAGTGGATCGAACCACGGTAACGTATTATTTTTTTTTCATTTATTTGTTGAAAGTTGAAAAATAGTAGATTCAACAGACATACAATAGATATCTCACGTGTGCCTGGGTCTTGATTGTCCATGCTCCTCAGACTCTTTATAGATAGAATTTGAAGTACCGTGTCAAACAAACAATGTAATCAGTAGCAGAATATGCATCAGGTCCTTCTAATTACAAAAATTACCCTTACATTTCTTAATTTCTATTTCACTTGACCATAGCTTGGCTGGCTGACATCAAATGGGGCCATTCACTGTTAAAATCACAACAAGGCATAAAATATACATGCTTGGATTTGGCGCACAGAATGATTAATCCAACAACAACAACAACAACAACAATGAACAATCCAGTCAGTCAGCTCAGAACCTCTGTATGTAGCCGCCACCGCCCATTGGGTGGTTCCCGGCCTGCTGCAGCTTCGCAACGCCGAGCTGCCCCTGCTGCATTCGGTCCTTCGCGTACTGCTGCCACATCATCTGCTCCTCCGTCATCAACTGCTGCTTCTTCTCCATGTCCGACATCTGCACGTACGCGGGCGCCGGCACCGCCAGCGACGCCACGAACGGATCCCCTCCGAAACCCCCGTCGACCACCGCGCCGCCGCCGCTGCTCGCAGGAGCAGGCAACGCCAACATTGGCGAGGCCTTCGGCAGCGCCATGCTACTACCACTGCCCGTCCCGTCCGCGAACCCTCCTTGTCCCGCAACGGGCCGCGGCTGGCTGTACATGCCGTCGAGCAGGAGCATGTCGAAGCCTCCGCCTAGCGACGGCTTCTGGCCCGAGAGATTGCTCGCCGACTGCACGAGCGCAGTCTCCCAGTCGGCGGTGTGGTCGGTGAACGCTTCCCATGCGGGCGCCTCGTTCGGCGCGGTCGACGTATGCCCGTCGAACAGTGCAAGTGTCAGCTTGTCCGCGTGGCTTTCGGACGTCCATGTGTCGTCTCTTAGGTTCAAGAAGTCGACCTCTTCTTCCATCTTTTGAACAGGCACAATTTGCTTGTTCTCTTCTTCTTTCGCTGCTGCTTCTTCTTTGTGTTCTGTAATCTCCTCTTCCACAGTTTCTGGTGCAGGCAACGCCTTGACGTCCAACGACTCCTCGTAGCCGCCGGCTGCCAATGCTTGGTCCTCTTCGAATGTCAGCTGCTCCAAGCTCTTCAGTTTCCTGGTCTGCGCGAGGAGCGACTTGTCGCGGATGAACTCGTCCATCACGTCCAGCTTCTGCTGGGTGATCTTCTCGACCTCGGGGAACTCGGAGGGGCGGGAGACGCCGGCGGTCTTGCACCAGCTGTAGAAGAGGTCGAGCTCGTCGAACTGCTTCGAGAGGCGGCAGAAGATCTCGTACACTTTTATGCAGTCGGGGACTTCGAGCTCCATGAACCGATCCACGTAGATGCCGACGAGCTCCTGGAGGTCCAAGTACAGTTGGTAGCTCTCCTTCACTACTGGGTACAGTGCCACTGCTACAATCCTGTTGTTCTTTGCAGCGCCTGTGGGCCGACAGGCGAGGAAGCGCTCCAGGAGCTGCTGCAGATGCTTGGTCCTGACGAAGATCTTCTCCGTCTTCATATCCCTCACAGGCATCACCTGCACCGGTGTGGCGGAAGGAGGAGTAGCCGTCTTCTCCGTGCCCCCCGCCTCCGGCTCTTCCTCCTCGAAGGAAGCTCTGCTGGGCCTTCTCATCCTCCTTCCGTGCATCCGATACTCCAACCTCTCGTCCAGATACCGCGCGAACGTCCTCACGAAGGCCGAGAAGTCCCACGCGTCCGACTGAGACGTGTCCCGAAAGTCCGACATGTTGAGCATTCTCGTCCCTCTGCGAGTCGAGAAGAATATCTCCTGCTCGTAGGCGGGGTCGCCCTCCGTTAGGAGGCGGTGGATCAGGATGAGGGTCTTCAGCGCGACGGTCCAGCTCCGGGTCTTGCTGAGGCGGCGGGAGAGGGTGGCGATGCACGTGCTGATGTAGGCGCGGGAGTAGCATGTCAGGCTCAGGATCTCGCGGATGTGCTTCTCGTCGGCGGGGTACTCGTCGTGGCGCGTGGCCTTTACGATGGTGACCTCGAGGTCGGAGATGGACGCGCTGCTGCTGACCTTGGCGAGGCCGATGCTGGTCTGGTCCTTGACAGCGCCGATGGCCTTCCGGAGCTTGCTGGGTGCCATGGGGTTTTGATGTTGTTAGCTAGAGTGCTGGTAATGGGACTAATTAACAATGTTACATTTTCTCCATGTTGGAGAGGAAAAGAGGAAGATGGTCTCTTCTCTTTTCCTCTCTCTCAGGTTCTTCCTCTCATTGTGTTAATTCCGTCTCTCCTTAAACTAGTTATTGGATGAACCATACAAACCCCAATAATGCAGGAGAAGAAGGAGGAGAGTTGTACCACTTGTCAAGGAGATCTTGGTTGGATCTACTGTTTTTGTTAACAGCTTTCTCAAAATAGTCAAATGTCTTTTGGCCAGGTCCTCCTCCGTTCTTTTTAAAACTTTCTTTTTAAAACTACAATTGTTGTTCATTTGTAAAACTTGTATGCCACATATACAAGGTGTAAAGCAACAAATACTGAGATGCATATATCGTAGTAATGTAAATGTCTTTTAAACAAATGAGAAAACTACGGCGGAGGGCAGCCTCGTTAACCATCCAATTTTTTTTTTTGGAAATAAACGAAATATTTCATTCAGATAGAATAATATTGGTCATATCTAGGGGTGAGTATTCGATTTATTCGGTTCCAACCGAACCGAATAACCAAAAATCGAATTGGATCGAAATCGAATAAGCAAAACCGAAACCGAACCGAATTGGTCAATAACCGAACCGAATTAATTCGGTTCGGTTTTCGGTTTATTCGATTTTTGGGTTTATTTGTGTTTTTTTTGTTAATATATATAATAACTAAATATACCTAGATAAAACTAAATTTTCTTATTCGGTTTTCGGTTTTTTTAAACCGAAATCGAAACCCGAAACCGAATAAATTTTTTTATTATTTTCAAAACCGAAACCGAACCGATTTTTTTAAAAACCGAACCGAATCTCTTATTCGGTTCGATTCGGTTCGATTTTCGGTTCAAAACCGAATAATGCTCACCCCTAGCCATATCTATATATATATTGTCCAAAATACATGAAAGAGGCTCATAATATAGCCTACTTGAAATAGCTTCTCTTGAGCATACAATGTCATTTGCTAAATAATGTGCCACCATATTAGAGGATTTGGGACTAAATTGGAAAGATATGTTGGTGTTGGAGCTTAGTGTTCGACTTTCTTCAGTAATATGTCTAATTGTCCATAATGTGTCCGTCTCCTTGTTTAGAATAGCATCAATGAGTACCTTACAGTCACCCTCGACAATAGTTGAAGGAAATCTTCCTCTGTTTCTTAAGACTATTGCAAGGCTTAAAGCTAAGCCTTCTGCCTCCAACGGACTTCCCCTGACTAGTTGATATGGCTGAGAAGAATTGTCCCGCATTGTCTCTGCAAACTGCAGCAGCACCCATCTTCTCGTCAAGGTATGCCCCATCAAAGTTAGATCAACACTGTTAATAGTGCCCTGATTTCAGAACTTCACATATAATTACAACGTGTAAGCCAAAGAATAAGAAACAGCAAAAATCAACACTGTTAATAGTGCAAATTGGTCAAAACAGGATAGAGAAAGCCAGCAGATAAAAAAAAAATGAAATTCGGTATTTTAATAAGGTATGATTACACGAACTTGACTGAAAAAGGGAAATATATAAGACTTCAAACAATTATAACTAAAATAAAAAGTGCAGTTAAGAGTGTTCCAGAGTTCGAACGTTCATTTTTTAAGAAAACTAAAGGCCAAAAGGAAAAAAGAAGAAGCTGAAATGCACTACTGATCATTAAACATAATTATATTTGGTAACAACTAATTGACTATATTTAGTAACTACTGAGCAGAACAATGGATAAAGACCAACGATTATAAAAAAGGAATAACGATAACAAAACATGAAATTAACATGGAAACGTATATGATAGAAACCTAGGTTTCAAAGAACAAACTTAATACACAACAGAATTAGGGCCAGATAACTTAGGATATACTCAAATTCAGGATCTCCATATGGTTTTCCTCAAATTTTCTTCCAGATGAAAATTTGGGATTTGGGACGTGATGAAGAAAGATCTCATGCTTGTTTTCATTGATGTTTTTAATGGTTCATTGATGTTTTTAATGGTAAGGGTGAGTTGATGTCCTTATTGTTTTGATCCCTAAGAAGGAGGGTGTCAATGAAGTTGGACAATTTAAACAAATTAGCATAACGTTCCGTTTATTCGATTTCAATTGAACCGAAATACCCAAAAATGAATTAATGGAAACACAAAAAATAAAAATCAAACCCGAACCAGTACCAAAAAGCGAATTAATCGAAACCCAAAATCAAAACCAAACCCGAATCAACACACATAACTGAACCAATCGGTTTGTGCGGTTTATTTGGTTTGCCCCGTTAGGCTGTTTACAGTTTAATGAGCCAGACATAAAGTTGGACTTGTGGTTAAAATATATCAAAAATACAAATTTGAAAAAAAAAAATACACTGATTCGTAGCATTTGAATAATTAAAAATGATCTCATAATAGCAAATACATTACCGAATTGCTGCATTTCAATCATAGATATATAATAATCTTTCAATCATAGATATATAATCAGGGGCGGCACCCAGGACAGACCGGGCAACGGCCTAGGGCCCCAGGTGAAAGGGGACATCAATATGGATCAATCTAAAATATAACTAGTATCAATCATGTGTCATTTTTTTTAAAAATGCATTGTGATGTATTGGTTATAATGTTAGACTCTACTTTAGAGGTCCTTGGTTCAAATTTTGTTGGTAATAATTATTGGTCATATTTACACTTTTTTTACATTGTGTATGGAGGGCCCATTTTGAAAATTTTGCCTTGGGCCCCCAATCAACTCAGGGCCGGCCCTGTATATAATAATTCAGAATTTCACAATGAATCACTGATTGCACCCAAAAAAATTCAGAAAATATGGGAAAAAGAAAAGAAAAGGAATTTGGAAGGCATATAAATTGGCAAGTCACAAATTATTAATTAATTTACAACTCAAGTCCTAGAGCTTACAAGTTAATAATTTATCTAAAATTTAATATGTATAATAGGAAGCCATAAATTCAATTAGGGAAAATTTATGAAATGCCCAAAAAAGAAAAAGTTTTATGAAAAATCTACCGCACAATAACATTTCGCGTGCCCAGAATTAGCAAAAAATATATAAAAGGGGTTCCGAATGACCTTTTTGCCCTTCCTTCTAATTTATTGAAAACACACACGAAATTACTCTTAAAAAAATATTTTGATACTTCCTCTTCTTCCATACGCTACTCACTTTCGAATCTAAGTTTTCTCCTCAAAAATCTCCAAACCTTACTTCAAAGACTCATCGAAAAATTTCGAAAAAGTCGACAAACGGTAAAACTGTTAAAATGGAGGTCCAAACATCATTTTTTCGCGATTCTAAAATTTTGGAAGGCCGACTAACGGAGAAGCGGTCAATCTCCGGCTCCTCGAAAATACGCTCCTTTTGCGACAAACCGGACCTCGTTTCGACCTCCCAATCAAAAGTTATGGCCCTTCAAAGTTTCAACTGGCTATAAAATGCAGAAGAATGATCATTCTTCGTGGTAATATCACAGAGAATGGCCATTCTCCGTGTTAGAATGACGGAGAATGACCATTCTCCGTGCTAAAACCACGGAGAATGACCATTCTCTGTGCTAAAATCACGGAGAATGACCATTCTCCTTGTTAAATTGACGGAGAATAGCCATTCTCCGTGTTAAAATGACGGAGAATGACCATTCTCCGTCAATTTAACAAGAAGAATGACCATTTCCCGTCATTTTAACACGGAGAATGGTCATTCCCCGTCATTTTATCACGGAGCCATTCTCCGTCATTTTAACACGGAGAATGGATTCTCCGTCATTTTGATACGGAGGATGGTCATTCTTCGTCATTTTAACACCGAGAATGGTCATTCTTCGTCATTTTGACACGAAGAATGACCATTCTCCATCATTTTGACATGGATAAGACCATTCTCCGTGGTTCTAGCATGGAGAATGGTTATTCTCCGTCATTTTAACACGGAGAATCCGTCATTTTGACACGGAGAATGGCCATTCTCCGTGTTAAAATGACGGAGAATGGCCATTCTCAGTCATTTTATCACGAAGCTATTCTCCGTCATTTTGACACGGAGAATGACCATTCTCCATCATTTTGACATGGATAAGGCTATTCTCCGTGGTTTTATCACAGAGAATGGTTATTCTCCGTCATTTTGACACGGAGAATGGTCATTCTCCGTCATTTTGACACGGAGAATGGTCATTCTCCGTCATTTTGACACGGTAACACGGAGAATGGTCATTCTCCGTGATTTTAACACGGAGAATGATGGAGAACAATCGACAGAAACCTAAAATCTTTTTTTTTTGTGAAAAAAAATTTGTCAGGAACAAAAATTCAAGAGTTTTCGTTCTTCTTTCAAAACGATGCTAACTCTTATGGAAAAGAAGAAGAAGATCTTCTCTCCACAATTGACCTAATCGCCGAAAAACTTCAAATTTCTCCACGATGATGATGAGTGATGATCGGAGTTCGACTGAAGAAAAGCACAGTTAACTATAAACAATCTTTGCAATCTCTGCTGAAGATGAGAGCAATGGAATTCAGATCTCTCGTGAAGAAGAAGACGGAAATCGCAATCCAAATCTAAGTTTGTGCGAAGAGTAGTTATGTTATTATAAAGATGTCAATTTTGTAAATACAGAACATCTAAAGGGAATATTAGAATATTTAACGTGAAAATATATAATTATGGACATTTCATAAAATCGGTGGATTTTTTTTGCAAACCAATCCCGAAATTGGGTTTCTTAGCAATTTCCAGATTCAATTAAAGTAGGGTATAAGATTCAAAGTTGCATACATTATCGAGATAAATACATGGCTTTTATATATATAACGAGCGACAAATCAAGAGGAAGTCAATCTTCTTCAATAAACCACCAAAATATTAAACTAAAATCTCTATAAACTTCAAAATGTGACCCAAAGCCTGCAATAAACCCTAAACTAGGGCATAACAATGAAAACTAGTAATCAATACAACAAATTTATCTACATAACGAATAACGAATATACCGCGAATTTTTAAATTAACAAAGCAAAAAAGAGTCTAAAATAAAAACCTAAATCGATCAATTTACAATATACTGCTTCAATTGAACTCCGATCAAAGACAAATCAACAACAAATCAATATTTTTTCGGCAAAAAAAATCCTAAACCCTAATTTTTGACTTAAACACCGCCATAAACCCTAAACTATAGTACGATTCAAAGCTTCGTGAGAATGATTCAAAGCTTCATAATGTATCACGATCGGAAGACGTAGATTCACCCATAAAAGAAATTCGAGTATGGAAACCCTAACCCCAAACTTTAGGGTTTCGGAGACTTACTGATGGGGAGGGAGACGGAAGGAAAGGAAGGGAGAGGAGATGGCGCACAGAGCACAGAAAGAGGGAGCAAAATAGGAAGGAGTCGAGGTCATATATATTAATATATCTATTCTACTATATAATAGGAAAACTTAGATGGTGGAACTTTTGAATTCTGAAAATATCCTTACATACTTATACTAATTAAAAATAGTTCATTAATTTTAATAAGGACAACTTAGTAATTAGGAAGACTACCCTTTGGTCTTCCTAAAGAGTTTTCCTAAACAAATTAAAAAATGTTAAAATACGTGCAAGACACGTGCACATATGCTAGTATATATTAATATATACCGTTGCGGAGCAAACGCGTGCTGATGATAATGGGCCGGGTTCAAGCTGGGGGTCGCCTGCAGACTTTTCGGGTCGTACTGTTGCAACATTTGGTACAGTTATTTACACTGCTCAAACCACGGTAGACTACATTGACGTGATAGTCTCCATTGGAGAGGATATAATCCGATGCTAGCAAGAAAGCTTGAGCCAATAAGAGAGGGCCACGTCAGCTCAATATGTCGTACGGTTCTCTCTGTGGTTCATCAGCATTTTTGGTTTCTTCTTAAAATAATAATGATGTCAAACTCGAGTGACCCTTGTGGTTATCAAAGAGAGACATAAGATCATGTCTGGACTATGGAATACCAGTTGATCGAGCCACTGGAGTATAAATTTCCCTTCAATTTAAAAAAATAGTAGAAGTTAGAGACGGTGAGCCCCAAAAACATACAAAGCATCGTACACAAAATCCTATATGTAATGTTGGACGTCACATCTCAAAAAATGATAATAATAATAATGACATGATAATATCAAAAGCCAAAAAAACTAATCAAGCAAGCATCAAATATATGAGGTTCAAGCTTTCCTTTGGCAGCAATTCAAAATAAACTATCAACACGGTTCGTGATTGAGCAATTGCACCAAAAAAAGATGCTGATGCCACAAATATTCCATTCTGCCAAATCGCTATGCCTCCATCTTCATCACAGTAAACTACTAAAAATAAGGATCATCAAGTTTAAAGCCAATATAGTCACACCACAAACCTGCTTATTTATTCCAAGAGGGATTTTATTTAATACATGCAATGACTATAAACAAAAGCAACCATTAGGAAACATTGAAATAGTACTGGAGCTGGTAGCAGTACACAACTATTGTCTATTGCTGCCTACACCATTCCCAAAACATCTATATAAATTCTATAGCAAGCTGAAGAAGTATCGGAGGAGAGGATAAACCCGACCGTCTCCTTCACTGACGAACAAAACAGCCTTCTGGAAGCGGCGTTGCCACGGGTGGGGGAGACTGGGAGGCCGATGCCTTGTTTTCATCAGCATCCATCTGTTCCTCTGTAGACTCCACCAGGCCTGTGGCTGCAAAGATGTACGCCTCCACCTCTTTGAACCTCTCCTCAGAAAGGGACACCTCAGCCAAAAGCCTCCAGGCATAAGCCTCTGATGCCTCTTCGTAGTCCTTCCTCCTCTTCAGTACCATGTGGCCACTGATCTCCCACACGGCAGGGTTCACTTGAGTATCTAGTAGCTCTTGGCTCACCTCACCCAGAGCCTGCTTCTCAGCATAGCACTGCAACAGATTTCACATTACAAAGGCTCGACATGCATATAATAGTTGTATTAGTAACTGCAAAAGGAAGGTTACAGTTTCTCCTATATCAAGAGTTCACGGTACCTTGATTATCCCCTTCTCAAACACTTGATGACAAGAAACTCAAATGATACATTGATACTGAATCTTAAACATATCATTATTTCATTACAAAGTTGATTATCTCCCAAGTGCTAATTAATATATGCACAGATGCAATATGCACATTATGGTTGTGTTTGGTACGATGAAAAGTGAGGGAAAAGAAAAGAAAATGGAAGTGTTTATGTAGAAATTTGATCCCATTTACATAGAATCAAGTCTCATTTTCCTTCACCTCACTTTCTTAGCAACCAGACACAGGCTATGTGAAACAATCTATCTGGTCAAGATCTCCACAAGGATTCTTTGTCGGACTCTTCTAGGGACATAGATGCTTGACATCATGTTAGATCTTAACCACTGATTTAAACGAAAACTCTTACACGAGGAAAGAAGGGCGATCAAAGACCTCATCCCTAGCAAGAGAATATCAGAAGACAATATCAACATTCAAAAAAGATCAAGATACGTCAAAAGGTATTTATTTTTAATAGCTAAGATTGAAGGTATAGCTTCTAGAACAACGATCTTTTTCCATGTGTTGGAATCAAGAAAGCATCTACCATGGAAGAAAGTAAAACATCCATTTGAGCACACCCATTTATCCCCCTCTTTGTAAACCTTTCCAACAAGATCGGTATGTTTATTGTTACTAGGACATGGTTACAATAGCATTACAGAATTGGTGACATTGTTCTCCACCCATTTAATGTAGTCAATGTGAAGGATACGGACACTTCAGGGGAGGTACCATGACAATCCATACGGAATGTAAAATGATAGACTAGAAAAGCTGCATGTATCCAGTTCATTGTATGTGTAGGAATAATTCAAATTTATAACCCCCAACCCTCATTCACGACTCTAGAGTTTTGGTGCAGCGGCATAGATTTCAACAATATGTATGGTTTTCCGCAAAATAATAAAATAAAAAGCCTTTTATCCCAAACTTTTGGGGTGTGGATATTCTTTCTTCCCTAACCAATTAACAAAAATTAGAAGTAAAACCATCTGTTTACAGAGTTCCCTATATGCATAGTAACAATGACATTAGAAGATTAATAAGGTGGAGCATCAGGCTCATAACAAAAAGTGATAAAAGTAATTACCTGGGGTAACAGGAAGACTTTCCTGCCCGAGTCCGAAATAAGCACATTAAATGGAACATTATTCTCTTGAAGCCATATGCAAGCACCGGCTACCATATCAGAGAGGTCTTGTACAGTGTTCCCACCCTCATAGACCAAGCCTCTCACAGGATAATTTAGCAATCGTGATACCTTCACCCCGTTTTCAGACTGGCACTTCACTGGAATCCTCTCCAATGGGGCCTTCTCCATTGGGAAGGGTACGGACAAGTAGTAAGCCTGTCAACAGATAAGAAACCATAGCACACTGTCGTTCAACAAAATTGCTTCTAAGCGATGATTGTTACTAGCACAATATTTCAGGACAAAAGTAACTGTACCTGAAAGTGGAGGTGGTTAATGGTGGCAAAGGCCCCCAAGCTATTATAACCCAGCCTAAAGTAAGGGCTTCCAGCTTCTGCTGCCATGTTGAGAGCAAGCAAGAAACTGTCAGGATCAATCCTTTGAGGTAAGCATTCCAGCACTCGAGGAATCAGGAGCACATGGCCGTACTCGATGGGGCTCACCTGCAGCCATTACAGAACACTAATCATCATATGAAAGTGAACATAACCATGGTCCTGTCCCAAAATAGTTAACATGAAACAAAACTAGTATTGCAGAGCTTGGGTAGTTCACATCATTACACAATACTCTTATCAGCTATGCTGATACATCAAATAGCATAATGCCAGAACAACTTAGTTAGGTCTTCACACTTTATATACAGGCTTGAAAGAAAGTTGGTGTCCTAGACATAAGCTCCACTAATGCAGAGTCTAGAAACTAGAGAGGGTCAAGATATATGCAGCCTTACCCCCACTTTGCAGATGTTTCTAAGAATCAAACTCGCATCCAACAGAATGCAAGCTCCACGACTTACCGTCAGACCAGGCTATTCTTGCATGAAGAACTGAAACTAAATTAAGCTTACATACTTGACAGGTTCTTACATTGATTGCGACGACACTGGGAGGGTTGGTTTCTTTGATGGGGGCGCTCTCAAAGTAGTGAGAGTGACTCCCTCCACCAGCCTCGAAGCGGAAGAGGACCTCCTCCTGGCCAACTTTGGTGAAGTTGAACTTGGTCCGGTCGAAAGGCTGCAGGACCCGGTCGACACGGAACTCGGTAGGGCGCTTCTTGAGGTGCCGTCCTTCGTTCAGTTGGGCGATGAAGCCATGGTTGCCAGGTATCACTTTGGTCTCGCAAGCCGTAACATCATATCGGAATAGCCCACGGGTCATGCGATTCTCCCACTGTACGGTATAATACCAATAGACGGTTAATTAAGCATAGAAAAACTTGATAAAGGTCAAGAACTGGGTAGTGATTAGTGCATAATTACCTGGCCGAGCAACACGGTGTTGAGGAAGAAGTCGGACGGAGGGCCATGCGGAGTGGATTTTGGGGCGTTCTTGAAAGCATAAAGGGGAAGTTTTGAGACTGCAGCATATAGAAGAACATATTACGCATATCAGTAGTAATAGTCATCATTCAAATTTACAAAACTCTCTGTAAGTCACTATTCGTAATCCTTGTTAGCAACTCGGCAAATGGAAAAAATCCGAGCCGGCAAAAGTACGAGTATAAATCGGCACAATACAAGTAAAATACGTTAAAAAAATTGGTCAAATGTTCGTCGAACCAAAGTATTGGGATTAGAAACTTCACATACTTAAACATGTGGTCAAATTTGGTTAATTAAACAGATTGCCACCACGTTTTTTGTGCCAAATTTGTCAATAATTCGTACGGAACACGTTTAAAACTTCACATGCTTAAAATTCGCATGCTAATCCGAATCATTCAAAAGTACCTAAGTATTATAAGTTTCTGAAAGATTCAGGAAAAAATCGCGTATAATAGGAATTTTATTCGGGTGATTGCTAACAATATTCATAATTTCTTGTACTTTCTTTTAATTTTCATGGCATAGATACCACCTATATATATGCAATTTGTGCATCGTATGCGATTTCCGGAGAGCAAATCTATGAATTTGGTATTTGGGTTCTGAGAATAATGGAGAAATTTGCTTATTTTAAGCACGAATAACAGTCACAAAATTCAAATTTCCTCTTTTAATTTCCAATATACCGACAATGGACTCCATTTGTATATATAATATATGATTCTCATTTAGTAAAAGTAGGAACAGAATTATAGAATTACTCCATGGTAAAGAATCAAATTTTAATTTACAATAATTGGGAGTTTCTCGTCTACTATTTTTTTTTTCAGTTTATAATAAAATTTAATGACGACGAATAGTGGGGAAAAAAGATAATAGAAAAATCCCCAAATATTCATCAAAATTCAATCTTTCTTCTTCTTTTGATAAATAACGAGTGAATTACCAGGCAAGCAGCAGTCGCCGAGGCAGTTCCGGCCGCAGCCGACGGCCGGAGCTGCGACCTCCTGGTAGTTGGAGAGGACGGTCGGCACCCTCTTGATGGTCAACATACTTTCTTCTTCTTTCTTTTGTTGTCGTAGAGAGAGAGAAAAAAAAAGCAAACAAAACCTAGCTAGCTAGCTAACTAACGAGCAAAGGGAAGGAGACGGAGCCGCCGCCGGCGAGGAAGAGGAGGTCGGACGGTCTGCCGCCTTCGGAGGGGAGGGCGCCTCGACCACCGTGCGAGGAGGGGCAGCGGGAGACGAGGAGCCGGTGGCGGCGGTCGTCGCCTCCTCCTGTCGCCGTCTTCTCTGCGTTGATATCCACTTCTACAACTCTCCGGCTATCCCAATTAGGAATTAGGACTCTCTCTCTCTCTCTCTATTTTCTATTTTTCTTATCTTAGTTGGTTGGTGTGAAGGATGGAAGGAAATGGATGGATTTTATATAGGGAAGATGGGAAGGTGGAGGGTAGTTTCCTCTCCCTTTGGTAAGGAGAAATTATTAGGTGCTCCTGGCTCACCACTGGACGTGCTGAGTGGTGAGCCCGGTCCAATAAACAATTGACACTTGGAATAATCAATTAATTCCATATTTTCCACATCATAATCAGACAATTCATAAGTTAGCTTAATATTAATATTAATTTTGATATTAATATTAATGTTAATGTTAATCTTAGTATTAATGTTAATATTAATATTAATATTAATGTTAATTTTAATATCAATGTTAACATTAATATTAACAATAATACTAAGATTAACATTAACACTAATATTAATTTTAATGTTAATATTAATATTAATATTATTGTTAATATTAATTTACTGTTAATATTAATGTTAATCTTAATATTAATTTTAATGATAATATTAATATTATTGATTTTGTTAGTATTTTTGTTATATTTAATATTAATGTTAATATTAATATTAATATTAATTTCAATGTTAATATTAATATTAATTTTATTTTTAATGTTAATATTAATATTAATATTATTGTTAATATTAATTTTAATGTTAATATTAATATTAATATTATTGTTAATATTAATTTTACTGTTAATATTAATATTAATCTTAATATTAATGTTAATGTTAATATTAATATTATTGTTTTTGTTAGCATTTTTCGTTATCTTTTTATATCTGATTATGATGTGAAAAATATGGAATTAATTGGTTATTCCAAGTGTCAATTGTTTATTGGACCGGGCTCACCACTCAGAACGTCCAGTGGTGAGCCGGGAGCACCTAATAATTTCTCCTTTGGTAAGGTAAGGTGGGGTTTACTTGTGGGCTTGGAATGTCAATTTTGCCCCTTCAAGGTGGTGGTATCACTATCATGTACTAGTAAATGTACGTATTTTGTACGTATAATAACGTATAATAAGAATATTATTTAATTATAGTCAAATATTTTTTCTAACTCATGTGGTTAAAATGGGAGGTATTATTCTTGTTTGGTTGAGTTCGATTTTCGATTTCCCATGTTATAATAACGTATATTTAAACTTTTTTTTAATTTTTTTATACATAATTTAATTTTTTAAATTAAATGGTTGATGATATACACATGGCTAGACGGCTCAATCTTGAATCGTTTTGAAGTCCCCTTATAACAGTAGAGATGTATAATTATGCATTTATGATCACATTAATACTTTATTCTAATTTTATAATTGTCTCTAAACAGTTTGGAGTATATTTTATTACAGCCCGAGAATGGAAAAAGAATGTAATGAGAAATCACTACCATTCAATCTCTTTCTCCCTACCTCCTTCCTTCAAGGCTCAAGCGCCTTGCTTCCTGATAGAATGGTATCGAACTAGTAACTGATGGAAAGTATTACATTTTCGTCTATCCTCGATTAAACCTCCTCTACGCTTGTGATGTCCATTTTTTTTATTATCTCGCCACACTCCTTTCTTTTTGTGGCAGGCTTTGGTAAATTATGTATGCCCGTATTAGGTTTTTCATGTTAAAAGATTTACATTAATATCCTAATATAGTAATTTTAGTTTTGTGGAGTATTAGTTACACATGATATCAAAACAAACTATTAAGATTTTGAACATCCTTCCAATAATTAGACAGTTTAATTTGTTATTTTATGTGTTATTTTTTTTTATTCACCGGACTATAGCCTAAGTGCACGTGATAGTCTCATGCATCCCCTACAAAAAAAAAAAAAAAAAAAAAAACCATTGCATCAAATATAAACACTAATTTATATTCATCAAACTACATAACATATATAACATGTCCTCTCTTTTTTTGCCTTAAAAAAAATCTAAAAAAGACCCGTCTCTCCCATAACAAGCGGGGGCAGATCCAGGCTTATTGTTGGATGGGCTGTAGCCCATCCATTTTTTACTACATAGGTATATAATACTCAAATATATTTAAAAAAGTTGGATCCATTCCAACTTTAATAGTCCATTCCATCTTTGGATCTGTATCTGTTCGATCGTCCCTAATATCGATCGGATAATAACAAGATAGTTTAAACAAGGCTCTATAATATATATTCTGTGATGAAGACTTAACAAGATAGTCTATGGTATCAAAATGTTAAGCAAAATTTGACTCCCAAAAACTAAGGTGATTCTAGTGAACTAACCTACATTAGGTTTGTACTTTTAAAATCAAGGTAACATGGGTATTTTGCGAACCTCCTCCAAAAGTGCTGGAGATTCCATAGAGCCTTCAACTTGACATAATTCTATGGAGAGATCCGTAGTGGATTTTTTTTGTTTTCTTTTTTTATTCCATAGAGTTAGACTTATGGTTAAATCAATGTTAGCCACTTATTGGAGTATGTGGTTGATGCGAATACAATGGCTCTATGTTGACAAGAAAACATGTTACTTGGCGTTCCTCGTCCCCCACATGTGCTCGGTTGTTTGCATACTTGGATCCCTCTGGTCCTGTAGATTTTTGGATGTGCTCCCTTTGGTAGTGGCACCATCCACGAGCTCTTTATTTTCTTTGCGTTGTTGTACAAATAATAATTGCAATCGTATCATTCTCACTACAATTATTAGGGTAGGTAGATCCAGACTCGGATCTCAAAATATTTTTGGATCCATGTTTTCGACCTAGACAGGCTCCATCTGCATAAGCTTTTTTTTTTTTTTCAGACGCATTGTTGATATTTCATTGCATGTAAATAGAAGTTACATATGTATGTACGTGTGCATACCAATATACCATATATCATATTTAGTAGCCTACTAGCAGTATTGCAGTATTTGCAAATAACTTCTAGCCTAGTGGTTAAGAGAGATGCATGTGGGACGTACAAGTGGTCGGGAGTTCAAGCCCCGCACAATTACTCATTGCTTCAAAAAAGAAGAAAAAAGAAAGAAAGCAATATTGCAGTATTTGCTAGTTATATTTTAAGATGGTTGTATGTAGATTTTGTTTAAGGCTTATTTACAACTTGATACTCACGGCCATTCCTATTTTTCAACTTACCATAATTTTTTTTACTCAACAATTTGATATTATCAACTATTAAATATTTTTAATTTCATACCCCTAAAAAAACTAAATCTATTCCTGCCCCCCTCCACCCTGCCCCCTATCCGCACCCTCCCTCCTCACGCCGTCCGTCCGTGGATGCCCCCTCCCCCCCCCCCCTCCCCTCCCCCCCCCCCCCCCCCCCCCCCCCCCCCCCCCCCCCACCTCACTCTCTACGGCATCGACGATGACGGCGAAGCTCGCAGCGGGAGGAGGGGGGACGGGGGTGGGCAGCGACATCAGATGACAACGGAAGAAGGAGAAGGCGCCCGGGACGGGAGGAGGAGGGGAGGGGGCAGCCTGGGTGGATATAAAGCATGTGATCATGTGGTTATAAAGCATGATGACATCATGGTGACATATGTCCCAAAAGTGGTTGTCATGTCACCATGATGTCATCATGCTTTATAACCACATGATCACATGGATTGTACGGTTGAGATTAAATGGTACAATAATGATGCAATAAGCCTTGGTGCAATATCCCTCATTATATATATATATATATATATATATATATATATATATATATATATATATATATATATATATATATATATGAGGAGATATTCGCATCCCCTCATTTTTTGCATCCTCATGTATCTCCATGTTAACAACCGTTGGATCTTATTTAAGTCATCTAATCTTAACCGTTATTTTTTAACCATTCAAATCAATGGTTGAAATTATATGACTTAAACAACATCTAACGGTGGATAGTATAGAGATGTTTGGGGATACAAAATTCGGGTATATATATATATATATATATATATATATATATATATATATATATATATATATATATATATATTGTTGGAGTGGGTGGGGTTCCCAACCTATGTGGAGAATACCCCGGAGAGCGACGAGCGCCATCCGTGTGTCGGAGAAGCTCGGAAAGTGCATGGATCCTATTTTAGAACATATATGGTTAGAAAATATATGATTGGATTTCCATATTTACTTTGATCATATATTTATGATTGGACCCTTCATATAGTAGCTTTCCATATAATTGGGCTTCCAATTATGGCAAGCCAATTATGATTGATTTTTTATTAAATATATGATTGATGCATATTGGAAGTTTCCATATATATTGGTCTTCCATGTATAGATTACCAAGGGCTTATAAAAGGGTGATACATGCTAGTTCAAAACTCATCTCAAAACAAGAGTGCTTTACAATCTTTGAGAGCGAGAGAGAGAATTAAGGACTATTGTGAAGGAGAGATTGCTTCGAATAATTTTTCGGCATCTCTTGTTCTTCGGAGTCCGCAATCAAAAATTTTCTTCTTTCAAGTGAGTTGTGGTGATCCGTGTTGGATCGGAAGGAGCTTGTAGACGGTGTATTCTCTTTATTCCATTAGTGGAGGTTAAATTTTTTGTGTTTGGCATTTTTGGTTTGTGTGTGCTTTTGCTCGGTTTTCTCGCATGACTTTCTAGTTTAGGGGAACGATTTTCGCGCTTCCTTCCCAATATATATATATATATATATATATATATATATATATATATATATATATATATATATATATATATATATATATATATATATATATATATATATATATATATATGGTAATTGTATTACAGCCTCCTGATCCGAAGGCCTACAAACATGACCCGAAGGTAGGGCTGCAAATGAGCCAAGCCGTTCGCGAGCTGCTCAAAGCTCGGCTCGATAAAAGCTCGTTTGAGCTCGGTTCGTTTAGTAAACAAGCTGAGCTCAAGCTTCATTTTTGAGCTCATTTAATAAAAAAGCCAAGCTCAAGTTTAGAAGTACTTGGCTCGTTTATGAGCTCGCGAGCTGGCTCGTTTAGAAGTTCGTTTAGGGGCTTGTTTAGAAACATGTTTGTTCTTTGTTGAATTCTAATTTTATATATTTGTATAACAATATGGTTGTGAGCATTTATATGCTCTTAATAATTGATATTAAGAAAAAAAAATTTGATTAATTTTTTATAAATAAATTGTTAATATTACAAGTATTTGAATTCAAACTTAACTAGCTTGAAATCGAGTTAATCAAACTTAATGAGCTTGAAATAAAGTTGGGCGAGCTTGATTTTGAGCTTATTGAGCTTATTTATCAAGCTTAAATCAAGCTTGCTTATCAAGTCAAGCTCGAGCTCAAACCAAGCTAAGCTCAAGCTTAATATAGACAAGCTCGAGCCAAGCTCAAGCTCTAAAAAAAAAAAAAAAAACTTATCAAGCTCGAGCTCGATTAATTCTAGTCAAGCCAAGCTCAAGCTTACAAAAGCTTGGCTCGGCTTGCTCGTTTGCAGCCCTAACCGAAGGCCCATATTCAGTGGCGGATCCAGGATTAAAATCCACTGGGGGCACAGTCATAAGAGAGTTCGGAATAACGTTTCAAAAAAAAGAGAATATAATAATATTATAGTATATTAAATATTATTATTTTTATACAATAAAATATTACATCTTACAATTGTTCTCTACGAACTTTCAAAATATTTAACTACGTACAATATCATTTGTAAAAAACTTTGATGTAACAATAAGAAAGTTTAGTTGGAATACTACCACATCAAAGAGAGTTGTAAAAAACTGCAAAACTATCTATGGGCTGGTGCACAATGGGTTGTAGTTTTCAAAATATTGTTCTCTGCGAATTTTTTAGGCTCCAACTAAGCTTTCTTATTATTTTCTTTAGTGAATACTACCACATCAAGTAAAGTAAATATTTAACTCAAATAAATTTAAAAAAAAACTACTAGAATATATATATATATATATATATATATATATATATATATATATATATATATATATATATATATATATATATATATATAACTTATGTTACTATTAAGTGGTACTGTCCGTCCATTTTGACAGTAAAAAGTTGTAACTATTGAGAAAAATGATACAACATTTTTTTTTGTTGCGCCAATTATTGCGCCAATTATTGCAAGGGAAAATTTATGAAATGCCCAAAAATTTAAAAAGTTTTATGAAAAACCCACCCCAAAATAAACTTTCATCGCGTGCCCAGCAATAACTTAAAAATATATCAAAGGGCACGGCATGACCCTTTTGCCCTTCTAATTTAGTAAGAATATCAACAAACCCATCAACTCTTCAGAAAAACGGTTCGATTCCAGAAGATACAAAACCAAGAGACTCTTCAAAAAAGTGTTTCTATCGCTCCCTCCTCTTCCATACTCTGTTCGCTTGCGATTTTAGGTCATCTCCTCCAAAAATCTTAGAAATTTCTTACAAGAAATCGCCAGCGAATCTCCATCACAATGTCGCAATCATCAGCAATGGATGTAGACCGAGTTAGAGAAGAAGGAGAAGAAGTAGTTGTTGGAAAACAAGAGAAAGGAGGGAAGAAATTTAAGAAGGTTACTCGTAGACGAAATGCTCCAAAAGAAAAAGAAGTGCAAGAAGCAGTAGAAGAACAAGAACACGGAGAACAACAAGAACAAGAAGTAGCAGGGGGAGAAGAAGAAGATCATGAAGAAGGGAAGAAAAAAGGTAAAACTTTGAGTCTTGTTCATTCTCCGTTTATATTGACGCGGCAAATGAAAATGATCATTCTCCGTCTATAAAATACACGGAGGATGCCCTTTCTGTGTCATTTGAACTAGAAATGCCATTATCCGTCTATTTTAAAACGAAGAATGACATTCTCCGTGTTAATACAAAACGGAGAATGGCATTTTCTGTGTTTTTGACGTATAGAATGAACATTCTCCGTCTTACTGACGCGGAGAATGTCATTCTCCGGGTCAAAATAGACGGAGAATGGCATTCTCCCTCGCATTAACCTAGAGAAATGAACATTCTCCGGGTCAAAATAGACGGAGAATGCCATTCTCTTTGTATTTTGACCTAGAGAATGAACATTCTCCGTCTTACTGACACGGAGAATGTCATTCTCCGTTTTAAAACACACGGAGAATGGTATTTTCCCTTGTATGTTGACCTAGAGATGATCATTCCCCGTGTTAATACAAAATGGAGAACGCCATTCTCCGTCTATTTTGACACAGAGAACTCCATTCTCCGTGTCAAAATACAAGAAGAATGACATTCTCCGTCTATTTTAACACGGAGAATAACGTTCTCTCTTGTATTTTGATCTAAAGAACGAGCATTCTCCGTCTAATATGAGACGGAGAATATCATTCTCCGTGTCAAAATAGACGGAGAATGCCATTCTCCTTGTATTTTGACCTAGAGAATGTCATTTTCCGTCTTACTGACGCGGAGAATGGTATTCTCCGTTTTAAAATAGAAGGGAGAATGGCGTTCTCCCTTGTATTTTGACCTAAAGAACGATCATTCTCCGTGTTAATACAAAACGGAGAATGGCATTTTCTGTGTTTTTGACCTATAGAATGAACATTCTCCGTCTTACTGACGCGGAGAATGTCATTCTCCGGGTCAAAATAGACGGAGAATGGCATTCTCCTTGTATTTTGACCTAGAGAAATGAACATTCTCCGGGTCAAAATAGACGGAGAATGCCATTCTCTTTGTATTTTGACCTAGAGAATGAGCATTCTCCGTCTTACTGACACGGAGAATGTCAATCTCCGTTTTAAAACACGCGAAGAATGCCATTTTCCCTTGTATGTTGACCTAGAGATGATCATTCCCCGTGTTAATACAAAACGGAGAACGCCATTCTCCGTCTATTTTGACACAGAGAACTCCATTCTCCGTGTCAAAATACAAGGAGAATGACATTCTCCGTCTGTTTTGACACGGAGAATGACGTTTTCTCTTGTATTTTGATCTAAAGAACGAGCATTCTCCGTCTAATATGAGACGGAGAATATCATTCTCCGTGTCAAAATAGACGGAGAATGCCATTCTCCTTGTATTTTGACCTAGAGAATGTCATTTTTCGTCTTACTGACGCGGAGAATGGCATTCTCCGTTTTAAAATAGAAGGGAGAATGGTGTTCTCCCTTGTATTTTGACCTAAAGAACGATCATTCTCCGTGTTAATACAAAACGGAGAATGGCATTTTCTGTGTTTTTGACCTATAGAATGAACATTCTCCGTCTTACTGACGCGGAGAATGTCATTCTCCGGGTCAAAATAGACGGAGAATGGCATTCTCCTTGTATTTTGACCTAGAGAAATGAACATTCTCCGGGTCAAAATAGACGGAGAATGCCATTCTCTTTGTATTTTGACCTAGAGAATGAGCATTCTCCGTCTTACTGACACGGAGAATGTCAATCTCTGTTTTAAAACACGCGGAGAATGCCATTTTCTCTTGTATGTTGACCTAGAGATGATCATTCCCCGTGTTAATACAAAACGGAGAACGCCATTCTCCGTTTTAATACAAAACGGAGAATGACATTATCCGTCTATTTTGACACGGAGAATGACATTCTCCGTATTAATACAAAACGGAGAATGCCATTCTCCGTCTATTTTGACACGGAGAATTATATTCTCCGTCTCATATAAAACGGAGAATGGCTTTCTCCTTATTATAATAAAGAAGAATGTTGACGTAAACCTAATTGTTGTTTTTTTAGGAAAAAAAACTGTCAGGAACAAAGAAGAAAGACTTTTCCGTGCAACATTCACCCCAATACTCTCTCTTATGGATGAGGTGAAGGAAAAGTTTGGCCATTTTTCTGAAGCAGTTGTTGAAAGCTTGAAGAATGTTGGATTCTACAATTTTGTAGATACATTCTACAGATCTAAGGTGAAAAAGACAGAACTATCTAAAGTCACACAAGGTCTGGAGAACTTGATGGGGACTTATTTGGAAGAAGATGGCATTGGATATTTCCAATTGAGCAGCAGTGTCAAGGTAGCACCAACTGCTGATGAGATGGCAACTATTTTTGGTCTGCCAATGAATGATGACAATGAAGTTGATGAGAAGTATTTAAAGATCATCACTGAAAAACAGAAGACCCCCCCACAAGCAGACTCATTCAGCATGTGTACAGAACACTTCAAAAGATTGCTGAAAAATTTCAAGGGAAAAAATGCTGAAGTCTCAAACGCAGAAGTTAAGAAAAGGATCTTAGAGCTGTTGGGGGACAAAAATGCAAGTCCTGATGAATTGGCCAAGTTAATAGTATTCAACTTGTGCCAAACAGCATTCTTCACCAGAATGGGTGGGTCGAACTTGCCGTACAAGTTCTTCGCTCTGGTGGAGAGCACAGATGTTATAAAAAGCATCTGTTGGCCACGGATAATTCTGGGGTACGTCATGGACAGCATAAAGAGGGCTGTTACAAAAGATGAAGATGGTGATGTTGAGATATTGTACAAGAAGATTGAAGGTTGTACGATATACTTCTTGTATTGGTTTGCAGAGCACAGTCAACTGATAGAGAGGAAGTGCAAACCAACAATCGCATCTCCGAGATTCGATACATGGGATGGGAATAGAATCTCGATCTTCCTCAAAAATGAATATCAAGGTGCTCAAATGAATTCGGATTTGATATTCAAAGATCTTGTTGCATTGAATGTTGAAGAAGTAGAAGTCCCAGCAGAGCAGCACTGTATAGAAGATGTAGATAATTCTGTTGATCAAGAAGAACAACAAAATGAAGCCCAAGCACCAGCAACAAATACAGCTGATAATGTAGATATGTTGCGTGTCTTGCAGGAGAAATTTCAGCTTATCGCTGAGAATGAGCAACTCCAAGAAAGAGCCCAGCAACTAGAGGCAGATGTAGCCCAACAACGTGCCGTAGGGCTCGTTACTGATGGCTTGGAAAAGGAGTTAGACTCTTTAAGGAACGAGAAATCGCTTCTTATTGATGATAATGAGAAACTCCGTAAGAGAGTTGAAGAACTGGAGGCACAGGGGTCGGAACAGGAACTAGACTCCCTGAGAAAGCAGAAATCTGAGCTTACTGCTGATAATGAGAAGCTTCGTCAACGTGTTGAAGAGCTAATTCTAAAAGGTAAAAAATTTTATTTTTTGTCTATTTTAATTTGTAATTATCTGTATCTAACAAGGAGAATGACCATTCTCCATGTCAAAGTACACGGAGAATGACGTTTTCTGTGTGTTTTGACCTAGAAAATGCCATTCTCCGTGTGTTTCTAACACGGAGAATGTCATTCTCCGTATTAGAAACATACTTAGAATGACATTCTCCGCTAGTATTTTAACACGGAGAATGACATTTTCTGTATTTTGACATAGAAATGGCCATTCTCCGTTTAGCTTAACACGGAGAATGACATTCTCCGTCTATTTTGACGCGGAGAATGACATTTTCCGTCTGTTTTGACGCGGAGAATGACGTTCTCCGTCTATTTTGACACGGAGAATGACATTCTCCGTCTATTTTGACCCGGAGAATGACCTTTCTCCTTGTAAGTCTAACAGAGAATGGTCATTCTCCGTTTAATTTGACATTCTTCGTGTTAGAAACACACTTAGAATGACATTCTCCGTGTATTTTAATACGGAGAATGACATTCTCCGCTAGTATTTTAACACGGAGAATGACATTTTCTGTATTTTGACATAGAAATGGCCATTCTCCGTTTAGCTTAACACGGAGAATGACATTCTCCGTCTATTTTGACACGGAGAATGACATTCTCTGTCTTTTTTGACACGGAGAATGACATTCTCCGTCTGTTTTGACGCGGAGAATGACGTTCTCCGTCTATTTTGACACGGAGAATGACATTCTCCGTCTATTTTGACCCGGAGAATGACCTTTCTCCTTGTAAGTCTAACAGAGAATGGTCATTCTCCGTTTAATTTGATACGGAGAATGGACATTCTCCGGATTAAAGTAAACGGATAATAATATTTTTTATTGTTTTTAAAAAGAAGATTATATAATATTGACATCATACCTCTTGTTGTTGTTTGTTTTTTATATCAGTGAAAATGACAGAGGATCTCAAAAAAGAGAATGAAAAGCTCAATAATGATAACAAACTTCTAGAGGAAGTTGCATCGTTGAATGACGAAATCAAACAGAAGAATGATACAATTGTTAACCTTGAAGCAATGGCTAAAGCATTGCAAAGTGGGGAGACTCAAGCAGTTCCCCAAAAGCATTACACAAGAGCAAGAGAACCTGTTGGGACTAAAAAACAATCAAATGCTGCAGCGGATGATGATTTTACTACATTGGAAAAGAAGAAAACATCTGATGCTACAACAAGTAAGAAGGCAGCTCCTGGTCGGAAAAGAAAAGCTCCTTCCAGTCCCAGTAAGAAAGTAGCTCCTGGTGGGAAAAAAAAAGCTCCTTCCAGTCCCGAGAAGGTAGACAATAAAAAGGAGATGTCAGCTCCTGAAGAACTTGAAGAAGAATTTCCTCAAACAGCCAAGCTAGTTAAAGAGGGAAAAATGCTGATACAATGTCCAAAACTCAGACTTTGGAACCTTACAGACGATCAGCTGAAGCAACTATACAGGAGCATCGTATACCCAAGAAGGATGTCTCCAACGTAAGTATTCTAAACTTGAATTAATTTCTGTACAATTCACAAGGAAGAATGATCATTCTCCGTCTCATTTAAAACGGAGAATGACATTCTCCGTCCAATTCATAACGGAGAATGATATTCTCCGTCCCATTTAAAACGGAGAATGGCATTCTCCGTCCAATTCATAACGGAGAATGATCATTCTCTGTCCCATTTAAAACGGAGAATATACATTCTCCGTCCAATTCATAACGGAGAATGATCATTCTCTATTGGAGTTATTTTTTATGCAATTATATCATTAGCCTATATTATTAACATAATCGAAACTAAATTTATGTGCAGTGATAATGTATACCTGTACATTCCAAATGCTCCAGAAAATTGTAAAATAAGAAGAAGAAACAATGATGTCAGCATGTTGTTAAATGCTAAAGATTTTCAAGACATACTAAATAAGGATGAAATAGAAGCCGGTGTTATGAACTACTTAATAAAGCTTATAAACGAATTTCAAGCCGAATTAAGGCAGAACATTCAGTCAAGCTCGCAGGGTGCACAATGTAAATGGTCTGCAATCATGATGCCCCATTCATTGGTAAGAATCAAAACTGAAAAATAAATATTAATGTGTACAGCTACTAATAGTGTTGTAAAAAACTAATTCATGATATTATTTTTTGTTTTTTTTTCTTCTGGAAAACAGCGTACTGTCCAGTATGTCGATGAAGAAAATCCAACATCTGGAGCAATGTACAATTTCAAAACTGATATAGAAGATTTTATCATGGAGCTGGAGGATGACATTGAATGGCTATTCGTGCCACTCTTCCGTGTGGATAATAAACACTATACACTGCTGACATTCAACTTCAGCTCCTATGTTTGGACGCACTACAACTCATTGCGGAAAAACACGGGCGCTAAGGGAATCGAGGATGCAAAATACATGAAGAATAAAATCGAGCCAATTATACTAAATAAGATTGCATTGATGAGGAATAAAATCCCAACAATCCAGGAATATGAAACATCAGAGCTCAAGGTTTGCAAAGATTGCCCACAGCAACTATCACCCAGCTGCCTGCTGTATGTTGCATATTATATTAAAAAGTTGTCGAAAGCTCCATTTGATTTACAAAAGAGAACAAACAAAGCAGTTCACGATATTATTGTAAAGAGAAGGTTAAATTTGGCTAAGCTTTTGCTTATGAGTGACTGTGCAGTTCCTTTTGTACCATAAAAGAAAATGACAATGTAAATTGGCTAACAAATTCCTTATATATATTCTGTTTGTCAGGTTTCTTTTGTAATGTATTTGTTGTCCTTGTAATAAAATTCAATTTTTCGACTAATTTACATTGTTCTATATATGTAAATCTGTTTTGTTAAAGTTCTGTTGTTTGATTCAAACCTATAATGTCATTATCTGTGTTAATGCAAACCTATAATGTCATTCTCTGTGTATTTGGAACTAGAAATGGACATTCTCCGTTTAATATGAGACGGAGAATGCTCATTCTCCGTGTCAAAACACACGGAGAATAGCATTTTCTGTGTATTTTGTCCTGAGAATGAACATTCTCCGTCTTACTAACGCGGAGAATGCCATTCTCCGTGTTAAAATACACGGAGTATGACATTTTTTGTGTTTTTTGACCTAGAAATGAACATTGTCCGTGTCAAAATAGACGGAGAATGTCATTCTCCGTGTCAAAATAGACGGATAATGCCATTCTCCGTCTTAAAATACACGGAGAATTACATTATCTTTGTATTTTGACTTATAAATAACCATTCTCCGTGTATATAAAACGGAGAATGTCATTCTCCGTGTCAAAATAGACGGAGAATATCATTCTTCGTATATTTTGAAACGGAGAATGCCCTTTCTGTGTATTTCGACCTTAAAATGGCCATTCTTCGTGTATCTAAAACGGAGAATGATTATTCTCCGTGTTAAAACACACGGAGAATGGTCATTCAATACATTATAAAGTCAGAGAGTATAAAGGATAATAAGTTCTTATGCTGTTAATATATATGTGAAACATCAAATACACAGAGTTCAAACTATTACCATTGATATCAAAAATGTAAGATATGTATTCAAAAAATAATTTCCAGTTATATAAAAGAAGGAATATATGTGTATGTATTAACGAGGGGGCGCTGCCCCCTCGACCACCGTAGCAGCACGTGGAGGCAGAGGACAAGTGCTGCGATTGTGATTGCATAATTCAAAACAATTCTGCCACCTTATCTTTCTCTTCTCTTTTCCCTTGTTCTCATATTTGCTCTTGTAACGGTCCGCTTTTGGTCGTCCAGGACCACGTTTCGGAACAGGGGGTAGAACAACATCAGTGGGATTATTTTCAAACTGTTTTTCACAATCTGGAACTGGACGAATAGCACATGAATATAACTTCCGGTAATAATCTGATGTCCAATACTGCTCCACAAAGTCGTAAACAGATTTATCTGAACAAACTCTGATGCATTGTATTGCATGGCTGCATGGGAATCCATATACCTTCCATCTACGACAACTACAATGACAATCAAGAAGATTCACCATATGGGAGGAAGTATCTGCGATCACCTCAAATTCGAAATCACCGGACCGATATACCCTATAACACATGCCATCATCTGTAAGCTGCTTCAGCATATCCTCAGCGTATGGAGTCAATTTGCTATTCAAACCAATTGCATCCTTGTGGCGATCCGAAATCATCTTCATCATCTTCACACGGATGACATTTACAATTGCTGATATAGGCAATTTCTTCTCAGCCTTTATCCATGCATTGAATGACTCTGCACAACTAGAAGCAACCTCACCGTATCTACATCCCGGGAAGAATGCGTTTGACCAGTGTTCAGGTTTTTGTTTATTCATCCAATTCACAACATGACCACAATTCAGATCATAAATCTTCTTGATTGCTTGTCTATACCCACCTTTATACAGAAAAACAAATAATTAATAAAGAATTAGGTCAATTCACAAAATTATTAAAAATAAGTGCATTCTCATAAGGATAATAGTCATTCTCCGTTCAAAAGCTAACGGAGAATGATATTCTCCGTTCTATGCAAGACGGATAATACCATTCTCCGTTCAAAAGCTAACGGAGAATGCTATTCTCCGTTCTATGCAGGACGGAGAATGGACATTCTCCGTGTTAAATCACACGGAGAATGACTATTCTCCGTCTTTCTGACGCGGAGAATGGTCATTTTCCTTGTTAAATTAATGGTAAATGCATAGAAAATGTGCATATATCTGTCTCATTAACACACCTGGAGTTAGAGCATATACTGCTTGCCTCCAAGCTTCAAGTACATGCGGATACACTCTTTCATTTCCTTTCTCTTTCAGCGGTATGTTATTCTTCATGTGATAATAGCAATAGCTATGATAATCATTAGGAAACACATTAGGGACTTCAGAAACTAGACCGGTGCCTTGATCCGAAAGAAAAATAATACGCCTACTACATCCAACAACATTCTTTAGATTTCTAAGGAACCATTCCCAATTATCGCCATCTTCGCCTGAGACTATACCGTATGCAATAGGGTAGAACTGTTGGTTACCATTCTTCGCTGTAGCAGACATCAAACATCCTCTAAACCTACCTGTAAGGAAAGTAGCATCCAAATATAGCATCGGACGACAATATTGAAAGCCTTCTACGCAAGCCCCATATGAAAGAAAAAGCCGCTCAAACCTCATTGATGAATCATCTTTCTGGAAGTCGATAACGAAACCATTATTGGTTTCCTTTACCTTGTTGACATACCAACACAAGTCACTGTAAGATCTAACATCATCTCCGTACATTTCCTGGTGCACCAGCCTAATTCTGTGGTATGCCTGTCCATATGTAACAGATAAGCCGTAGTCGACCTTGAAATCATCGACAACAGATTTTGCGGACTTTTTAGGATGCATCCGAACAATGTCACTAACCAAACTTTTCACAAACTTTGCTGGAACAACCAGATTACCTTTATCCATATAGCCAGCTCCACAATTATGTTCTCCCACATACCTCTTCACCTCAAAAATTTGATTATCTTTCGAAATAGATATAGCATGGAAGCTCCACAAACAAGCATGTGTCTTGTAATTCTTGCAGCAAACAGTATACCTCCCCGGCTTAGATTTCAAAATGTGGAATGGATGACGAGATTCAAAACATACCTTTCTAACAGCATTCCTAACTTTTTCAACACCATTTAGAAAAAATCTGACCAACACCAGTAATTGATGCAGGCCACATATCCGATTTCCTCTTCTTCACTGTCTCAGTTGAGCCCTCATAAAATTGTACTACTCGTTTGTCCTTTACATTAGGAGAACATCTACTCAAAGAACTAGAAGAGGAAGACGAAGGTCCCATGTGAAAGCTTTGACAAGGAAAAGATGTTGATGAAGAACATTGAGAGTATATTTGCTCCACATATAGATCAAAACTCACATCGTGAGTACCGTTAAAACCACCAACCAATGAGCGAAGCCAAAAATCACTTTCAACATACAGTTCAGTCCCATCAGAGTGCAAAAACCTGAAACGAAAGAAAAGTGGATCCAAAGAAGTCCATCGATCGCACACTTTATTCTTTAAAAAATCCACGGTACTTTCATGTGTGACACGGCAGGAAACTATGTCTCCCTTGAAACAAATGTTAACTAAACAACTTGATTCCATATCTTCCCCCCCTGATAACATAAAAACATAAGAGGTCACAAATAGAACAATAAAATTCTCGTCTAATAATGATTATTCTCCGTCTAAAAATAACGGAGAATAAATATCCTCCGTTTGGAACCAACTTATAATGACATTCTCCGTCTAAAGTAAAACGGAGAATGACATTCTCCGTCTAAAGTAAAACGAAGAATGACATTCTCCGTCTAAATATAACGGAGAATGATTATTATCTGTCTGTAACTTATGGTTAATGTTCATTCTCCGTATAAAAACATACGGATAATGATCTTTATAAGAAGTAATTGTCATTCTCCGTTTAAATATAACGGAGAATGCTATTCGCACAAAATAACAAGATTAAATATCTCACTAACATTTTCTAAGTTAATAATCTTCATAACAAATTCAAATTCAGCATAAATTTCGAGATATACAAGCTGATGGATGAATTTCTACAGATCTGAACTCTCACCTTGTTTTAAGATCTATAAAAAGAAAAGAAGAAGATCTTCTATCCACAATTGACCTAATCGCCGGAAACCACGAAGATGATGATGATGATGATGATGATCGATGATGATGAAGGATGATCGACGTTCGACTGACGAAAACCACAGTGAACTACGAACGATTTTGCGATCTCTAATAAAGATTATATCAATTAATTTCAAATTTCTCGTGAAGAAGAAGAAGAATACGAATTTCTCAATCCAAATCTGAGATTGCGAATTCATAATTATATATAGATGTCCAAATTTACGCGAAGGGGTATTTTTGGAACTATGATAATGGCAAATTTTGTAAATACATAGCAACTAGAGAGAATATTGAAATATTTAACGTGGAAAAACTTAATTCTGGGCATTTCATAAAAATAATCCAGCGGGTGGGCATTTCATAAAAGCCCACCCCGAAATTGGGCTTCTCAGCAATTTCCAGTTATTGTAATATCCATTTCAACGACCTCATTTAATTTAATTTTTTGTATATATGTTTATGGAATTTGAGCCTGGGCTGACTACGCCTTCTGTACTTGGGTTTTGGATATTCATTTCTTTTTCCAAGATTTTGTTGTGCAATTTGCAAGGCAAATTATAAGGGCACAGCCTTTTTTACTCGGGGCTGTCCAAGTGACTGTTTTTCATTATTTACAAGTTTGCCACTGAAAAAATTACTCAGGGCTATCCAAGTAGTAGGTATAAAAGATAAGTGTTATAATTTTTGTTTTCTTCCTCTCTCCATTCCTCACAAGAAGAAAAGAAGAAGAAGAACAAGAAGAAGGAAAAAAAAAACAAGAACATCAATTTTTGCAAACCTAGTTTATTTTGATTTTTTGCTCTCTTCTAATTTCTCAAATCTCTTTCTCCAAACCCTATTTTATTTTATTTTCTTCTTGTTTGGACATTATGGATGAAACCCTAGTTGTAGAAGAAATTGGGTTATCAAATCTATCAAATCTATTAATCTATTAGTCTATTAACCAATTTTTCTTTATTAATAGAAGAATTATGCATGAAATCCTAGTTTTAGAAGAAAACTATGGAAGAAATCCTAATTGTAGAATAATTGGATTCATGTCAGGACTGCCACAATTTCTGACAGTCCTAAAAGTATTGAGGCCTGCCACAAATTGTGGCAGTCTTGAAATAGACTCGATGTACAACAGGACTGCCACAATTTCTGGCAGTCCTAGAAGTAATGAGGACTGTCAAAAATTGTGGCAGTCTTGAAATAGACTCGATGTATAACAGGACTGCCACAATTTCTGGCAGTCCTAGAAGTAATAAGAACTGCCATGAATTGTGGCCGTCCTGAAAGGGACATGCTCTACAACAGGACTGTCACAATTTCTGGCAGTCCTAGACATATTGAGGACTGCCAGAAATTGTGGCAGTCCTGAAAGATACTTGCTGTACAGCAAGGTCCTTTCAGGACTGCCACAATTTCTGGCAGTCCTAAAGTCGACATTCCCGAATGAAAAAAACATGTTAGGGTTTATTTTAATCTTGATAATAGAGTGAAATATGCATTTTAGGATTTATTTTCATGCATTCTTTGTGAGGAAAGAAATATTTAACCTTTATTTTCATACATTTTAGTGTTTATTTAATATTTTGGGTGCCATCGAAATTGGGAAAGAGAAGAAACTAGGTTTTGATGGAGATGGTGATGATGGAAATGGTGGAGAAGAAGATGATGATGATGATGAGAAAAAAATTAGGATTTTGATGAAGATGTTAGAATGGAAATGGTGGAGAAGAAGAAGATGGATAGAAGAAGAAGAAGAAAACTAGGGTTTGTGAAGAGAGAGAGTAAAATTTAGAAATGAGAGTGGTTTTTTGGGTTTGGGGGACTGTGGGCTTTGGACTGCCCCCTGAGTGGAATATTTGGATAGCCCTAGTAAAAGTTCCTCCCAACCTGACTAGCCCTAATCCTGGCTAGCCCCGAATAAAAAAGGCTGTGCCCTTATAATTAGCCATTTGCAAGGCATTCTTCACAAATGAGATCAAGTTGTCAAATTGGTAGGAGCCATCAAAAGTAGTGATGTCTACGTGAAATAGTGAAGTAGTACATGTATATATCATTCATGTATATGTGGTAGAGGAAACGAACAGTCACACTCAACACAATGAAACCTAATATTCAAAGAATTAGAAAAACAAGGCTGATATCGTTCGATCTTTAAAGTTATTTTCCACGTTCTCATTGACATGACTTTCGATTCACTAGTCGTTCGTTAGGGAGATGTGGAAGGAGAAGAACGTAATATGGGTATTTCTAAGAGTTAAAAAGAAAAGGATTTTTTTTTTTAGAACATATCACACCATTTTACAGCTTGCTTTCGTAATTATTTTTGACATCAAGTTTTGGACAGAGCATCTAGTGGAAGAGGTCCTAACAAAAATAATAATAATAACTTTAAAATATTTTTAAAAAAAACACACACACACACAAAAAAAAAAAATTAACTCTAAAATATTTTAAAACATATATATATATATATATATTGAAGCATCAAGTTGTTTTTTTTTTAGCATGACATCGCAAAGTATGCATTAAGTTGAAGCTTCTTTCGTAAGTTCCGTAACCACATCTTGACGAGTATGGGATTCAACAACCAGTGTGTTGATAGGGTTATGGAGTGTATATCCACGCCTACATTCTCAGTCCTTTAGTAAAAGGACCACCATGAGGCCATCTCCAATGGAGATTTCTAAATTTGAGTTTCTATCATACTTGTCAATTGTACTGTAAGAAAATTTTTATCCTAGTTGGTAAGAAAATTTCTATCATAGTCGGTAGAGTTTCTATATAGAAATTGTACAAACAACAAAAAATCTCCAGTGGTTCTCCATTTCTATCCTAGGTGGCAACAAATAAAATGATCAATTTAATGACGTGGGATCTCATATTAATTGGTATGAGAAATGAAAAAAATTCTATGAGAGTTTCTACATGTATAAACTCTCATAGAAACTACCCATTCTACGTCATCGTCACGTAGGATAGAAATTGAGATAGAAACCACTATTGGGAGAAGTTTTTTTTCTAAATTGGAATTCTAACATAGAAATATGGGAGATAGAAATCCCCATTAGAGATGTCCTAAGAATTTTTCGGAAGCAACATAGGCTTGAGACAAGGTGACCCTTTTATCTCCATTCTTATTCACTATTATTATGGAGTACTTTACCTCTATATGGATGTGGCTATCCATTGAAGGAGAATTATCCAGACGATGGCAAAGACAAGAGTAGGGGCAAGTTTGTTCTGACTATATATACTCAAATAAGAACTCGAAATAAGTGTGAAAGTGTACATTTGAGTGTGGAGAATAAGTGTGAAAGTGTACAATTGGTTGTTCTTTTTTGGTAAACATTAAAAGTGATTGAAAATAAAAGCGGTCCCAGTGGACTTCAATGTTTGGAAATTTTATTTTTCGTCTCCACATTCAAATTCAATTTCAAGATGATGTGAACCATAAATGGTTGGCATACGCTTTCACGAACCAATTTTCCTATTTACCGATCTTATAGCATGCAACATCATCACAGTTTGAACTCTTTTATCATACAATTCCGAACAACCAACCATCATTTCTTTTTCACTCCACAAAGTCTTGGTAAATAGATTAAGATCCAAGTAGAATTAGTTGAAAACCCTACTTCTCCCACAAATTGAACAATGCTGACAGGAGACCGATTGTACATCTAAAGCTCTTTCAAAATGTAGTGTATACAAATTTGTAAGAAAATAAATGAAAGAGAACTGCTACGTTGCCCGCCTGCGGGCCAGCCCCCGCCACGTGTCGTTGTCCCATTGGCAGGTCAATCGGCATGGGACTCGTGAATAAGGGGGGCCAATCGGGTGCAGCCACGCGGCGGACGGGCCAGCCCGCCTGCGGACAAATTAGCTTTTTCCTAAATGAAAAAAAGAAGAAAACGGTGCAACACCACCCAAAACGGGCCACTCAAACTGAATCACTAAGAATATCAGAGATCAGGGCAACGGCACAGGAATTCTCCAGTGATGAAACTCGACCAAGTCTCTGTTAACAATTGATCTGTTGTGAAGCCAAAAAGTTTCTGCAGACTGGTGGAATTGCCTCACCTTCCTCTGCAGCTCCCACAAAATCCCCAGAGTAGCAGAACAAGGCTCAGTTTCTGCTGCATACACCCATAGGCACCGGAATTGTCGGCCTCGAGCTATCATCCCCTCGATCACCTCGTCTGACGTGGATAAAATGAGCTTATTAGGAAGGTGGCGATGTTGCAGGCACATCAACATAATAATGGAGAATTCACAAAGTAAAACTTACGGGGTATTGATTCTAGGTACTCTAGGAGTTGAGCCCCAATCTGAGTTGATGGCCACTTGATGGATATCTGGGTGTAGTCGATCACATTCTGGAAAGGTAGTTCCACTTGATCGGATAAGATGACCGGAACACATTCCTGTTTTTACAGTTCACTGCATTAGAAGAAAGGGTATCACATGCAAAACATGGACAAATTATGAAGTTCCGAGGAAATGTGTGTGCGAGCGTGTGTGTGTGTGTGTGTGTGTGTGTGTGTGTGTGAGAGAGAGAGAGAGAGAGAGAGAGAGAGACCACAAAGTAAGATTCATAAAAGCGAAGGGTCCATGATGATTCCCCACGGGGAGCAAGGCAGAACTTGGCATTTCTCAAGTGATTGAAGTATTCGATCCTTCCCAACTTGTTAGGTCCCGTCAGCTTCAACTCCGGAGCTTCCAACTGTTCATGAAATCAATATGCATGATATCTGGAGGAAGGTGAAATTGCAAAGAAAAATCAAAACCAAGAGATACAGTCCTTTGTATGAAGCACTCTTCTTGAGAATGAACTATCGTGAGACAAAAGGAAATTAAATGTTATTTCATTCTAAAAATAAGTATCCATTGTGAAGTCCTTTGGCAGGTACATACTTCCTTATCTTACTATTTTGAATTTCGACATTAGTACTACCAAGGTTGAAAATGGAGTGGCATTTGTAACATATGATGACTCTGGACCACAAACAACACCAGTCGGGAACAGTAAAAGTAAAACCAAGTACAGAGTTAAAAGAAAGAGATTGAGAGGTTATGGAAGGAGAGAAGACACTGGAGCTCTTCTCTCCATTAAGTATTAACTTAACATGCTTCCCGGAGGTGGGATTGAAGCCTTGAAGGGAGTATGAAGAATGAATATACTCCCAAGTGAGGTTCACTAGCTGCAATCTTCTCTCTCCCCTGATCAAACTTGATGATACTGCTGTCAAATAATTCCAGTTTCTCCACATGAGACGAGTAATCTTTATTGATGTTATGCCCTTGCTTTAGGAGTCATGTGATCTCCATTTAACAACAAGAATCAATGACCATGCAAGCTAGTGGACACCCAGATAATAAACATCAATATGTTCAGGTTAAATTGTTCCATTTCTCTTTATCCCTTTCAATTTATCCAGGTAACTTTGAAGATTAGTGAGTGGTCATGTGATCTCCACAACAAGAATCAATGACCAGGCAAACTAGATGTAGCCAGGTAGCATCAATATCTTCAAGGAAATTTCTTCAATTTCTATAACCTTATCTCTGAAATTTCTATAGCCAGGTAGCATCAATATCCTAATTATGTCAAAATATCTCATGGCAGGATGAAAAGAAAAAAACTTCACATGAGAAAACAATAAATTGGATAGTGGACCGTCGAGAAAAAAAATTTGTCAAGCAACCTCTCCCCTAACATGGTATGGATCTCGAGGAAATTAATTATTACATGAAGCATCCTGTTTAGTTTAATTGGTAAGATGTATAGACTAAACATTTCAAGACAAACTCTCAAAAAGGGATTGTCATACGATAAATATATCAAGTCATAAGCATAGTTCATATGTTACAGATAAATTTTGGACATCCACACTGCGGCTAGTGTTGTTTAGAATTTATTCGTAGTATTGTTTAGAATTTATTCTTTTGACAACAATACAAATACACGATAGGTATAGTTTGTTCAGTTACTTGAGTATAATCCTCCATATTTTAGGGAATTCTTGGTTAGAGTGACTCATATGACAATTAGAAATATCATTATCATTCAAGACTTAGCCCATCAGAATGGGGTTCGCTATGGAGCATAAGGGAGCTCCATAAAGGATCGACCTAATGTCTACCCTCTATGTTGGTGACAAATTCCTTCCCAAGGTAACTATGAGCATGAGAGAGTCGTGTCATAAAAACTAAGCAGCTAGTTGGTAGGTTCGTAGACCTACCTTTTGGACATGGAACTCATGCAACCAAGGAACACCTTCCCCTAGACTATAAAGAGTCTAAACAGAGAGGTAAGATGATTGATACAATTTGCAATAGGGAATAACATTCATCTCTATGACACTTTAAGCCAAAGAGTGAAAAGGAATGCTAACTAGAAGTATCACAATACAAAATCTCACATACAATACCATTTTATCAATTTAATTTTCATCATTAATCTAATTCAACAATTGCAAACTTCTTTAATCTTCATTGAATGTCTTGGGTCCTGTGCTTATAATACCAAAAAAGAAAATTGTTTTACAAACATTGGAGTATAATAACATTGTGTTATCTAGATATCCACAATATAACACTATGATATCAGGAGTTCCTTAAATTTCCTAGTGATGTAATTCTTTGAGTACAGTATATAAGTGTCATCAACATAGTGTTGTCCACAGTTTAGCATTATGGTACCATTTATATAAAACTTCTGCTCGTATAAAATTATATACAGGAAAACCAGCTTCTATTAAAATGGACTTCCACATCTCGATCCTAGATGGATAAATATAAGTGGATACCAACTTTAATCAGAATTTCTGTAGTTTTTAACTTCCCCTTCTATCCACTCTAAACCCTAAAATCCAGGTTTATAAACAGTATGTTTTCTAATTTCATCTGTTCACATGTCTAAAACAATTTATCCTAGGGCAACCCAATGGATAAAACTTTTGGTAGAGGAAGGAAATGTCCTGGGTTAGAAACACACAGGGGGACATTACAGAAATTGGTTGGCCCTTACCTAAACAAATATTATCCAAAAACTTTTTAACTGCATACCAGTCTTTGATAAGTCTTGCATCTTTTTATAATGTGAAGAGTATAAATTGCAATTTGAAATGGATTATATTTTTCTTTTGTTAGTGCCGGGGCACAATTTTTCGATGGATAACTGAGAAAATGAAACAATTGTAAAAACAATGTTTCAAATCAACACTTCAAGGAAGTTGATTCTGAATTACGAGAATCTAAAAAGATTTCGTAATCAACAGCAATCAGATCGTAGTACTTCTAAAAAGAAGATACAATCAGGATTACTGGCAGCAACGAAGAAGGTGACTGGCGAAAGATGGAAGAACTCCTGCTGGGGTGAATAATCACCGTTGCTCAAAGCTTTATTCGCCCTACACGAACAGCTTCTAGGAACCAGCAAGTTCGTCGGAGAACTTGGAACACTCCTGCTCTTCTGACTCCTCGGATGGACACGAACTCTCGTGCAAAAGCAACGCTGGTGCGGCGCCTTTCCTCTCTCTCTCTCTTGAAGGCTACTGGAAGATCAGAACTGTGTTAAAGAACACTTCTGAATTCTCTGTTTACTTGTGTTAAAAAACACTTTGTAAACTTTCTGTGGTGGCTTCTCTTTCTATTCTGTAATTAGCCTTGAGAGAGAGAGAGGATGCCTTATATAGGCCCTGCAGCAACTGTTCGGTTGCCACAAAGTTAGGGACGTGGTAAAAACCACCCCGAACATGTAGCAACCGTCCAGAACGTGCAAACGCACGTTCTGCTGCAAGTTGCGCCAACTGCGCACACCCCGCGCTCCTTGCACTCTGCGCGACAGAGCGCGCACTGACCTGCACACACTGCGCGCACTGCACAACCCGAGCAACCCGCGCAACTCAGCGCAACCCAGCGCAACCCGCGCAACCCAGCGCAACCCAGCGCAACCTGGGCGCGCACCTGGACAGCGCAACTAGGCTTGCGCAACTGGGCATGCGCACCTGGGCAGCGCAACTGGGCTTGCGCAACGTGGCAGCGCAAGTGGCTCGCGCAACGAGCGCAACTAAAGCGCACTATGCGCCTAGCGACGATGCTGACGTGCTAAGTGCAAAGTGCGCCAACAAAACGCCATATTACGCCTCATGAGCCCATGAGCCCGAGCCCGAGTCCGAGTCCGAGTCCGAGTCCGAGTCCGAGTCGCTAAGTCCCTACGGGGCTTAGCTCCATGGAAATAAATTTCCCAAGAGCAAAAAGCATGAATGCTTTAATTGTTGATTTTAGCCTTTTTTCCATTAGAAAAATAACCCCACATGGCAAACCCATGTGCACCTCCACACCACATGTGCATCTCCAATAATAGCAAAGCTAATATATAGAGATACAATCTCTTTGTTTTTTCCGATGTGGGACTAAAGTTTCTAAAGGAACAAACCAAAACTCCAACAATCCTCCACATATCTCTATATATGGGTATAAGTGTTCCCCACAGTAACTGTCCATCATGCATTAGGAGAGATGTCGCTGACGACTTGAATCTTCCCGTATGGATCAAAAATCAGACTATAATACAAGAATGGACTAAGCCTTGAATTCTGCATCATAGCTGAAATTCTTTCCACTCACATAATGTAGTTACATGTGCTTCTGGCTACACATTAAAGGCCCTGTGCCAGCATGGTTTCAGTGTATAATTTTGGGCGTCTACAAGTTTACCTTAAGAGACGGCATGATATCTCTTTGTCCATACACTATAGGTGAGTTCATTATAAAGAGACATGGCATGAAGCGCTTTGCGCTTCCCTTGCGGTGCTACGCCGCCATGACATGGCTTAAAGCCGAGGCCTTACCCCGTACCGGGAACCTCATCGTAGTGTCATACTACTGTAGCATGAGGCAACCGCCTCTTTGTAGTGCCAAACTACCCAGCATGAAGCCTTAGGCTCCCTTGCGGTGTTACGCCGCAACGACATGGCTTGCAAGGCCGAGGCTTTATCCCTAACCGGGTACCTCATCGTGGTGTCGTGCCACTGTAACATGAGGAACTCTTCCTCTTTGTAGTGCTGACTACACCCCTCTTTATATTTAACATACAGCATTAGGCTAACTGCCTATTTGCGGTGCAACGCCGCTGTGACTTGGCCTGCAAAGCCGAGGCTTTATCCTATCACTGGACAGCACCCCACATATAGGAACCTCATTGTGGAGTCATCCCACTGTAGCATGGAGTTTCACTCCTTGTAGTGCTGCTCTACCGTGCCTCCTGTAAAGCACACCAGGCATTCACTCTGCCTGAAAACTCATTAAGGCAATTAAGCCAACCTTCCCACAGGAACCGTTTTTCGCAGAAAACAACTGTAGACAACAGTGGTTATAGGTCCGTAACCTCTCCATGCCCAATAGAACATGTACCCACCGTTCCTGATATTCTTCCGATTAGTGGTCCTCCCTTGAACCAAAAGCTAGATGCCTAGTAGATAAATCTTTGAACTAATAGCATAAAACTTTATGGTAGGAATACAATAATACAATATCAGAATGCCTTCAAGCCTATTTTACAAGCTGTGTCATCGACCAGCTGGCGCTTGAGGTCCTTGGTGAACGGATCCGCCGGGTTCTCCTGACTCCGAACATCAATTACTGCAATAACACCTCTCTTGATAAGATCATGTACTGTCCTGTGCTTCAACCGCACAGTCCTCTTCTTTCCGTTGAAGAGGTCATTTGATGCCACCGCCGCAGTCGCCTGGTTGTCGCAGTATATCGGTATCGCCGGTATTTGCGTCCCAACCATTGGAAGATCATACATGAGCTCCCGAAGCCATTCTGCTTCCTCGGCTGCGGTATCAAGTGCAAAGAACTCAGATTCCATGGATGACCGCGAGAGCATAGTCTGCTTCTTCGATTTCCACGATAAAGCAGCTCCACCCATTGTGAAAATGAATCCACCTGTGGACCTCTCGCTCTCCACCTCTGAGCACCAGCTGGCATCACTGAAGCCTTCCACTACCGGCGGATCTTCGCTGTAGTACAGTGCATATGTCTGAGTTTTCTTGAGATATCTCATAATCCGTTTCACAGCTTTCCAGTGTTCCGCACCTGGGTTGCTCGTGAAACGACTCAGCATTCCCACGGCGAAAGCTATGTCAGGCCTTGTGGCAGTAGTAGCATACATCAAACTTTCGATTACGCTTGCATACTCCAGCTGCCTGACGCTTTCCCCTGAATTAGGCTTCAGCTTCAGATCACACATGTACGGCGTATCGATCCCTGGAAGATTTCGATATCCATAACGAGTGATCATTTTCTCAATATAATGAGACTGTGACAGCGCTAGTCCAGTGTCTGTCCGGATGATCTTGATCCCTAAGATCACACCAGCTTCCCCCAAGTCCTTCATACTGAACTTGCTTGAGATGAATTTCTTTGTCTCCGTGACACAGCTAATATCCGTACCTAGGATAAGCACGTCGTCCACGTACAGACAAACGATCACACCTCTTCCATCAGCGAACTTCGTGTAAACACACTTGTCCGTATCGCTGACCATGTAGCCATTTGACCTTATAACTTTGTCAAATTTCTCATGCCACATCTTGGGAGCCTGTTTAAGACCGTACAAGGATTTCACCAACTTGCACACTTCGTCTTCAAGACCCCTGATGACAAATTCCTCTGGCTGTTGCATGTAAATCTCTTCGGTCAGCTCGCCATTTAGGAAAGCCGTATTCACATCCATCTGATGTATCACCATCTTATGTATTGCTGCGAGAGCAATCAACATTCTGATGGTGGTCATCCGGGCTACTGGAGCATACGTGTCAAAATAGTCAATCCCCTACTTCTGAGAAAACCCTTGGCTACCAACCTAGCCTTGAACTTGTCAATAGTTCCGTCTGCTTTTATCTTCTTCTTGAAGATCCATTTGCATCCGATGGGTTTCGCTCCTTCAGGAAGATCAACCAACACCCAAGTGTTATTTGAGGTGATAGAATCAAATTCATTGTCAATCGTCTCCTTCCAGAAAACCGCGTCTCTGGTCTTCATCGCCTCATCATAGGTAAGCGGATCTGCTTCCACATGATAGATGACAAAGTCACTTCCGAAGTCCTTCGGCCTCCTCACTCGCTTCGTTGACGGCTCAGCGAGATCTGGTTCAACCGTTGTTTCAACATCTTCTTGGAACACATCTTCATTGAAGACCTGCGCACCCTCATTGTTCTCCGGAACATCCACAAGAACAATATTCCTGTGCCTTGCAAATTTGTCTTCAAAATATTCTGCGTCGCGAGATTCAATGATATGATTTGACTCAATATCAAGAAATCTCCGAGCATCACTCTTCTCGGCATACCCCAAGAAGATCGTCTTAGTAGTCCTTGTCCCAAGCTTCTGAATCTTCAGATCTGGAAGCTTGACATATGCCAGACACCCCCACACTCGAATGACATTCAAGTTAGGTCTGACCTTGAACCAAAGTTCATGAGGAGTAACGTCTGAAGTTGCATGAGGCACTCTATTTAGAATAAAAGTGGCCGTCAATGCAGCTTCTCCCCAGTAGTACTTAGGAAGACCAGCAGTCAACAACATTGAGTTAATCATTTCTGTTAACGTTCTGTTCTTCCTCTCTGCTACTCCGTTTGATTGAGGAGAGTACGGAGCCGTAGTCTCATTGACAATTCCATGTTCTTTGCAGAACGATGCAAATTCATGAGACCTGTACTCCCCACCTCGATCACTTCTTATCCTTTTGAGTTGTTGTCCAGTCTGCCGCTCAACTTCGGCTTTGAACTCCTTGAACTTCTCGAATGCTTCGTCTTTAGCCTTCAGCAAGTAGACGAACGCATACTTTGAGAAGTCATCGATGAAGGTTATGAAATACTTCACCCCGGCCTTTGTAGAGAACTGTTTGAAGTCACAGATATCGGAGTGTACCAACTCCAGAAGATCTGTACTTCGATTAATCCGAGGAAAGGATTTCCTTGTGATCTTTGTTTGAGCACAAACTTCACATTTCTCTACCTTACCCCCACACTTGGAGATAAGTCATAGACTAGACATTCTGTTTATTCGTTTACAATGAACATGTCCTAGCCTATTATGCCACAACTCAAGAGTATAAGCAGAAGGAGTGATTTCATTAATCACATTAATTACATTGGACTGATTTACAAGCTGAATTTTGAACATTCCTTCGGTATAAAAAGCTTTTCCGAAATATGTTCCCTTGATAGATATCACCATCTGGCCAGCATTGATGTCCATCCTGAGGCCTGCTTTGCAGAGTAGGCCTCCTGAGATCAGGTTCTTGGCGATAGCAGGTACGTGCTTCACGCCTTGAAGCGTCAGAGACTTCCCCGAAGTCAGCTTCAACACCACCGTCCCGATCCCGAGCACTTCAGCTTGTGCCTGGTTCGCCATCATAACCACTTCAGAAGTAGGTATATAGGTGGTGAACCACTCCTTACTGGAGCAGACATGGCAGGAGGCTCCAGTGTCTACCCACCAGTCAGAGTCAGTCCTTACCGCATCAACCTGCGCAATCATAGCAACAATGTCAGTGATCATAGATACCTTACTAGGCTCTCCTTGCTCTGATTGCTTGGTCTTTGCTTTGCACTCATTCTTAAAGTGGCCTTTCTTGCCACACTTGAAGCAAGGCATTTGAGACTTTGGCTTCTTTTTCTTGATAGAAGTTCCCTTGACTTTTAGATTGTCAGGGTCCTTCTTCTTGCTGTGGGAAGCCGCCTGCTTTTCCCTTGGTTCCTTGGTATGAACCAGATTGGCGTTAGCCAATTGCTTGGACAGTGTGTCCACCTTCAGTTGAGCCCGCATCTGGTCCTCAACATAGATTTTCTGCAAGAGATCTTCAAGGCTGATCTCAAGCTTCTTCCTATGCATGTTTGCATAGAACTTGCTCCACCCAGCGGGGAGCTTTGAGACAATCCCTCCAACAATAAACTTGTCGGGGAGGGGCATCGCCTCGTCTTCCAGCTTCTGTCGCAGTTTCGGGAACTCCTTCACCTGTGGCAGCATAGATTTTTCGTCCTCAAAGAGCCATTTGTGATTTTTTTTCAACCACAAATATCTTGCTCCTGTTCTTGTCTTCTTCGTACAGTTTCTCCAGAGACTCTCATATGTCTCTGGCAATTGTCTTCTTACTGTAGGATTCTGCTAGGGAATCCTCCATAGCATTCAGGATAAGCAGCCTGCAAATGCTATTTTCTCTTCTCCACTTGGCCTGAAGTTTAGTAGCCGTAGTGATTGCGGCAGCAGACCGAGTATCTGGAACGGTAGGTTCTTCCTCCAGAAGCACGTGATCTACGTCTTTGAGTTGAAGGGTGAGATATACCTTCCTCTTCCAGACTTGGTAATGTTCTCCATCAAACTTTTCTAACTTGCAAAAGTCAGAATTGAAGAGTGAAACATTGACGTTTTCCATCGTAGCGATAAAGCTTTGAGATTGTTAGTGCCGGGGCACAATTTTTCGATGGAAAACTGAGAAAATGAAACTATTGTAAAAACAATGTTTCAAATCAACACTTCAAGGAAGTTGATTCTGAATTACGAGAATCTAAAAAGATTTCATAATCAACAGCAATCAGATCGTAGTACTTCTAAAAAGAAGATACAATCAGGATTACTGGCAACAACGAAGAAGGTGACTGACGAGAGATGGAAGAACTCTTGCTGGGGTGAATAATCACCGTTGCTCAAAGCTTTATTCGTCCTACACAAACAGCTTCCAGGAACCAGCAAGTTTGTCGGAGAACTTGGAACACTCCTGCTCTTCTGACTCCTCGGATGGACACGAACTCTCGTGCAAAAGCAACGCTGGTGCGGCGCCTTTCCTCTCTCTCTCTTGAAGGCTACTGGAAGATCAGAACTGTGTTAAAGAACACTTCTGAATTCTCTGTTTACTTGTGTTAAAAAACACTTTGTAAACTTTCTGTGGTGGCTTCTCTTTCTATTCTGTAATTAGCCTTGAGAGAGAGAGAGGATGCCTTATATAGGCCCTGCAGCAACTGTTCGGTTGCCACAAAGTTAGGGACGTGGTAAAAACCACGTGCTAAGTGCAAAGTGCGCCAACAAAACGCCACATTACGCCTCATGAGCCCATGAGCCCGAGTCCGAGTCCGAGTCCGAGTCGCTAAGCCCCTACGGGGCTTAGCTCCATGGAAATAAATTTCCCAAGAGCAAAAAGCATGAATGCTTTAATTGTTAATTTTAGCCTTTTTCCCATTAGAAAAATAACCCCACATGGCAAACCCATGTGCACCTCCACACCACATGTGCATCTCCAATAATAGCAAAGCAAATATATAGAGATACAATCTCTTTGTTTTTTCCGATGTGGGACTAAAGTTTTCTAAAGGAAAAAACCAAAACTCCAACATCTTTTACTTGCTCTTGAAAGAGAGAACAATGGTACATCAATTTTCAGTAGTGGAAGGGAGAAGTGGTTGATGAGGAAGGAGGCGGGTGGGACATTAGGATTGGGTAGTAGAAGGGAGAAGTGAAAGAAATTTTCAGTAGAGAAAGATAGGAGATGAGATCTAGGGCTAGGGAGCCCCCTGCTCTAGTGCCATGTTGAAAGGGGGAATAATGGGATGCTTTATTGAGGCACCATGAGGCCTTGTTTATATGAGTTGAGAGAGCCTCACATTACATTATTAGGTATGGGACTAGAAAAGAAACTAAATAATATGAGATACATAATACTCTCTTAAACTTGCCATATAAGTGTTACGATTATGAAGAACAAATAATACATCAATGTTATTGGAAATAAAAGCTTCTTGATTCCGTTTTTAAAACATTGGAAAAAGGAAAATAATAAAAGGCTAACCTTATCAGGATATTGCTGGGAAAGCTCCACCAGTTGGAGACGACCAACTTTTCCTTGGGCACGTCCTAGAAAGTTGGCCAAATATTTCCTCTTTGACAAGGGAATGGGCGAGACTACAGTCGACCCATAAAATGTAGTCATCCCATCATCAACATTACCAGGAACTATAATGTCTTTCCATGTATTAAAAGAACTTATGTCTCGCTTATCTGTCCGATCCCCCTGTATTAACGGAACAGAAACAATTCAACCAAGTCCTATAGGCAGCTTACATTAACACAGAAACATCAACTTATACTATGATTAAAAAAACTCAGTGGCAAAAATAAATCAAAGTATGCAGTCAAGCATATTTGATAATATGATATATGAAGTTTTAAATTGCATTTCAATGGACACTCATTTAATAATAAGGAATGTCAAACAATGCTAACTGTACTGCAGCACCAGAATATATGCCAAACCACTACTCTGTTGAGTACTCATCATAGAAGGAATTAACCTATGGCTTCTGTGAATTAGGACCACACAAAATGAGATAATCCCAGCAGAAAAATGATACAATGAATAACAACTTAAATATAACATTTTTGTGTATGTAATCCAACTACAGATGCACGTGAACTTCCTAGAATTAGAAAACTCATGCCTACTAACAACTCTCTCACTGAAAATCACGATAAACTGAAAATAGTGCAATATCAAGACAATTGTAATTGTTGAGAAGACTGAGTTCTATTACAGAGACTAATCAACTGGTCAGCTTGTCCTGCTGTGCAGCTGCTGAAATTAGTGGACTTTCTTGGCCAGGAAAACCAGTTGATTGTCTGGGAAATTTGGAGAATTATAATAGTCTATGAACAGCCCCATGTTGTATAAATATCTTTTATGTTAAGAAGCAAAATATTCTAACTTCTTTTTCTTCCTTTCCATGGAATTTGCTCATATAAGCTAGATTGACATGGTACCACAACCATCCTGACCTACATAGGTCTGTGAGAATCTTTTTTCTTCTTACCAGACCTCTTAAATTACATTAGCTCTTTTTGGATATAGGATATCTCATTCGTCTTTGCATGGATTTAACACGCATGTGTTAAGTTTGTTGAGATATGTGTCAATGATCCTTGTAATCAGAAGCTATCTTGCAAGGATCGTGTTTTGCTTGGTAGAGAGTGAATTGACTATTTTCTGTGGTAGAGAGTGAATTGACTATTGTCTTTGTATCTGTTTTCTATATCGGTACTAATATCCATCGACTAAGTACCTACAGAAATTTGTCTTCATTATGGCTGACTCAAACAAAAAGGACTGGGAATCTAGATACCAATATGGAAATATGTTTATACTACAGGATTTTCTTTCCATGGTTTCCACCAAATCCAATGGTGGAAACTATGCACAATAGGCAGTTCAGTGGTGACATCTTTGTTGGAAAATAAAAGGTTCGTATCTGACAAATGACCTTCCAGCTGCTAGCAACCAACAATATCGTAAATGGTTACTACAGATAAGGGAAGGAAACCCCTTCAACCTAAACCTCGCTAATATAGCACGTTCTTCCACCACAGGATATAAAGTCCTTTTAACACAGTCCCTTCAACCTAAATGTTCTCTTAACATATGGAAGCAAAATCCCTTCCTTTTACCTCCATATTTATCAATCCCCTAATTCCTCCTCATAGCACTATTTAGTCTTTAAGAGTACTGAGATATTATTCTAAGCAACACTAAGTAGTAGAAAAGAACTTCATAACTATTGGGCACAACAATCAGAAGCTAATTCAACAAGTATATAAGTTTGACATCAATCTTCTGCAAAGGCAATTTCATAACAAGTCAAAGGTATTGCACAGTGTACCTCTGGAGTAAGAATGATTGAACGATTCAAAAACGTTGCCCAAGAGCGAAATAAATGAGCACCAGCACCACTGCAATTAATGATGAAGTTGTGTTACAACACACTTGGAAGTTGCAGATAATTTAAATCAACAAACATCATCGTTAACCTACCGAGTAATGTGATATGCTTGGAATATTCATAATAAAAGTGAGAAATTAGCGTACCTTGGGAAAACAAACACATGGTTGCGACCACCGGACAGGCGGAAATATGGCATTTGACTTAGCACCTGAGTTAAAAATAATAATAATACCATGAGCAAATAGGGGCTTCGATTTTACTAGTTACTTCTATGCAAGAGAATATACTTTAAAAAAAAAAAATCTATGTCACAACAATAAATGATGGTGGTCTATCTAAATCTTTTCTCATGCAAGTGGTGCCAGCTATGAAGCACAGATGTGAAAAAAATAGGACCAAGATTGATGGCTGGTTGTTCAATAACATCAGCCTCTTTGTTCTCTATGGAGCAAGATAAGAATCTCCATAAAACCTATAAGGTAAGTTTGCCAAGGAACAGGAACACCTCCAATATTCTCCTCAACCAACACTGTCTATATGTAGGAAAGATCATTACAAGTAGAACATCAGGTGCTTGTTAGCAAGTCCACATGCGATCAGAAACATAGGGAACTACAAGAAACAAATATTAAATAGTGCAATCTAGCAAAATGAAAAGAAGAAAAAAACACACATTATACACATGCCATGTACACCCTTTTTGAACAGTTACATCAAACTAAGGAGGACTTTAGGCGTAGGACTAATGGAAGATGCCATAGATTTGAGCATAATATCTTACCTTCACGTATGTCTGGTTGATTTCCTTATCGTCTAAACCACCCATCATCCTAACACATTTAACATAAGATGGAACAAAGAAAAAATCTGCTTCCTCTTTCTTCAACGTCCGGAACTTTGACTTGAGAAGTAACTGATGTATTTTGACCTAAACAGAAAACCAAAATATAAGTAAGGAAAGATTAGAACTTATATATATATATATATATATATATATATATATATATATATATATATATATATACAACCTCAACTACATATTCAATCAAGATGCTTCTTCCATATATTAAGCCTAACTGAGCAAAATCCTAAGGTTCACTTAACCAAAGTCAAGTCAGTTATGGTTACCCTTTGCTTTTCTATAACAAAGTTTTAGGCTATAGATCCGTCAAAAGCAACATCAATGTGCCTGTAAGCCATAGTTAGCGTAGGAAGCATGGACATCCAAAATGATTTGCTGTATCATTCACAGAACAGGCACTCTGAAATACACTAGGACAAGCCAAAATCAGTGTTGTGTCCGTATCCTGTTGTGTCATATTTGTGTCCATGCAACATATTGCTTACAAAATGTTTGAAACCACCAAGTTCAAATGAAGATCACACCAAGAAACAAGCCGACATGTCATTCATGAACCTAACAAGTACTTATATTGTTGAAGAAAATGCTATGTCAGGGATATGTCCAATAAATAGTCACACCGTACCAATAGCACAATATACATATTTTAAATTATCGTTTTGAGTACACTGGTTTAGCTTCTCCGATATAATCAGAAGTAGTATGATCAACCATGAATATAAAATCTAAAACCTTTCAGACAACTAAGTAAGCATACTACATTTTGGTAACATCTATGTTGCACGGACACATTTACGAGTCTTACGACATGACACGATATGTACACGGCGACATGTACACGGCACCTATGTTGGTGTATCCTGGTGTATTGTGGAGTGTCCATTGAATGTCAGATACATGTCCATGGAGTGTCTGATACGTTTCAGACACGACACGGCCACATTTTTGAGTGTCCATGCTTCCTAGGGTAACATGTGTGCCAACAAGTAGCATATTTACTACATGGTATTACCACAGGTGATAACAGGATCTCTATTCCTAACCGTATTTTATTCTATTCTTCAAAAAGAAGTTCTGGGAGTAAGATAACCAACTTGACAAGATGATGGCAACACGCAAGGTGATGCATCAAGCCAAATCGGGAAACCTGACGTGACTTGGGTTAGCGATGACCCGTTCAGCATAATCAGTTTCGGTAGATTTTGCAGAACTTTTCAGATTCTTTTAAGATTAGCTCAGGTCAGTATTGCGGGAATAAATCAAGCAAATCTACTCATATCTTTCTTTGACTATGACCTGTTTTGGTATTTGCTTTTCATATTTATAATTAGGATTAATCTAGGTTTCCATATTAATATTTCCCTATATAAAGGGTCATCAATGTAATAGTTTTGCAACTTAATTTTAATATACAACTCTTAGAGAAATTCTCTTAGTCATCGGTGAACTCTAATAACTTGTGGACTCGAGCAACTCTAAGACGATCTTTTCGTTGGCTTCAGTTATCTTCATCAGCATCGTATCGACAATGTCACCCTCGTTGACATTGTTCTGCTTCCTCAATTTTAGGTAGTATCCCACCATACATCAGGTGGTTATCATAGCCATGGATCATACCTCCATACATCAGATGGTATCGTAGCCAAGGATCATACTTCACGCTGGCCGACAACGATGTTGTGTTTTACTATTCCGATTTTGGCACTTTCTTATCGAGGTGCAAAATCATGTTGAAGCAAAAAAAAAAGTAGAAATAGTGGCAAACTCGAAAACCTCGCTTTAATGAAGAGTCTACAAACTGGAATCCAAGCCGCCTCAGAGTTCTTACTGACAAGTGGTTAAAAGCGGCCATGGCAAGTACCTTGGAGAATTAGAAGTTCGCAATGGCAAATCTATCAATGAACATTCTCCCACATTCTTCCAAACTGCGACTCGTCACGGTCTAAACGAGACATTTGCAGCAAAAGTGAACTGATAATTCTATACAATAATATCTTCTATCACAATCTACACCAACCATGGAAAATGCAACTAAAGTTGGCAATGATAATTAAGAAGTTGAACAAGCAAAAAAGCTGCTAAAGTGGAGGAGAAGTCTATTTCAATCGAGGATAGAGCTGAGCTTGACGAGACCGTGCCAAACGCTAGCAAGGAAGACATATTGGTGGCCACGGAAGGAAGTCGTGGCAAACCTTCAATGGTTCCTGTGAAGAAATGTGTTCCTACGAAGCTGTAATCTTTAGAGAAAGAAATCAAGGTCACTTGGTGCTAGAACCGACAACAACCTAAATTCCATGGCGATTAGAAATTTGAATTCAAAAGTCTGTGCGATCCTAAATAATTAGGTAACGTGTCATTGAAAAGATCCAAACTTTTTTTGGGTGGAAGAGGCGAGAGAGACCTGGGTGCCCCACTGGCCCTTGATGCAGGCGTCGGCGGAGATCTTGCCTTCCCTCCCGCGCAGCAGCAGGGCGAGGGCGTCGATCTCCTCCTCGGTGTAGACGTAGATCTTGAGGCTGAGAGCGGCGCCGAAGCCTCTGTTGGGCCAGCGGAGAGCGCCGGAGCGGTGGTCGAAGAGCGGAGGAGCAGGAGGAGAGAGGGAGGAGGTGGTGGAGGAGGAGGAGCAGGAGAGCCGGTCGAATGCTCGGGTGAGGATGAAGGTGACGGCGACGAGGGCGAGGGCGGTGATCTGGTGGGCCCGGGTGAACGCCGGGTTGTGGGGCGGGGACGCCAGGCTCCGGGAAGACCTGTGGTTCACGCTCCCCATTTTTTTTTTTTTCTCTTCAAGGTTTTGCTGCTTGATAATAATAATAATGGTTTATTATAAAGGCACTTCACTTTTTATCAGGGCTAGCACATTTTAAACTTTGTATTATTTATAAGTTTGTCATTGAAAAAATTGATCAGGGCTATCCCACTCTTTGGTATAAAAGTCACTTTTTTCTATTTTTTTCCTCTTCTTCTTCCTCAAGGACTGCCCAATTTTCTGGCAGTCCTACAAACCGAATGGACTGCCAGAAAACTGGGCAGTCCTAAGTCACAGCATGTGAAACAAATGACTGTCCATTTTTCTGGCAGTCCTTACTGTATGTAGGACTGTCCAGTTTTCTGGCAGTCCTGGCAGTCCTGAATACAGTAAGGACTGCCAGAAAAATGGGCAGTCCTTTGTTTCACATGCTGTGACTTAGGACTGCCCAGTTTTCTGGCAGTCCATTCGGTTTGTAGGATTGCCAGAAAATTGGACAGTCCTTGTCGACGCAGAGTTTTCTCGTTCGTGCATACTTGTGTTTAATTTAAATGGGTAATTTCCCACTCCGAATGTAGTTTAATTCAAATGGGCTACAGACAATTAAAATAAACAATGTAATGGATGCTTGAATTTTTCAATTTAATTTCTAGGGTTTTGGAAACAAATAGAGAAAGAATTTGGGTGCCATCGATCTTCTTGAGAAGGAAATTTGGAAGAGAAGAGGAAGAAGAGAAAATTTCTAGGGGGAGAAATTTCTAGGAATTTTTAAATTAACTTCTTGCTTGGGGATGGAGAAATGGTGGAGGAGAAGAGGAAGAAGAAGAAGAGAGGAGTTAGGGTTTAGGAAGAGAGAGAAATTTTTTTGCAAATGAGAGGAAAAAATTGGGTTTGGGAGAATTTTACTTTGGGACAGCCCTAAATAAAAAAAATGGGATGTCCTGAGTAAAACCCAAAAAAATCTGGGCTAGTCCCAATCCGGACTAGCCCTGATCAAAAAATGAAGTGCCCTTATAAGTTACCATAATAATAGTAATGGAAAGAAAAGAAAAGAGAGAGATCCACAAGGACCACAACCAACCGACAGTGCCAGAACCTCAAACATTTTTCTTGGCTTTTTATAAAGGCACTGCACTTTTTGATCAGGGCTAGCCCATTTTAAAACTTTGTATTATTTACAAGTTTGCCATCGAAAAATTGATCAGGGCTATCTCACTCTTTGGTATAAGTCACTAGTGCAAACAAGGACTGCCCAATTTTCTGGCAGTCCTACAAACTGAATGGACTGCCAGAAAACTGGACAGTCCTAAGTCACAGCATGTGAAACAAAGGATTGCCCATTTTTCTGGCAGTCCTTACTGTATGTAGGGCTGCCAGAAATTTGGGCAGTCCTTATTTGCACTAGTGACTTATACCAAAGAGTGGGATAGCCCTGATCAATTTCTTCAATGGCAAACTTGTAAATAATACAAAATTAAAAATGGGCTAGCCCTGATCAAATAGTGAAGTGCCTTTATAAAAGCCTTTTTCTTTATTCCTTATTCTTATTCTTATTATCTTCCACTATACAATGAGACTTTAAAAAGGTCCATTTTATTTTATTTTTAAAATAAATTATGTAAACAAATATTTTAAAAATTTAAAATTGTTATATATATTCAACATAGAAAATCGAATTCAACCAAATAAAAAGAATACCTTCCACTTTAACCACATGAGTTAAGAGAAATATTTAATTATAATTGAATAATATTTTTATTATACATTAGGGAAAATTTATGAAATGTCCAAAAATTGTAAAAGTTTTATGAAAAATCCACCGCAAAATAATATTTTATCGCGTGCCCAAAATTAGCGAAAAATATATAAAGGGTGTTATGAATGACCATTTTGCCCTTCTAATTTATTGAAAACACTCCCGAACCCTACTCTTCAAAAAAAAAAACGTTTCGATACTTCCTCTTCTTCCATAGGCTGCTCACTTTCGAATCTAAATTTTTTTCCTCCAAAATCTTCAAACCTTACTTAAAAAACTCGTCGAAAAATTTCGGAAAGGCCGACAAACGGTAAAACTGTTAAAATGGAGGTCCAAACATCATTTTTTTTTGCGATTCTAAATTTTAGGAAGGCCGAAAAACGAAGAAACTGTTTATCTCAGGCTCCTCGAAAATACGCTCCTTTTGCGACAAACCGAATCTCGTTTCGACACCCAGTCAAAAGTTATAGCCCTCCAAAGTTTCAACTGGCCATAAAATGTAGGAGAATGGTCATTCTCCGTGGTAATATCACGGAGAATGACCATTCTCCGTGCTAAAACGACGGAGAATGGCAATTCTTCATTGTAATATCACGAAGAATGGCAATTCTCCGTGTTAATATCACGAAGAATGGTCATTCTCCTTATTAAATTGACGAAGAATTGCCATTCTCCGTGTTAAAATGACGGAGAATGGTTATTCTCCGTCATTTTAACACGGAGTCATTCTCCATTATTTTAACACGGAGAATGGCCATTCTTCGTGGTTTTAGCACATAGAATGGTCATTCTCCGTCATTTTAACACGGAGAATGACCATTCTCCATGGTTTTAACACGCATTCTCCGTCATTTTATCACGGAGAATGGTCATTTTAGCACGGATAATGGTCATTCTCCGTCATTTTAACACGGAGAATGGCCATTTTCCATGGTTTTAGCACGCATTCTCTGTCATTTTATCACGGAGAATGGTCATTCTCCGTGGTAGAATGGTCATTCTCCGTGATTTTAGCAGGGAGAATGGTCATTTTCCGTCATTTTAACACAGATAATGGTCATTCTCCGTGGTTTTAGCACGGAGAATGGTCATTCTTCGTCATTTTAATACAGAGAATGGCCATTTTTCGTGTTAAAATCACGGAGAATGATGGAGAACAGTTGACAGAAACCTAACTTTTTGTTTTTTTTGTGGAAAAAAATTTGTCAGGAATAAAGATTCAAGAGTTTTCGTTCTTCTTTCAAAACGATGCCAACTCTTATGAAAAAGAAGGAGATCTTCTCTCCACAATTGACCTAATCGCCGAAAAATTCAAATCTCTCCACGAAGATGATGATGATGATGATGAGCGATGATCAGAGTTCGACTGAAGAAAAGCACAGTGAACTACGAATGATCTTTGCGATCTCTGCTGAAGATGAGAGCAATGGAATCCAGATCTCCCGTGAAGAAGAAGAAGAAGAAGAAGAAGACGAAAATCGAAAATCGCAATACAAATCTGAGTTTGTGCGAAGGGGTAGTTATGGTATTATCAAAATGGCAATTTTGTAAATACAGAACATCTAAAGGAAATCTTGGAATATTTAACGTGAAAATATATAATTCTGGACATTTCATAAAACCTACCATACGGGTGGGTTTTTAATAAAAACCAACCCCAAAATTAGGTATCTCAGCAATTTCCAGTATACATTATTATACGTGTGTATTTACTAGTTATTAATTAATATCTCCAGAAGATTTACTTTCCTTAATATATTAACAGGATCTGGATTACCGATCTTAAATATACCGTCGAATTATTTACTTTTACCGTTATCCTTGATTAAAAAAATAATCCAATAAAATTCAACAACTGCTAGTTTGAGAACATATGAATATGCATTTGCAATATTTTGATTTAATCTGAATCGTCAAAAAATAAATTAAATGATTATTATTTTAGAAAACATGGGGGAATACTTAAGAGCAAAATCTCATGATATGGTAGAATAAGTCATTGTCATATTAATATGTACTATATCTTAAATTGCTGACCACTAGAACCAGAAGGCTTTGTAAACTCAAATCTTGATTTTTTTTTTTGAGGTGTCATTTTCTCCGGGCTGACAAGCAACCTCTACGTGGGAGATTCGAACCGTGCCTATCCCCATGGGACCCTCCGGTGTATCCAACGGGCTACACCTCCACGGACTGATTTGTTTAATATACATAAAAAATACAACTAAAAGTTTTGTCTTGAGAATTGTTATCCTTATCTTTGCCATCCATATTTATATTTTTTGTACTAATTAATAATTCTTTGAATTAATAAGATAATTATATTATAAACAATTTATATAGGTCACACATAATATATTAATTAATAGTTTTCTAATATACATAATACTTATGATTCAACTATAAGGCCAATCTAAAATATGATTCTATTATTGTTTGTTTTTCTTGAAATTTATGTTACCTTTGATTTCATCTCTAGTTTTTTTTTCATATATTCATAAATCTTGTGTGATTTTTTCATACTAAAAAAAATCAATGCCATCACCACTTTGATAGCTTCTTTTTTGTAAAAGAAGAAATATACCATAGTAGAACTATCATCTTCAAGTTCATCGACTTAATCATTTTTAGATGATCTTAATTATCTAATTGTTAGTTAGCATCTATGAAGTTGTGTCATTTTTAAATATAAGGTATTTAGTTCTTAAAAGGAGAAACTACGTAGAATTTTGTGTCCAATATATATATATATATATATATATATATATATATATATATATATATATATATATATATATATATATATATATATATTGTTGGTGCTTTCTTTACATGGAGAGAGCTTGCTCTCAACATGCCTTGTAAATTTTAGTCCCACATCGGAAATGCACCATGAGTTATCTCAACATATATACTTGGGTGTGTTGTTGAGAGATGCACATGGGGTGGTGACCCTAAGGAGGGAACCATGTGGGTGATTTTACTAGGAGGTAAGAATAAGGCTCCAAGGATTAAGCATTAATGCTTTTGTCATTCTCTTGGATTAATTCCATTTGGAGCTAAGCCCCATAGGGGCTTAGCGACTCGGACTCGGGCTCATGGGCTCATGAGGCGTAATGTGGCGTTTTGTTGGCGCACTTTGCGGTTCATGCGGCCATGTGGCTCATGCGGCTCATGCGGTCCATGCGGCCCATGCGGCCATGCGGCTCATGTGGTCCATGCGGCCCATGCGGCCATGAGACTCATGCGGCCAGGCTGCTGCTGCTGCCGCATGGAGGGCTCCGCTGACTGTGCAGATTACAAGTCAGTTATGGAAAGGCTGAATCAATACGATTAATTCAGATCCTATCTTTGTGGGATTTGAATTAATTTCGTTCCTATCTTTGTGGGATTTGAATTAATCTCGTTGCTATCTTTTTGGGATTTGATTCAATCTTTCCATAACTGAAGAGGCGGCTAGGGTTTCCATCCTCTCTCTATAAATACTCTCTTCTGGCCTCCTTTATGGTGACTACGAAAAATAGAAGTCAGAAAAGGAGAAAGAGAGAGAGAGAGCTGCTGCCGCCATTGCAAGTCCATCCGAGGAGTCAGAACAGAGGTGACTTCGAGCGTTCCACAAGTTCTTCAAACTTGCTGGTTCCTGGAAGCAGATCGTGTGGGGCGAATCTTGCTTTGAGCAACGGTGTTTTGACACCCCAGTATTGTTCTTCTTCTCATCTCTCTCTAGATTTTTGTAACTCGTTCTGTCCCAATTGCAACACGTTTACAAGGAAGAACGAGAGATCTTCTCTTCTCTATTTTCCTTCTCCATATTGTAATCGGGTTATTTGGTATTTGTATCATCGTAGATCTTTGTTGCATCTGTTTTACCATCTTTGATCAAGCCCCGGGACTAACAATCTCAAAGCAAGATCCGTGTAGATGGAAAATATTAATGCTTCGCTCCTCCAATCGGACTTCTGCAAGTTGGAAAAGTTCGATGGAGAGCACTATCAAGTCTGGAAGAGAAAGGTTTACCTAACTCTTCAACTAAAAGATGTTGATCATGTTATGTTGGAGGAAGAACCCTCTGTTCCAGACACTGGATCTACTGCCGCAATCAACACGGCTACCAAACTCCAGGCCAAGTGGAGAAGAAAAAATAGCATCTGCAGGCTTCTCATCCTGAATGTTATGGAGGATTCCCTGGCAGAATCCTACTCGAAGAAAGAACTTGCCAGAGACATATGGGAGTCTGTGGAAAATCTGTATGAAGAAGACAGGAACAGGAGCAAGATGTTTGTGGTTAAAAAATATCACAAATTGCTCTTTGAGGACGAGAAGTCCATGTTGCCACAGGTGAAGGAATTTCTGAAGCTACGTCAGAAACTGGAAGACGAAGAGATGCCCCTTCCCGACAAGTTTGTCGCTGGAGGGATCGTCTCAAAACTTCCTGCTGGATGGAGTACCTTCTATGCAAGGATGCACAGAAAGAAGCTAGACATTAGCTTGGGAGATCTACTTCAAGAGATCCATGTTGAGGACGAGATGCGTTCCCAACAGAAGGTGGACACTCTGTCCAAACAGTTGGCTAAAGCAAATCTAGTACAGACGAGGGATCCCAAGGGGAAACAGGCGGCTTCTCATCCCAAGAAGAAGGACTTCACTAATCTAAAAGTGAAGGGTCCTTCATTCAAGCAACAAAAGATTAAGTCCCACGTGACTTGTTACAATTGTGGCAAAAAAGGCCACTACAAGAGTGAATGCAGATCTAAGCCTAAACAATCAGAGAAAGGTGAGCCTAATAAGGTTTCATTGGTTTCTAACTTTGTTGCTATGATCGCACAGGTCACAACTGTGGGGGTTAACTCTGACTGGTGGATAGACACTGGTGCGACTTGCCATGTCTGTTCTGGCAAGGAATGGTTTGTCACGTACCAACCGATATCTGAGAAGGTTGTCATGGCGAACCAGGCCCAAGCTGAAGTTCTGGGGATCGGGACCGTGAAACTGGAACTCACTTCTGGGAACACTCTGACGCTTCAAGGTGTGAAGTATGTTCCGACGATTGCCAAGAACCTGATCTCAGGGAGCCTGCTCTGCAATGCAGGCTTGAGGATGGACATCAATGCTGGTCAGATGGTGATGTCCAAGAAAGGAACATACTTCGGAAAGGCTTATCAAACCGAAGGAATGTTTAAAATTCAGCTTGTCAACCAGTTTGATGACATTAATGCAGTTGTATTTTCTGATTATTCTCTTGAGTTATGGCATAATAGACTAGGACATGTTTATTGTAAAAGAATTAACAAAATGTCTAGTCTAGGACTTATCTCCAAATGTGGGGGTAAGGTGGAGAAGTGTGAAGTGTGTGCTCAGACGAAGATCACAAGGAAACCCTTTCATCGGGTCAATCGAAGCACAGATCTTCTGGAGTTGGTGCACTCCGATATCTGTGACTTCAAACATTTCTCCACGAAGGCCGGGATGAAGTATTTCATAACCTTCATCGACGACTTCTCAAAATACACGTGTCACTCCCCGATCCTGGAATACATATTTTAATACGTAAACCGATAAATCGTATTTACCTTGTATTTATACTGTATTTATTATGCTGTATTTCTTCATGCATTTCCCAAAATATTCGACAAAATATTATTTTCTAATTTATTTTCTGCATTTGGGCCTACAGTTTTGGCTCATTTGGGTAACCTATTCTTGGTTCACCAATGGTTCATCATGAACCCATGGGTCCAAGATTCTATATAATAACTCAACTCATTCTCTCTCCTCTCATTTTATTTCCTCTCATTTACTTTCCTCCACCAACCAAGGCAAGTACCAACTTGCTCAAGAGATGGATCCATAAATGTTGTTGATGTTTTCTTACAAAATTATTTGTCAAAATATGTTCTTCTTCTTATTCTATACTAGTTTAGAATTTGAAATTTTCCATTTTGAAGCTTTAATTTTTGTAGATCTAGGTTTTAACCATTTTCGGATCTTCTTGGTTTTGATCTAGCAAACTTCATTATTTTCAAGTTTTGATGGTTCCATGTTGTAGAGAATTTTATTCTACCCCATTTTGACCTAAGGAAATTCCGATTTGGGCTCCGGATGAAGATTTTGTGTAGCTTGGAAGCCATGGTTGCTTGGCTCCTCTTCTCGGACAGGTGGAGAAGAAGAGCAGTACTTGACCGCATGAATCCTCATGCGGCAAGTCTCTGGCCGCATGGCCTTTCCAGCCGCATGAGACTCGTTCGAGCTCAGCCGCATGGAAAGTCTTTCCTAGCCGCATAAGACTTGCTTGAGTACTTGACCACATGAATCTTCATGCGGCAAGTAATTGAGCCGCATGGCCTTGTTCAGACTCAGCCGCATGAGCCCCTGTTATCTTGAGTCGCATGGACTTCATGCGGCTAGCCTTCGAGCCGCATGAGTTCTTTTGCACCCAGCCGCATATGCGCTACTGTTTTTAGGCCGCATAAGGCCCATCCATCATCCAGCCGCATATGTATTGTCCATGCTCAGCCGCATAGGACTTCGTCTGATCATAGCCGCATATGCTGTTGAACCCCGGCCGCCTGGCGATTGCTCCCTTCGTAGCCGCATAAGCTGACACCCCTTCGTCCGCATGAACCCGCCTTTCCAGCCGCATGCGCCTTGGGCTCCCTGAGCCGCATGAGCGAGCAGTCCCAGCCGCATGAACCAGTATTGACCCGGCCGCATGGACTTTTGTGCCCTATCTTGTTACCTTATTATTATTATTATTATATATATATATATATATTATATACCTATTTTATATCCTTACGCCTTTTGTCCCGAGCATGATATGAGCACTAATGTGACCCCGGAGAACAAAGTGTTCCTACCTGATATATGTACCTGAATGTCCCAGTTCTTGTTCATGCTCGACAAAAGACTCGTAACTCCACGTGGCGTATTTGCAATGATGCATTACACTAAGGAGGGTAGAACATGTTGACATACTGATTGACATGAATCCTCTTTGGGGTACTCGTACTAAGGTACGACTTTAGGAGGATAATCATGCAGGCCACAGCATGTGAGTCCAGATTTCACCTAGGGTTAAAATAGGCAACTAAATATACTAGATGCATGGGGAGGGCAGAATCCCGAGATCGTGTTACACCAGCCGCCTTGAGATATTGTCTTGACGCGCCGGCTGGTCTCCACGGATACTGTGTCATCTGCAATGAGTGGATGACTGCATCCGATTAATTCCTGCTATATATTATATGTTTTAGCAAGGTGGCCTTACGAGGGACCTGTGCTCAATCATACCTGTCTACGCGAACCCCTGGGTTGGCTAGCCTTGCTGGAAAGATACGATCTGAGTATTTCTACATAACATGATGCGAGGATAACCTCGTCCCACTAGAAACTCGTAGACTTGATTGGCCGTGAAAATGACTTGCTTGTATCCTATTGCCTTTCGTGAATAACTGAGGGAAGCGGACTGTCATGGTACGTGATCCAACCCATGTTCTTGTTTGATTGTTGGGTTGGTTATCGTACTATGATAGGCTGTGGACCGAAGTTATGAACGGAAGACTATTTCTGGTTGTGATGTGCTACTTCTGTGAATGACTGAGGGACATGGTCTATCATGGTACATGATCCAATCCATGTTCTTGTTTGATTGTTGGGTTGGTTATTGTGCTGCGATAGGCTATCAACCGAAGTCACGATCAGGAGATTTTATTGTTTATATCTTTTAACTTATGTGAAAGTTATAGAGTACGACACGTCCCGACTCCATGCGGCACCTTTTGTCCTTGTTTGGTTGTAAGGGTGCCATATGGGTTCGAGGATGTTGCGCTACCCTATAATAGTAGCATAAGTATTACTATTATCAATCATTCTATTTAACTGGATTTTTAGTCTTAACTCTTGTGCCCCTTTGGCGGTACTTGCTATTCGGGGCTGACCCCGCTGGTTTTGTTTGGCCAGATCTCGTAGCAGAGCCAGAGGACACTATCTTCCTCCCTGACATCCATGGTGCATACTAGGAGCATGGCAGTTCGGGGACTCGAGTGGGTTTCTTCTCCACCACTCCTGCTTATACTTTTGCGGCGTTTAGCCACCGGCACCTGTTAGCCGGATTACTCGATATTTTGTGCCAGTACATAATTGTAATTAAACAGACTGCAGCTGTGTATAATTTTGTACTCCTGACTCTCTGAGATAGCTAAATTATAAAGCTAGTCTCTCATGATTATTTTGATAAAGCGTCGGGGACGCCTTACTGCTTTATCTTTAATGTTCATCTATTTGCTGATGTGATTTGATTGATTGAGACATAGAACTCTGTGGGACCATAGGAGACTTGATTGTAGCATGTACCCCCTAGTCTCTCGACAGCCACGATCGCCGTATGACGTTACGTACCTCATATGGTGTAGCTGGCCTAGTCCGTCTCCGTATCTCGGTACTGGGGTGTGACAACACGTTCGTCTACTTGCTCAAGACTAAAGACGAAGCTTTCGAGAAGTTCAGAGAGTTCAGGGCCGAAGCTGAACGGCAGACTGGACAACAACTCAAGAGGTTGAGAAGTGATCGAGGTGGGGAGTACAGGTCTCATGACTTCGTATCATTCTGTAAAGAACATGGAATCATATGCGAGACTACTGCTCCATATTCTCCTCAATCCAACGGAGTAGCAGAGAGGAAGAACCGAACATTAACAGAAATGATGAATTCAATGCTGCTTACTGCAGGTCTTCCAAAATGCTACTGGAAGAAGCTGCATTAACGGCCACTTTTATTCTAAATAGAGTGCCATATACAACTTCGAACGTAACTCCACATGAACTCTGGTTTAAAGTCAGACCAAACTTGAATGTCATTCGAGTGTGGGGGTGTCTGGCGTATGTGAAGCTCCCAGATCTGAAGATTCAGAAGCTAGGGACAAGGACTACAAAGGCGATCTTCTTGTGGTATGCCGAGAAGAGTGATGCTAGGAGATTTCTTGATATTGAGTCAAATCATATCATCGAATCTCGCAATGCTGAATACTTTGAAGACAAGTTTGCTAAAGACAAAAACATTATTCTTTCGGACATTCCGGAAAATGATGTAGGTGCAAATGAGACTGAAATCTCATATGGGCCAGTAGTCCAAGAATAAGCTGTTGTTGATGAAACAACTCTTGTACCAGAACTCGCAGAGCCGTCAGCTAAGCGAGCGAGGAGACCGAAAGACTTCGAAAATGACTTTGTCACCTATCATGTGGAAGCAGATCCGCTTACCTATGATGAGGCGATGAAGACCAGAGATGCTATCTTCTAGAAGGAGGCAGTGAATGACGAGTTTGACTCTATCACCTCCAATAACACACGGGTGTTGGTAGATCTACCTGAAAGAGAAAAGCCCATCGGATGTAAATGGATCTTTAAGAAGATGATGAAGGCAGATGGAACTATTGACAAGTTCAAGGCCAGGCTGGTAGCCAAGGGATTTTCTCAGAAACAGGGGATAGACTACTTTGACACGTACGCTCCAGTAGCTCGGATGACCACCATCAGAATGTTAATCGCTCTAGCAGCTATATATAAGTTGGTGATACATCAGATGGATGTAATATAATGCCTATGTTCGTATTACGTATTATTGGAAATACGTGTACGTATTTTATCTTGTATTGCATGATTTTCTTGCTTAGCTCTTCCTTCCTGGCTTGGTTATTCTTGGTTCGGGTTGGCTTGGTTCGGTTTGGGATTGCTATTGGTTCATCATGAACCAAGGGGTGAACCCCCTACCTACCACCACCACTACCATTTATTAATCCTTTCTTCTTTCTCTCTCTTCATTTATCATCTTCTCCGCCATTACTTCCTTACCTACCAGAGAGAGGGAGAGAGAGGTCTAGGCAAGTGCATCTTACTTCATGGAGAAACTCAAATTTTATTGCTTCATTCTCTTCCTTACAGCATTTTAACTCACTTTAGTACTTGGCATTTCTCAATTCCATGGCTAGATTCTTGTAGATCTAAGTTTATTTTATTTTCGGATTTCTTGGATTTTGATCTACTTAATCTTGTTATTTTTAAGTTTTGATGGTTCCATATTGTAGAGCATTTCATTCTGCCCCATTTTGACCTATGAAAGTTCGGATTTGGATTCCGGATGAAGGTTTCATGGAGCTCGGAAGCTTGGATTCTTGGCGTTCTTCTTCTCGGAAGCTTGGAGAAGAAGAACAGTGCTAGACTTGACCGCATGACACTTCATGCGGCAAGTGATTCCGAGCCGCATGAGCCTTCATACGACAGTTCTGGCCGCATAGGCTTGACTTGGCCGCATGATACTTCATGCGGCAAGTGACTCAGCCGCATAGGACTGGATCCCTTTCCTGGCCGTATGGACTTCTCTCCTAATTGAGCCGCATATGCGCCCGTCATTCCCTAGCCGCATGAACTTGCTTCCTCCCAGCCGCATGAAGCCCACTCTTCCTCTGGCCGCATGAGGCCCAACATCTTGGAGCCGCATGCGCCCTCGTCCCCGCTAGCCGCATGAGTACCCTTCCCGCTGACCGCATGTGTCTTGCCTTTTTCGGCCGCATGAGTCCAATTCATCCTAGCCGCATGAAACCTCCCTTTTCCGCTTGCCGCATGGGAGCTAGTCCCACTCCCAGCCGCATAGGTTCCTGCCCCTTCAGCCGCATGCGCACCCGTTCCCCGCTAGCCGCATGTGCCCCTACCCCGTGAGCCGCATGAGCTTTGGACCCTGAGCCGATTGAACCCGACTCCCTCCCCAGCCGCATGATATCACTTCTTGGCCGCATATGCCTTAATCGTATGACTCTCCTATATCCCTGTCTATTGATATTTTATTAGATATTTTACGCCCATTTTATATCCTTACGCCTTTTGTCATGAACTTGATTTTACTTAATATGTTTGGAATGACAATTGTACATGACATGCTGTGACTAGTAACCTAACATGACATGATAGTGGCCCGTCATGGCGCACTCCTGACAAGTACACCTGACATGATTTATCTTGATAAGCTGTTGCGACGGCTACCTGACATGACATGACCCGTATAAATAACATGACACCGTGGGTGATTGTGCTTGTACAAATAATCCAGTCCTGTCTTGCATTATGTCTAGGAGGGGACTCCTGAGTACCACGGTCAGGAGTACCTATTGAAATGGACTAAGGCTAACAACTATATTAATACACTAGTCATAAAGAGATCTCCCAGCTACAGGCAATCCCGTTACCTGGGCACGCCTTGGGATCTGTAGCCTGCCGTCGAGTAGGGCACATTTCCAGCACACTGTCATGTGTTGCACCCTTCAAGCTACCTAAGGGTACATTCGTTTCCTGGACGATGTACCCACCTGAATTCAACTCTAAATCTTTTAATCCGGGTAACCTGGATGGTCTGCAGGGCTTGTGGATGTGGAATAATCTCGCTGCATCTTGTTAGTAATTAGGCTTGTGACAACCCTAGTTAGTTAAAGTATCAAGTCGTAATTCTTGCTTGGCCGTGAAATGATTGGATGGAGTCTAACCAGTCTAGTCTTGTCTTGATCCTGTTACATGTCCTGATTTTCTTATATTATCTTGCCGATAAATGGTGAGAATTCCAAGTTCTGTTCAGACGAAGGGTTACAACCCCGGTCCTTGTTTGGTTTACGGGTTGTAACCTGGTTATCTGAATAGTTCCATGGTTATCTCGTCGTATACCACCCTGATGTATTTTCTTTATTTCCAGTTCTTACTTTATTTATACGCTTGTGCTGATTGCTGGTTTTAGTTTCTAAGTGAAGCTTCCTTTGTGGCACTTGCTCTTTCTGGGATCTGACCCAGCTGGTTTTGTATGGCCAGATTTTGGAGCAGTTCCAGAGGATCTACCGCTTTTCCAGTCCGATGGTGAACACCAGGCGTAACCAGGGCAACGAGTGGGTTATTTTTAGCTCTCCCATTCTATTGTAAAAATATTCTTTGAGGCGTTTAGCCGACGAGCACCTGTTTAGCTCGATTGCACTTACTTACTGTCTGCCTACGGGCTGTAACATGATTGACAGATCCTAGGGTTGATCATGTATGACTAAACTCTTGCTAGTCCTGACATTTTGTAACGACTAGCTTCATGATCAGCTGAATATGTAATGTTTGGGACGCCTTACTATTGTATATTTAATGATCATACATCTTGTAACTTTTACTTACTTGCTTGTGATTGAGACACTAGGCTTGTTTATGACCATAAGAGACTGATGGCTTGTAGTTAAACCCTCATGTATCTAGACAGCCGTGACCGTATAGCGAGATGGATTCCATTTCATATACATAGCTGGCTATGCCTGCCCCTGTTCTCCAGTATTCTAGTTCTGGGGCTTGACATGTAAAGACCGCATTCCTAAATGGGGAGCTGACCGAAGAGATTTACATGCAACAGCCAGATGGATTTGTCGTCAAAGGTCTTGAAGACAAAGTCTGCAAGTTGGTGAAATTATTGTATGGTTTGAAGCAAGCTCCCAAAATGTGGCATGAGAAGTTTGACAAAGTTATTAGGTCAAACGGCTACAGAGTCAGCGAGACGGACAAATATGCTTACACAAAGTTCGCTGATGGAAGAGGAGTCATCGTTTGTCTGTACGTGGATGACATGCTAATCCTAGGCACGAATATAGGCTGTGTCACAGAGACAAAGAAGTTCCTCTCAACCAAGTTAAGTATGAAGGACTTGGGGGATGCAGATGTCATCTTGGGCATAAAGATCATCCAGACAGACACTGGAGTAGCGCTGTCTCAATCTCACTACATTGAGAAGATGCTCACACGCTATGGGTATAAGGATCTTCCAGGGATCGATACGCCATACAGGTGTGATCAGAAGCTGAAGCCAAACTCGAGGGAAAGCGTCAGGCAGCTGGAGTATTCTAGCGTTATCGGAAGTTTGATGTACGCTACCACTGCCGCAAGGCCTGACATAGCTTTCGCCGTGGGGATGCTGAGTCGGTTCACAAGCAACCCAGGGGTTGAGCACTGGAAAGCTGTGAAGCGGGTGATGAGATATCTCAAGAAGACTCAGACATATGCACTGCACTACAACGGGTATCCGACAGTAGTGGAAGGCTTCAGTGATGCTAGCTGGTGTTCAGAGGTGGAAAGCGAGAGATCCACAGGTGGATATGTCTTTTCCTTAGGTGGAGCTGCTATATCGTGGAAGTCGAAGAAGCAGACTATACTCTCTCGTTCCTCCATGGAATCTGAATTCTATGCACTTGAAACTGCAGCAGATGAAGCAGAATGGCTTCGGGAGCTCATGTATGATCTTCCAGTGGTTGGGGCTCAGATACCGGCGATACCGATATACTGTGACAACCAGGCGACTGCGGCGGTGGCATCAAATGACCTCTTCAACGGAAAGAAGAGGACTGTGCGGTTGAAGCACAGGGCAGTACACGATCTTATCAAAAGAGGTGTAATTGCTGTGATTGATGTTCGGAGTCAGGAGAACCTGGCAGATCCATTCACAAAGGGCCTCAAGCGCCAGTTGGTCGATGACACAGCTTGTAAAATGGGCTTGAAGGCATTCTGATAGTGTGTCTTTGTAATCCTACCATAAAGTTTTATGCTATTAGTTCAAAGAGAAATCTACTAGGCATCTAACTTTTGGTTCAAAGGAGGTTCACTGACTGGGAAACTATCAGGTAACAGTGGGTACTTGTTCTCTGGAATATGGAAGGGATACGGACCCATAACCACTGTTGTCTACTATGTATTTTCTGCGGAAAAAACAGATCCTGTGGAAGGTTGACTTAAACGCCTTAATGAGTTCTCAGGCAGAGTGAATGCCTGGTGTACTTTACAGGAAGCACGGTAGAACAGCACTACAAGGAGTGAAACTCCATGCTACAGTGGGGTGACTCCACCATGAGGTTCCCAGGTCTGGGGTAATGCCTCGGCTTTGCAAGCCAAGTCATAGCGGCGTAGCACCGCAAATAGGCAGGTAGCCTAATGCTGTATGACGTAATTAAAGAGTTGTAGACAGCACTACAAAGGGGAGGATGGCCCCATGTTACAGTGGCACGACACCACGATGAGGTACCCAGGTAGGGGTAAAGCCTCGGCCTTGCAAGCCATGTCGTTGCGGCGTAACACCGCAAGGAAGCCTTAGGCTTCATGCTGAGTAGATTGGCACTACAAAGAGGCTGAGACCTCATGCTACAGTAGTATGATACTACGATGAGGTTCCCAGGTAGGGGTAATGCCTCGGCTTCAGGCCATGTCATAGCGGCGTAGCACCGCAAGGAAGCGCAAGGCTTCCTGCCATATCTCTTTAATAAAGAACTCACCTATAGTGTATGGAAAGAGATATCAGGCCGTCTCTTGAGGGTAAACTTGTAGACGCCCAAAATTATACACTGAAACCAGGCTGGCACAGGACCTTTAATGTGCAGCCAGAAGCACACGTAACTACACTTTGTGAGTGGGAAGAATTACAATTATGGTGCAGAATTCAAGGCGTAGTCCATTCTTGTATGACATTGTTATTTAACCCATACGGGAAGATTCAAGTCGTCAGCGACATCTATCCTAATACAAAATGGACAGTTACTGTGGGGAACGCTCAACCCTGGACACATATATTTGTTGTGATATGTGGGGGATTGTTGGTGCTTTCTTTACATGGAGAGAGCTTGCTCTCAACATGCCTTGTAATTTTAGTCCCACATCGGAAATGCACCATGAGTTATCTCAACATATATACTTGGGTGTGTTGTTGAGAGATGCACATGGGGTGGTGACCCTAAGGAGGGAACCATGTGGGTGATTTTACTAGGAGGTAAGAATAAGGCTCCAAGGATTAAGCATTAATGCTTTTGTCATTCTCTTGGATTAATTCCATTTGGAGCTAAGCCCCATAGGGGCTTAGCGACTCGGACTCGGGCTCATGGGCTCATGAGACGTAATGTGGCATTTTGTTGGCGCACTTTGCACTTAGCACGTCAGCAGTCATGCGGTCTTTATGCGGCTCATATGCGGCCATGCGGTATTATGCGACATGCGGCTCATATGCGGTCCATGCGGCTCATGCGGCCATGCGGCCATGCGGCTCATGCGGCTCATGCGGCCCATGCAGTTCATGCGGTCCATGCGGTCCATGCGGCCCATGCGGCCATGCGGCTCATGCGGCTCATGTGGTCCATGCGGCCAGGCTGCTGCTGCTGCTGCCGCATGGAGGGCTCCGCTGACTGTGCAGATTACAAGTCAGTTATGGAAAGGCTGAATCAATGCGATTAATTCAGATCCTATCTTTGTGGGATTTGAATTAATTTCGTTCCTATCTTTGTGGGATTTGAATTAATCTCGTTGCTATCTTTTTGGGATTTGATTCAATCTTTCCATAACTGAAGAGGCGGCTAGGGTTTCCACCCTCTCTCTATAAATACTCTCTTCTGGCCTCCTTTATGGTTACTACGAAAAATAGAAGTCAGAAAAGGAGAAAGAGAGAGAGAGAGCTGCTGCCGCCATTGCAAGTCCATCCAAGGAGTCAGAACAGAGGTGACTTCGAGCGTTCCACAAGTTCTTCAAACTTGCTGGTTCCTGGAAGCAGATCGTGTGGGGCGAATCTTGCTTTGAGCAACGGTGTTTTGATACCCCAGCATTGTTCTTCTTCTCATCTCTCTCTAGATTTTTGTAACTCGTTCTGTCCCAATTGCAACACGTTTGCAAGGAAGAACGAGAGATCTTCTCTTCTCTATTTTCCTCCTCCATATTGTAATCGGGTTATTTGGTATTTGTATCATCGTAGATCTTTGTTGTATCTGTTTTACCATCTTTGATCAAACCCCGGGACTAACATATATATATATATATATATATATATATATATATATATATATATATATATATATATATATATATATATATTGAGAAAAAAATATTATATTGAACAATGTACCATCTATTTGGAAAAAAAACAAATAAATTTTACTTGGCTAAACAAATGCATACAATTATTAGTTCGTAAAACAAGAAATTAAATAAAATATACTGTATAAAAAAATCTTATTAATTAAATAGTAAATTAATAAGTATTAATATTATTGATTATTAATTATTGATTATTTGTTAAATTAATAGATTTTAACAATATAACAACTGTAGATTTAGTGAGGAGATGTGTAATTTACATATTAGTTAATTTAATTATATTTTGATATATATGAAGTTGGAAAATAAAATTTACATGATAAAATCTAAGGGCCTGTTTGGCAAGAGCAATGGGGTGTTTGTAGAGTACTGATTATTAGCGGTAAAGTTTCGAGTTTGGATGGTTTTAAGTGACGACTTTATAACCAATCCAACTCATGCTTGGTAATTCATTAACGAACGGTTGAGTAAAATTAATAAATTTTTATCAAAACGGACTCGAGCGCGCGGTAGGGGTTCGAGTTTGGATGGTTTTAAGTGACGACTTTTAAAACAATCCGACTCATGCTTGGTAATTCATTAACGAGTGGTTGAATAAAAATACATCAAAACGGTCTCAAACGCGGTAGGAGTCCGAGTTTGGATAGTTTTAAGTGATGACTTTTAAACCAGTCCAACTCATACTTAGTAATTCATTAACGAGCGGTTGAGTAAATTAATAAAATTACATCAAAACGGTATCAAGCGCGAGAATTACCATCGAGTCCGTTTAGAATAGGTGGAAGTGGAAGAGATTTAAAAAGAAAAAGAAAAAATGGGATATATATATTAACAGTTATAATTATATATTTTTGTGAGAATATAAATAAATTAAAATAATAAATACTTTAAAAATTTATCAATTTAGAGTGTTTATAAAGCAAAAAAGAATATATTATATCAATTTTGGAATATTTTTGAGCCGACCAGGCCCTTTTTTTTTTTTTTTTCTAGATTCACCAAAACACATTAACAGAACAAAATGACAACCCATACGTCACAAGCAAATTATCTCGAAAATAGCTAAATTGGTAATCAACAACAAAGTAGCTATAGCTAATTCGACACCAGAAGGGGCCGGAGGGACTGAATGAATGAATGTTTCAGATGAGGCGAGAATGAGACTGGAGGGAAAATTCATCTATACTCGTCTACTATGATAATTGTCCTCAACAACTCCTTATTTGGAATGCTACTAACGTCATTTTTACTCTCTCTCTCTCTCTCTCTCTGTGTGTGTGTGTAACTATATTATTGTTCATCCATTCATCTTCCAATTGCATAATAAAATCTTCATGAAATTCATAGCAGAAAATATCCTCTTCACATTTATTATTGTGCAATATTCTTGTATTGTTTGTCTCATATTTTTAGTAGTTTTAATAGTCCCTCCACCCCTATATGGGGTGGGTTATCTGGTTAAAATTTCATACATATACGTAGCTCATGTTAATTTTCACAAACCTACAATCTCCCATGTTTAAACACAAATTCCCAAGGAGTACATAAAAGTCATCCATATTGTTTTTACTTGGATGGATTTTTTCTAATTTAAAATTTAAATGGGACGAACCGGTTTTCTAATTTAAAATTTAAATAGGACGGACCGAGGTGGATCGTGGGTCGTGTGACACTAACAGGACAGGGTCCTAACGGAATCCCGGACCGACTCGTTTATAAGAATATGTATTTTTTATCAATTTTAAAATTTTTACGATAAATAAATTCTAAAGACATAAGATTTGTTTTATTTTTATAGATAATAGAACATTTGTAATTATTTACTATTCTATAATTTTTTATTTTTTTGAACTTTTTTGAGATTCGTTCGAACATGCAGGTCAGCCCGGTTAGGACCCATTTCGAACATTTTTGGATCCGTCCAACATTTTTGGATCCGTCCAATTCGGCCCAGTTCGAACCTATTTCGAACCCATTTTGGTTCCGTCCCACCATGTCCTGCCAATTAACGAATCCCAATTAACGAATCCAAAAATTTGGACCCGAACCCGACCCGTGTACCTAGTTTTTCTACATGATAAAAACAATTTAATTTTTGCTTCGGGAGAGGGGTTAGATTATTAATTTGGGATCAGATGGTAAAAAAATTGGAGTGGCCCACTTGTCGTAACAGGCTTTAGGCGGCCACCCCTCTCGCAAAGCGAGTTGATACCTCTCATCATATCCCGTTAACTGCCTGAAGGATCATGTTTTCCCTAAACCCATCAGCGCTTCTTTTATAAGCTCCGCTACCACTCCCTTCTCTCTTCTCAGCCGATGTGGGACTAAAATGTGAACTTCCTACAAACAAAACATACAATTGGAATCTCTTCTACAGTACTCAAAGGAGGCGCAAGCAACGGCGTTGCCATCAGCAAATATGTATGTTGTAGCCATGGCTGCCAGAGCTCCTCGCTTCATGCGTGAACGCACGACTCTTCGTTAGCTCTGGAGGAGATGAGGAACCGCTAGAAATTTCTTTCGTGTTAGAATTCTTTTATGATTACATACTTTAATGCCAAGTTGTAATAGTATTTTTTAAGCAAATATAAATTTTCTTGAAAAGAATTGTTCTCCTCTTTTCTAACATAAACAAAGTCTCGTCTTAACTTCCTCACTTTTCGTACACCGTTCTCTCTCTCTCTCTCTCTCTCAATTGAATTGGATGAAGCAACCAATGAAAGACAAATAATAAAAAGCATCCAACTAAAAGCAAACAATGAAAGACATCCAATGAAAATCAAACAATAATGTTGTGTTTGATCGGATATTTTTTCACGAAAAATATTTTCATCACAAAATTTTCATCAATTATAGTGTTTGATAACTTATATTTTTATTGAGTTATTTTTCAAAAAATTATGATTTTCCATATTTTCTTCAAAATGGTTGAAAATAAAACTTGTCCAACCCATAATAAAATATTATTTTCTATAGAAAAATAACAATTTTTCGTGAAAAATAATGACAATCAACCACCCAAGTTCAATTTTCCATAAGAAAATTTTAAAATTTCATAAAAAAAATTCTGAGGAAAATAATTCCGTAAAATATTTTTTTTTTCTCCTATTTTCCACCTTGCAATCAAACGCACCGTAAAAAAGAACAGAGGAGGGACTCTTATATAACATTCAATTTTCAAGATATGATTCAATGTATATGGACACAATTACAACAAAAGTCAAGTCAAAAAAGGTGAGTGAGGATCTCAACTCCTTGATCCCAATAATACAAATACCGCAAGATTTTTCCAAAAATATGATCCGATGCGATGTGAGATCTTCTTAACGGACATAACCATACAAGTGGGCTTCATCTGGAAAATAATCCAATCCAATCCAACCCAATTAAGCAAGTCCGCATCACAATATAAATCACGTGGTTTTTCATGCAAACCCAAATCTGACGTAAATCAACATAATGTCATAGGTACACTTGAATTTCTTCACATAATTCTTGATTTCGCACGAACATTCCAAGTGACGATAGACATCAAAATCGGTGGTGTACACCATATTTGCTTTGGGGCTCTCCCTCGGAGGACGTTGATTGACCCTCATTTTGTACTCGTCATATTTTGATTTTTCTGGTAAAGTTAGGGCTTACTTGTGCAACATTCATTTTTTGGATCCAGATTTTGCACAGTGAGGCCCTCACCCCTCATGTCGATTTCGCATATGCTACCTTGGTTAAAGATGTCTCTTTAATGGTTTCTCTTTCACCTATTCACTTTCTTCGTATCTCGGGCTTAAGGCTCCCTTTCATCCAATTTCAAGACGGCCATGAGGTCACGGGAGTTCAAGACGAACTTCTGGAATAAAATCCTAACAAAATCTAAAAGAAGAAGTAAATATAACCAAAAAAAAAATGTTGCCACCAAGAATTGAATTAAAGAGCTCTAGCGTGTAAGACTAACATAATAATCACCACATCACAAGTTCACAGCTATTTTGAGTTAATAATTGTCCATAGTACATTCTGATTAGATACATACATACATATTGGTGTCCCTTTAATCTTTGGACCTTGGACCGTCGTCCAGCCTGCCATGGGTCAGGACCGGTATTGTCCAATTTCTATGGCCAAGTTTGCCAGCATCTACAACCTTCACTCTATTTGTGGCTGTTTGACTTTGTTCTTCTGCGAAATCCATCCCCTTAAAGCTTGTGCCATATAACACCATAGCTTTGTTACCTTGCATCTCCATGTCAGTTCTCGTTCTTTTGTTGAAATGCAGTGCCAACCAAACTAGCCAAATTAGACAACCATGAAAATCTAGCCCAAAGTGGAAATGATGTGAGCTTATCTCTGAAAGTTCATAGACGAGTTCCACTTTCGCAAGACAACCGGCCTCCCATTAAGCATCATCGGTCCTCCCTCTAGGACTTTGTCCAGATCTTTAGTGAGGTCGAATTTGATGAAATAAAATCTATTTCCCTCGGAGTTGTTCATAAAATAGTTTAACGTCCATCATATATAAGGGAGTCGGCCATAAAATGGTTTAACGTCCATCTTCCACTAATGAGACTTCAAAACAGCTCACTTTTGAGCCGTTTAAGCCGTAATTATATCATGGTCTATTTTATTTTAAAAAAAAATTGTGTAAAAAATTGTTAAAAAAAGTTTAAATTTGTCAATATGAAAAATCGAACTCAACCAAATAAAAAAAATACTTTAAATCTTAACCACATGAATTAGAAGAAATATTTGACTATAATTGAATAATATTTTTATTATACGTGCAAAACACGTGTATTTACTACTCATATGTAAGACACACACACACACACACACACACACACACACACACACACACGGTTTAACATATTGGTTCAACGTGTCAAGTCTGTGTCTGAGTTAATGGGTCGAGTTGAGTCCGACCCACCTAGCTAGGTAGCTAGGACTCATCTTCATCATAGCTACTGTTATCAACATCTCAATCATCTTCCCTTCCCCTCTTGTCCTCCCTCCACTCTCACAAGAGCTGATAATATCGGGGCCCATTCACGTGACAATCAAACAGAGGAGAGGTGAAGAAGAAGAAGAAGAATACCAACAAAAACATCCCCACCTCCACCATCCATCCATCCAGTGTTCTTTGGCTGCATCTTGACTCGCTGCCTAACCTTGAGTTCACGAGCTGCCATCTCAATTATACACAAGACTATGAAATCGACAAACTTCCCTATTCAAGTCAAATATATATATATATATATATATATATATATATATATATATATATATATATATATAAATTTTTTGCCGCTCTCAAATGTATATGTTTTTAAAATAATAAATTTTAAAGACACTTCAAAATTTACTTCATGACAGCCTCAATTTTATTTTGGACTGTCCAACTTCCATGTACCGCGGGAGCGGACTCCCGCAGGGACAAGGACGTAGGACTGTCAATTTTGTTGAGCGTTCCATCTAAACTCTGTTTATATATAGAATTGCCAACTTAGTTAACACTCCTGAAAGAAATTGGACTAGGCTCAAGTAAGAAATGGAAGTGACAAACTTGTAAATATTTAAAAAAAAATAGGACTAGTCCCAAGTAAAATTTTGAGTTCCTTTAGAATTACCTTTAAAATTTATGCTATTTTTTGTTTTCTGAAACTAATTTTTAATATTTAATATATAATATTTTTCATCTTGAACGTGGTCATATCAACTTCATATTGGGATGTTAAATATAAAAAAGATAAATTTTTTTTTATAGTAATAACAAAAATTAATCAATTATTTAACTAAAATTTTAATACTATTTTTAGTTTAAATTTTGATAATTAATATCACCAAATATTTTATTAAGTAACTATAATGTATTAAATAAAATTAGTAGCTCAATAGTTAATATCATAAACTATTTTAATAATTAATTATCTAAATACTTGAATAATTATATTTAAAAAACTATTTTATTAAGTAATTATAAATATATTAAATAATATTAGTAGCTAAATTATTAATAGACCAATTATTTTATTAATTAATTATCTAAATAACAAGCAATTATAATTAATTAACTCTTAAGTAATTATATTATATTAAATAATATTATAGGCTTAATAATAAATATTACTAACTATTTCGTTAATTACTGAACTCAATTGGCTCTTGTGGTCAATGAGAAGAGGTATAACTTCCTTGGCTAGGCGGACGGTCTTCGGATCGAACTGCGGAGGAGGCGGTTGTGTGTGTGTGTGAAAATTGCGGGCAGTGGTCCAAATAGTATGCAACGCAGTGTGCATAAAGTCCAGTACGTTAAGTCGGACATCGAAAAAAAAACTATTTCATTAATTAATCATCTAATAATTATTTAATTATAATTAAATAATTATTTTATTATGTAATTTAAATTGTTAGCGATCTCGGAGAAACCAACCGCCGGCACTAATAGAGATGAACAACTAGAGTAAAAGGAAAAATAAGTTAAATAAAGATTTTGGACAATTGAGTCTCAATGGATCATTCTCATTAGAGCTGTCAAAATGGGCTAAGCCCGTTGGGTCGGCCCGCCCCGCCCATCAAAAAGTTGGGTTGGGCCGAGCATTTAGGAGCCTGCCAGACAGGCGGGCCTAGGTGGACTGGCCCACTAGTAGCCCGTCCCGCGGTGGGCTAGCCCGCGGGCCAAGTGGATTGGCCCGCCATCTATTTTTTTATAAAATTTTTAATTTTTTTATTTACCACATATATGAGATATGTATTATAAATGATAAAAATTCTCATTTAATGCAAATAATGACGTATAAAATATTAAATTTGGTCATTTATTTACATGAATGAAGGTGTTTTAAAGAAATATCTACTATTATAATATTTCTTGTATTTTACTTGTAATTTGATGCATATGAGAGTGAGTAGAAAATATTATATATATAATTTTTCTTCCTTTTAAGAAACTAAACAATAATTAAAAAAATTTAAAAAATTAAGCGGGCCAGCCCGCCTAGCCCGCGTTCCGCCGGTGGGTTGGGCTGGGTTAGAATTTTTTCAGCCCGCCAAAATGGTGGGTCGGCCCGTCCCACCCCGCCAAATAGTGGGTTATGATGGGTTACGGACAGGCCCGCCCCGCCGGCCCGTCTTGACAGCTCTAATTCTCATACTGTTCTTCCCGGCTTTAATTTGCACTCATTGTCCACTCAACATAATGGAGTGATAACATGAATAATAGTTTAAGTAGGCCCAAATTCGAAAAAGACTACAAGCAGAAAATTTGTTACACCATAATAAATTTTAAATAAATAAAAGACAAATTTTCAAAAAAATTAAAATATAAATAAACATTCCGCCAATCTCACATGCGGAATTTATGTAATATTGGGTTTGGTGGTAAATGCATGACTTATTTAAACGATTAGGGAACATTAGTAAACATAAGGAAACAATAGAAAATTAATTCATGCATATTAGGAAATATTAGAAACATTAGAAAATTTAGAAAATAAATTAAAAGTTTATGAAACTTTAGGAGACATTAGAAAATTAATTCATGCACATTAGGAAATATTAGGAAATAAATTAAAATATTAGGAAACATTAGGAAAATTAAATTAATTCATGCAAATTAGGAACATTAGAAAATTTAGAAATAAATAAAAAAATAAGTATATACATGATTTATTAATCCTATTGTGCATGATTTATTGATCCTAACTTTAGGAACGCCAAGTTTTTTAATTCTAGTTTGGGTCATTTTTCACCAATGTCCTAACATTTACACCCGGCTAGGGGTGCAACTTGGACGAGCTAAACCCGAGCCCGATCGGGTAAACCCGTTGATGGGTAGGGTTAGGGTCGAAGATACTCGGGTTCGGGCTCAGGTTTGAGTTAAAATATTTGAAACCCGATCAAAAATCGGATTGGGCTCGGGTTCATGTGTCGGGTTACCAAAAGAACCCGAAACCCCTGAACATATATATATATATATATATATATATATATATATATATATATATATATATATATATATATATATATATAGTTTCATACTTCTTAAATAAAAATTTTGAAGGCTAAATTTTTTCACCCAAACTCTTCAACTCCTCATCTTAAATCATATTTTAGTTTATATTTTGTAATGATCAAGACTTGATTGCTATTTGATTATGTGTTTAAGATTACTTTTGTTTAAAATTGTTTCAAATATTATATTAGAGCCCGATAAACCCGATGGATCCGACCCAACCCGAGTTCAACACGAGCCAAATCCGATCCGTTGGGCTTGGACTTCATATGTTGAACCCGAGGTCGGACCGGACTTGGGCTCGGGTTAGACTTATGATTCATCGGGTTGGGCTCGGATTGACCTCAAGTCCGACCCAACCCGTCCGAGTTGCACCCCTACACCGGAACACAAATATTGCATGAGTTCCGCTAATTAGATTAGTAAAATATTTCTACAGAATTTATTTTTTCAAAAATTATTTTGTTTTTATTTAATGTATTTAAAATTTATTATTGTGAAACTTAGAATAATGAACAACTTAGAATCATGAACATGTGAGGCGCAAGTAATATTCAATTAGGACAGGGAAGTCTCACATGGAACATACTGAAAGAAAAAAAAAACAATAGTCAAGTAGTGGTTGTAGACCTAACAATTAACAGAGGGAGTTTGAAACAAGTAAACTCCAATGTCAAACTATGAGACTAAGACTCACCAAACTAATTTTCAACTAAAAGTAGTTCATTTTCTATTAAAATTAGGTCTTAAATATCATGATTATAGGTAACGTTATTATAATTAATTGAGCTTCCGCGCGTCACACACACAATGCTATATATATGATATATACGTATAGCCACAAAAATATCACTTCACAATTGGCAAACACCACATCTAGACCAAACCAAAGCACCTCTCCTCTCCCATGGCTCCAATTTCTTTCTTCACCGTCTTCTTCTTCTTCCTCCTTCCCTTCCTCTCCTTCTCCCTCCCACTCGAAACCTCCAACCTCCTGATCCAAACATGCAACGCCACCACCTACTACGACTTCTGCGTCGCCTCCCTCTCCTCCTCCCCACGAGCCTCCACCGCGGCCGACGCCACGGCCCTCACCGGCATCGCCATCGACCTCGGCATCGCCAACGCCACCAACACCTCCTCCTTCGCCTCGTCCCTGTCGAAGGCCGCAAGGAGCCCCTCCCTTGCCTCGCTCCTCGCCGCGTGCGCCGACAAGTACGCGCGCGCCGCGGAGGCCCTCGGGTCGTCGCGGGACGCGCTGAAGGAAGGGAACTACGACTACGCCAGCGTCCACGCGAGCTCCGCGGCGGAGTACCCGGACGTGTGCCGCGTGCTCTTCCAGCGGAGCAAGGGGCAGGCCGCGGCGGCGTACCCGGCGGAGCTGGCGCGGAGGGAGGACGCTTTGAAGAGGTTGTGCGCTGTTGCGCTGGACATAATCTCTCTCCTTTCTTGAATATATTGTAGTGTGGTCCTTCCTTCGCTTGGGAGACTATAAAACTCCTATAAGAGTAGGGTTGGTTTCACTCTTTTTGATTTAAGGAACTTTTTCATTTTTTCTGTATGGTCCTGTCCTGATCTTTTTAGCAATTGGATAAACAGAAAAATTTCTGGACGGCAAAATATTGAAGTTAGAAACTTCACATTCTTAAATATATGTTATCAAATTTGATTTAAACATGTTCCATGTCTTTTTTTGTCAAATTTTTCAATAATTTATACAGAATACATTTAAAATTTAGTATGCTTAAATTTTATGTACTAATTCGAATCTATTAAAAATGTGCATGTATTATACGTTTATGAAAGATACAATTTTTTTTTGCGTATAAAACGAACTTTATTCGGATGATTGCTAACAAGGGTCCTGATTGCTGCTCAAAAAGTCAATGGAGAGGCTTGGACCTCTCTGAATTATTGTCTACTTTTTCATGGGACTCAAGCCGTGATTTCTGGTGTTATAATGGAAAGCTATAGCAAAACCGGAAGACCAAACTTGTGCAAAACAAGACCAAAAAGACAAAAATTATTCAATGGAACAGGTTCGCCGGATGACAGTGGTGACATACAGTAATATCAAAATAGTTTTATTATCATGTGTTATTATACTATTGGGCATGCTCAACATTCACCAAAGTCTGTCACGTGCTGAGCCCGTCCGTCCCGCTGAATAATTTCTCTCTAAGCATAATACTTATAGATTCCAGTTTTATGCGAGGAGAAGAAATTCACTACCTCGAGCTTTAGCTTCCTTGAGAGCTCGCTACTCAAAAAACATCGATGGCAGAGATCCAAACACAATACGCTTTCTACTTGGTATTGTTGGATTTACTTGTCTGGGCTGATGCAGGCGATGCCAGCTTCGTTACAGTAGCTTCAGTGTCTAATTTTCCGTTGGTTTTGGGAGCTTCTACTTACTATGTCGATTTCCATACTTTCACCTCGGGTTTCAAATTCGTCGGAGAAGCATTTTACTGTCTGCAGTTTTCTTTGCTTCTGAAACAAACAATCACAAGAACAAAAACAGGTACATGAGCATTACGAGAACAAAAAGTAGAAATGAATTAACAAAGGCTTGGTCAAACCTCAGAAAGGGATATGCAGACATCGGTGAGATGTTTCACACCTGGTTCCTTCAAAGACTTAATTAGTAAATGGAAATCACCATACAACATATGTTGTATGTACTATCTGTTGCTGCAAGTGTTGCAAATTCATTGTTATTGGATATAAATGATGTTGTAGGATTACGAATACATTGTTTGCAATTGGTATACATGGTTGCGACATATGTTGCGGTTTTCGGAAAACCATTTTTTTGGGTTGTGTTTATGCATCGATTGGAAAGAGGAGCATTGGAAATGATTTAACCATGTAATAAATGTTGCCATAAGAGATTTTGCCATCATTTTGGACACAAGAAATGTTGCGGTAGTTGGAGGATTAGTTACACTAGTTCTACCATTCACATCAAATAAAATACTAACATCGGAATTGATGAAAATCTTGCAACAAATGTTGGAAGAATTCAATTTAAGCCAACCAAACACCCCCTAAGATAAAAAAAAAGTAATTAGGATGCGAAATATGGAGATAACCACCAACAAAATGGAGCATATTAAGAGGATACCCGCCATGCAAAGTCCATAACAGCTGCATAAAGCACAGCAAATACGGCTACAGGGGCGACCCTTACTGTATTCATACACATACAAAGAGTTCAAGGTTGCCACAACAAAAATCTCTCTACAAGGAAGTTTGAAGGAACTAGCTGCAGGAAAGGCTAAAGCCCAGAGCTCAATTTTTTTTTTTTTTTAATTTTTGTTTTATATCTTTCAAACACGTGTTGGCTCAGTTAAATCGTGTGTCCCCGCACATGATTCCAGAGCTCAAATTAACTTAATTGTTAACATAAATGCAACTGGCTGTATAGCAAAGCGTAAAGAAAGCAGTATTTTCTTTTGCACAAACACTGCATAGAAGAAAAATATGCTTCAAAAGTTTTATCTTTGTAATATATATATATATATATATATATATATATATATAAATATATATATATATATATATATATATATATATATATATATATATATATATATATAAAGTTGTATGTGCCTTCAAGGTGACATCATTAATGAATAAAACACCAATACAAAGACAAATGTTGGAAGAATTCAATTTAAAGCCAACCAAACACCCCCTAAGATTAAAAAAAAAAATGTATAAATTAGGATGTGAAATATGGAGATAACCACCAACAAAATGGAGCATATTGAGAGGATACCCACCATGCAAAGTCCGTAATAGCTGCATAAAGCACAACAAATATGGCTATAGGGGCAACCCTTACTGTATCAAACACATACAGAGAGTTCAAGTTTGCCATAGCAAAAATCTCTCGACAAGGAAATTTGAAGAAACTGCAGATTTTTAGAAAAAAAGAAATTAAAAGATGAAGGTGGTTTTGAGCAGAATATATTTATTAGTTATTGATAAAAGCAGACCATAGTGTAGCAGCCGCAAATTGCAAACTTACCCAAAAATCTTTTTGAGTTGGCATACATGTATACAATCATATTGATGTTACACCTTGCTCATCTACTAAATTTGGGAGATTATACCACAACTAACAAAACTCATTACGGTTCGGCCAACAAATGCTACAGTAATGAACCTAAGGATTTCCTTTATCATTCTGCCGGAACTTTATAGCAAGTCTCATTTCATCTCTACTCAGCATGGCCTGTAAGGATTATGTTCAGTTGAAAAATCATACCTAAAGATACAAATCATAAATGTTAACTTTAGGGAACATTCTATAAAACCAAAAGAAATGGAAGAGAGCCATAATGACTAGGAAGGAGAAATAGGAATGAAATTAAGATAATTCAAATGCAAAAAAGAAAAAGGAAAAAAAAAAAAAAAAGGGGCATGAGCCATTCAACGATAGATAGGGGTGTATGATGTAGTAGTAGATCGTCCCTAAAAAAGAAAATCTTCACGGGACTCGGTAAGAGAGTAAAAGAAAAAATAATGAATTGCTCCCATTTACAGTTTCTGGAAATGCCACCTGGAAGGCAGAACATTGTTGTACCTGGAATGGCAGGCAAAACAAGGTACCCTTGTCACAATTACAATTTTTGGGCCTATAAAGTTAGTAATAATAGGTCATGTCCAACAGTCCAAGTCCTTGTGTCGGTGCTAGAATTGAGTTCATGGAATGAAATATCTTCTAATTAATATTACTGTTCAGACAATCATGCAGTATGTAGTAATCCTTTGATGGGTTTTCTGCTGTTATTAGTTCTTAAAACTAATAAAGTAATCAGAAACAGACACCTGAAATGCGAACTTAACCTTACTCCTATTATGCTTACCAACATTTAAGCCAAATAAAATAAGGAAACTTCTGGCAAAAGGAGTCATAATCATCATCATCATCATCCAAGCCTTCTCCCAATGGAATGGGGTTGGCAATGCAAGCAAAAGGAGTATATGCCCAGAAAACATTTGAGTAATATAAATTATGAAAATATTAGATAAAAAGATGGTATAAGTAGTACTTTCAAACTAATCGATGTATATACTGGTTGGTGCTAGTAGAAAGGATCCATCAGGTGACCTTTGTAATCTCCGGAAGAAGGATGGTTATGTTTCATCATGAAATAGATGGATCTTAGTCAATGGATGCTGTAAGGAAAATCAAAAGTTTATTGGATTACTTAAGAATCGATCAATTAAAAAAACAAAGGTTACAAACCTTTGAGTCATCTAGCTTTTTTGGCTCTAACTTTGTGATCAAAGAAAGCATGATGATGGACCTATTGATTCCATTTACAAAGTCTTTCTAGAACATCTGAAGGCAGATGGAAAGTCAATGTGTTTCAGATGGTAAATGGTGACCGTGGTTTGTCTGTACGAGTAAAGTATGAAGAACAAGATGGGTTATCTAAAATTATGGAGTTGTCTCCTATTCCGCGCAAGTGCGCAACCAATCTGAAACTCCGTCAGTGGATGATGACTACATGAAGTTTCTGAGTCACATAAAGTTCAACAATGGTTCTATGGTTTTAGAATATGATTTTTGTTACCATCACATATGAACAAGATATAGAAGCACAAACTTCCAACGATAGCTTGGTGCCTGAGGAACAAGGACTTGTACAGTACACAACTTCTCAGATAATTGATTTAACTGTACATGAAGATGAAGATAAACATGAGGTCTCTTGACTCTGTGAGTCAAATGAGTTTAAGAGGAAACTCATGGTCATTATCAAAAAGCCATATGATAAGGCAGAATCTACTAAGGTCTTGGGTTCTATTCTGGAAGCTCTGAAAGCAATAGTTAATGTCATCGGTATGACCAAAATGACCCCTCCTATTAAGGATCTGCTTCCTCGTCTCACACCTACTTTGATATGGGATCCCGGTGTCAAAGAAACTGTAAGGACAACGAATTTGTCAGATTTCAATGAAGTTTGTGATAATGATGTACTTGTTGCAAATCTCGAGCCTTATCAGAATGAAGGATATAATAGGGGAAGAAATGAGTAGAGCTACTATAATGGCAACCTTACTGGTAAAGGTCCTATTAATGCAAGTAAGTTTCCAGGTAAATTTGATTCCTTGTTGGATCAATGGAAAGCAGAAAATGAGTTATATTTTGATGTTCATTACTCTAAGAGGTCAGAACAGCACTTGTCCATCATATTTGAAGTCTTTGGCTTGGTGTCCGTTGGGAAAGTTCACCAGTCTACTATTTTAATATTATGAAAGATCCGACATTGTTTGGCAAACATGTGATGTGTCACAAAATTCAATAGCAGCAACTGAAGAAGTGGCTTTACTGAAGGCTGAACTTGAGACAAGTGCCACCACATTGGTCTTCCCAGAGGCAAAAGAAGGGAGATTGAATGAAAGAGATGCCAGAGCTTATGGGAATTATAGTCGAAAAACAGAAGATCACAGGAGGGATGACCACTCAAGTTTGATCAAAGATGACAAACCCAAATGTTCAGTTGATGTAGAAGCAGTTGATAGTACCAGTTTCCATGTTATGGTGTGGGATCCAAGGATCAAATTCTGACACCGAACAGAGTGTAGTAGCCAGTGAAGAGCAGTGGATATCTTATGAAGACTTCATAAAGATCTATCCCTATTTTGACCTTGCGACAAGGTCAATCTAAGGGTGGAGTTAATAGGTTCCTATTGAATTTCCAGGGCATGTAGCAGTGGCGTGATGGTGCCAGTATCAGTGTAGTTCAGGAAACACTGCATTAGCCTAGTATCAGTGCATAACAAAACCTTACTAGCCAACTCAACATATAATAGCCTGTAGTACCCCGTCCCGCTCAGTCAATCGGAGGAATCGAAACTCCGACGGCGTTCAAACTTAGCCTTGCAACGACTGCTCGAAGACTCGCTCGGTCGAGGCGACTCCTCGCTCAGGTGGGATAGTTTCGATGAACTTGCCTCGTCTTAGCCTTCACATAATAACTCGCATGTTTTCAACTTGCACAAGTTAGGCTTGATAATAAAAGAGACGCATCCACATAGCTAAGGAAATAATTCCGACGGGTCGGAATGTGTTAGAACATGGAAAACGGTCCCACGGTCTGCTTAGAAGACTGCTCAGCGTGCTTTCAAAATGACACTCGGTCCTTCGTCCCGTGGCTTGGGAGAAGGAAGTTGGCCTAAGTTGCTAAGTTGCCACAACGCTCGAACTAGCCTAAGTCATAGGCGTCGCCCGCGTGAATGCTTGATAAAGCATGCACGTCCCGTCGTTCAAGGCTTGGAATAGCCTTCGTCCGTCCCGTGGTTTAAGTCGTGTTGCACGGCTTGTGGCTTAAGTCTAAGCACCTAAAGAACTTGGTTGTTCAAGTCGAACGCGTGCACGGCACGTTCCCTCGATGCGAAGCTTGGCGTAGCCTTTGCTCGCCAAGTCGTTGCCCGAATAAGTTAGACAAGAGTTTTGTTGGACTATCAAAGTCATAGCAAGCACTGTCACATGTTTCCTGCGGTTGCCAAGTCACTTAGTCCCACGAGAACAAGGCTCGTCATATAAAGTATATGACTTGAGCGATAGCGTCGCCTAGAGAACAAGGTCTGTCTAAGGCACGAGCCACGGTCGGTTTAGTGAAAAGCATGCCACGGACAAAGAAGTCCACGCGGCTGGTTGTCGCCGAGATCGGTCCCGCTACTTAGGAGTCTCGACAAGTCTCGTTCACGAGATCGGTCCCGCTACTTGAGAGTCTCGATAAGCCTCGTTCACGAGATCGGTCCCGCTACTTGGGAGTCTCGATAAGCCGCGATAAAGAATCACACGAGATCGGTCCCGCTACTTGGGAGTCTCGATAGAAAAATGGAAAGCATGGTCATGGTTAAGGAGGACTTGATAGATCGAGTTGAGTCTTGCATGGTCATTGGACAACTTGCGCGCAAGGGCAAAATTCCTCGAGCGATCCCGGGGCGCCGGGTTCGTGTCGGCCTAGGAGGAATTGCAGATATTGTACGGCCTTCATCGACGTACGACTCGATTGAAGTGAAACGCTACAATATAGGTTGCGGATCATTCGGTGGAAGCTCGTACCTCGCCATGCGAATGGTCACCGTATGCAAAGATCCAGGATAGCTTGACATTGCTAGTGACCACTCATATAGATATGTCGGCAAGAGCGGATATCCGCGTGTAAGCCTTTGGATTGCGTCGAGTACTAGCACGTTACGAGTTGGGTTAACAAGGCATATAAGTAGCAAGTGCTAGATTGAATCAGTACGGGTTAGGGTGTGCATGGTCGCAACACCATTCTGGAGCCTAAGATTTGGCTATAGCAAGGAAACGTGCTTCGGCATAAATGTGGCGTCATTGTCTCGAGTTAAGTCTGGAAGGGCCGTAAGGTCTTGTTGATATGCGAGGCATGGCCTCGATCTTAAGGCACGTTCAAGTTTATTGGCACGACCAGCACGAGTCGTCCCTTGACGTCGTTGGCACGGAAATGGTCTAGAGGCACATGAAAGAATTGAAAGTCCTGGCACGGCCGAGTTTGCATAAGTTGCTCCTCGGCGAGACACTGCCTCGAATATATGGAAGTCACGAATAGAGTATCGCACGACCCTGTCGTTGCGTTGCCAAGTATAGGCCAAGACGTCTTCGTCCTAAAATTGATCATAAGGCAAGACTAGCAAGACAATCAAAAAAGGGATCCTATCAATTTACTGCAATTTACTCTAGAAATGTCAAACTATTCCATATAATTTCCAGTTCCAGATCGATCACATTTGGGATCCTATCAAAATCCATATAATCATTGTTAATAACCTGGATTGCAGCAAGAAAACCCCATTTGCTACAACCTGTCAAATCCAAACTTTTAGTTACAGATTTCACGAACAAAAGCTCAAGTAACGGCACAGATTACGTTACATTATCTAAAAATGGGAGACCAATTAGCAGTCCATAACATCGATTACAAAGAGAGAAACTAATGAAGATCCAAACTTTAAAATATACAACAACGAATATTAAGTAACATTTACGAAATTTTTAAACCTTGATCTTGTGATCGGTGCCGCCGGTACCTATAATCCCGGTGGAGGAGGAGGTGGAAATCTAGGGTTAGGACGGCATGGTTGTCGTGCCAGTTGATCTGGACCGTTCCTCCCCTCATCCTACGGTGGCTATTTAGGCAAAATTTCGCTCCTTTGCCAGTAGGGGTGGGGAAGAAAGAAGACGAACATTTGGGAATTAGACTTTTGGGAATCGGAACGGAGCGAGGAGAGAGGTTTCGTGGCGGGAGACTACAGTGAGATTAAAATAACTATCGTGAGAATAATGGGCCGGCCCCGAATGGAACAAAAACGATCGGACCTCAACCACGATAGGGCCGAAACATGGCCCGGCTCGTTCCTAGTCTTACAAAACCTATAGGCCCTTCAGAAAGTCGAACCTGGTTCTGGTTGGAACCAAAATGATACGGATGAAAACATGGCCCGGTCCGACGTAGTCTTACAAAACTTTGACCCTAATCCAATATTTAGTATTTACTTTTTTTTTAAGGATGTTGTTATTTACACTCCTAAAATATCATCATGTCCTGCACTCTTCCCTCTACATATACACAAATTAGTGTCAAATTTAATGTAGGAGTAGATTTAAAATTTGATTGATAGAAAATTAAAGAGGAGTACATGATCACAATTTAGGAGTGCTAATAATGTTAATACACGTAAAAAAATTAAAGTTTAATGATAGAAAATTAAAGAAGAGCACAAGATAACATTTTAAAAGTACCAATAATAATATCTTTTTTATCCTTTTATTTTTATTTATATCCTTCTTCCAATTGATATTTATTATTCCTCTTTAATTCTATCCCAAATTCGAACAAAGAGGGAAGGGCCATATTTTCTTCCCACCGTCCTCAACTTAGTTTTATTTTTTCACCCAAATCCAAGTATCCATAATCACCCATTGGTTCAAACTTCAGATTTTATATTCAAGATGGGACCCACCTTCACATGCAAAGGAGTATGTATTATTCTATTATGGATAAAACTATTTTTTCCCCTCACTTTTTAAATATATAATTGTATTAAATATTTTATTTTATTTTAAAATAAACTAAAATTTTATAAAGAAATTTTATTTTAAAATAATACTCAAACTGAAGCTCTATGCATAATAAATGCTGAAACATTTTCAATATACCTAGTCGTGATGGACGAGATGGGAGAAGATGGTAGTGGTGGAAGAGAAGTTGTTCTGCGAATATCAATAATAAAGTAAATCGAACTCATTTGAATTTTTTTTTAAAATTTTCAGGGAATTAAGTACACGCAGAGATCAGCTTCATAAATTGCATGCTTCCCATATGTCGTATTGTATGTTGCAATGGTGTACCTATTTGACGATGTCAATATTCGTATGTGTCGTAATTTTTTAATAATATTTTTACAAGTATGTTTATATTTAAGCAAGTTATTACCCCCCTCACCTCATCATATACCTATTACAAAATGAAAATGAAAGATCAGTAGAAAAACTATGTATCCTCCCTCTTGGATGCATTTGTATCCTCCCTCTTGGATGCATTTGTCTCATCATGTGCTTGCAGGGGCAGCCCTGGTCCAGGACAACCGTCCGGACCCATAGATTATGAAGGCCCCCCAAAAATACTTTTAAAATAAATACGTTAATAATTTAGTATTTGAAAGTAGAAATAATATGTACCATGGGCCCTATTTGACATGATGTTATTGTGGTGTAGTGGTTAATATTTAAGACCCCTTATACTAAAAGTCTTATGTTCAATCCTTGGTTGTAGCCTATATTTAAATAAAAATTTAATAACATTTTTACATTATGTATGGAGGCCTTATTTTGAAAGTTCGTTCTGGACCTCCATGAGCTCAGGGCCGGCGCTGTGTGCTTGCAGCTATCAGAAAAGAAAACTACTAAAACCAGGGCCAGCCTTTTTTATAAAAAAAATTTAATAACATTTTTTACATTATGTATGGAGACATTATTTTGAAAGTTCGTTCTGGGCCCCCATGAGCTCAGGCCGGAGTTGTGTGCTTGTAGTTATCAGAAAAGCAAACTACTAAAACCAAGGTTGTAAGAACCAGACTGAACCGACGGTTGGACCGGGTCCAACCGATTTATGAAAAAAAGGTCTGGTTGCTAAAATTGGGTCTTTTAGAAAGACCTCTCGGGTTTTTTTTCTTTCAAAAACGAAGTTACACCGGTAAAACCGGTCGAACTGGTTCACAATTGAACCGCAAAAATTGATTTTTTAACATTTAAAAATAAATTATTATGTAAAATTTGGACCATTTGATTCTTGGTTTAGTTTTGATAAACCTTATAACTGTAAAATTAAACCAAACCAACGTATTAAGAACCAAAACAAACCAAAAAGTAAATATAGATATCTTACCTATTTGAACTAAACCAAATCAAACCTATTTGAATTCCGGTCCGATCTATAGCAAAAAAATTCGGTTGGATCATCGTTCCAGTTTTTAAAACATTAACTAAAACCATCAATCATGAGATCTCCCACCTTTTACCTTTCCTCATACCCCCCCCCCCCCCCCCCCCCCCCCCCCCCCCCCCCCCGTCTCTCCTCTTCCTAGTTTCACCTCCACTTCGCATCTCCTCTTTCATGCACAAGGGAGACTGAGGTTGAGATTTCCCTTCGGGCATGTCCTTCGTCTATGAGGAAAGGTTTTAAACCAAGTGGGAAGCTTAATTATATTTGAAGGTCTTGCTTTCAAACATAGATTCATTGCACTATTCTTCCAATTTCAACACCGTAATCATCTATCTTAGACTTAGAGAAATACTCCACTACTTAATCTATCTCACTCTCTCATGGAATTATAGGCTTAATAAGATATTTTTGCGCGTTCAGCTCTTTTTCCATAATAGAACTCCCCTGGAACTCCAACAATAGTTGGAGGAGCTTGAGCTACATGCAAGGTGGTCCCAGAGGTAAAACATACAAGACTTTGGGCTTGGGACAACTTGCAGGCTCAACATTACCCACAAGAGGTCGGAATCACAGGTGATCCTCCAGAATCGGCCCATAGTAATGGTTAAGGGATAACAAAAACTAGCTTTGGATAGGACAACCAAACCCCGTGGGCCGGCCCTGGCCATATGATGCGGCCTGGATAAAACCTATCATGTATATTGAAGGTGTTGGCTTTGAATTACTGTGTATGTCCACACACACATTGAATTGAGCAAAAGCTAAGTCCTCAAAGAATAGTCTCAAATCGATTGGAGTGGGAGAATGGATTGTACATATAATGCTTTGTTTCCTTTATGCTTCAATGAATTATTATGTGTGAGCCCTATTGGCCACATGCGCGCACCGCCGCCATCCGGTTCGGCATGCGTAACGGATGCGGGTACATGCTTGCATCTGCGGACGCCGAATGTCAATTGGATTTCCTTTCGAGTTCGGGCTGAGACCCTAAAAATCTTTTTGCTCCTCCTTTATTTTCTGACCGTTTGTAATCTATTAAATTTGAAACGTTTAAATACAATAATTTCTGTCCATGTTCAATGAACCACATGTTTTACATTTATTTTTTACTTTGTAACGTCCGTTTTAATTGTGTTTTATTGAATGATTAATTGCCAGTAACTCTTCTGTCCGTTGGAGAATGCCTATAAAATGAATCGTTCTTTCTTCTCTCAACACACTGAAAATCTGATGTGAAATCTCGTCTTTGTTGATATATAGAGTGTTATTGGGCTTTAGTCCCACATTGGCTAGAATGATAGGAGAGGAGGCTAGCCTCACCTATATATATGTTGTTATTCCATTCAATAAGACTTCTTAAAATTCTCTACATGGTATCAAAGCCTAAACTTGCTTAAAATACCTACTTCCATCCCAACCCTAACCCTAATCTTGTCCCCCCCCCCACGCCACCGCTGCTGCCGCGCGCTGCTGCGCCGCTGCCGCTGCCGCTGCCGCTGCCGCGCGCTGCTGCGCCGCCGCCGCTGCCGCGTGCTGGTGCGCCGCTGCGCTGCTGCCGGCTACTGCCGCTGCCGTGGTTGCCTCCGTGCACACCACTTTTAGGGCACCTACGGTGTAGGTACGCCCGAACGTGAGATTTATTTCATCTGTGGCACCTACGGTGTAGGTAAGCCTAAGCTTGAGATTCATTTCACCTGTAGCTCCTACGGTGTAGGTAAGCCTCACGCTCGTTCTTGAGATTTATCTCAAGGAGATGTCGATGATCCCTAGATCCGATGAAATTAGACATATTCGGATTTAGGAGAGGACGACGAGGACGAACGTGAGTCGTGGAGCAAGTGCGACGTGATCAAGAAGAAACATCGATGGAGGAGATCCTCAAGAAGCTGGATGCTGAGGATGTGGCGACGTTGCTGAAGTTGATAAAGGTGTCGGCTGGTGAAAGCACGACACGAGCACCGCCAAAGTTGGAACTACCCTCCATCGATCTGAAGTTGGATGGACCAGCCACCTATTTGAGTTGGTCACGGCGGGTGAGAAGAACCCTTGCAGGTAAGAACCTGGAGGGATTCTTGACAGGCGAGAAGACAGAGCCGGAAGAGGGCTCGACAGGACGCGACGAGTGGAAATCCACTCATATGGTGATTTATATCTGGCTTCTCAACTCCTTAGTCCAGTCTATTGCTTCCACAGTAGATGGCATTGAGATGGTGAAAGACGTATGGGAGAAATTGAGAAGAACCTATGATGGCATAGGTAACAATCTACGGATTTTTCAGATAAAAGGGGAGATCGACGACACCGTACAAGGCGAGAAGACGGTGCAGGAGTACGCTACGGAGTTGGAACGTCTCTGGCTGGATTATGATCACCATTCCAAACGGGCAAGCTGCGGGGACCCAAAGTGCAAGGAGAGACAGGTGTGTCTGCAGGAGAGGACGATGAAATTCCTTAAGGGACTGACTGCAGCATTCACACAGAGGACCGCCTTACTCCTCGCCCAGCCAGAGATCCCTAGTCTCGAGGAGGCTATCTCAGCCATGATTCAGGAGGAGACGCGGATCAAATTACAGACAGGGACATGCGCATCATCGACAGGTGCTTTACCCGAAGTGAAGTCAGCACTAGCAGCTACCGGTTCGGGGGATACAGGATCCAAGGGAGAGCTCTGGCAACAGAATCGGCAGTGCTACAACTGTGGGGAGATGGGCCACCATCGATATGCTTGTACCAAACCACCTAAGGAGGGAGACTCAGGTGGTGGACGTGGACGAGGATATGCTGGACGTGGACGTGGTCGAGGAGGCCGACGAGGCGGTCGAGGAGGCTATCGGGCAAACCTGCTGGTGGCAGATGGGAATGGAGGAGCTGGCGACGCCTTTACTGAGGAGGATCAGGCGCTACTGGACCTGCTGGAGAGAAAGCAAAAAGCATCAATCGAAGGAGACAGGAGGAGCGGAGCAGAGGAGGCATCCACTCCATTCTTCAGAGGCAACACCGCTATGTATGCCCATCCATCAGAAGGTACTGACGAGTCTCACGCTCTTGCATCTATGTCTTCCCTTAAAATGTCAGACTGGATTATCGACTCAGGAGCATCTCGGCATGTGACCGGAAATGCTAGTAAGTTTTCCTCGTACACTCACCTAGCATCGACAGACACCATTCAGACTGCGGATGGTACTTTCTAACCAGTGGTCGGTAAGGGTACTGTTAATTGTACGGGTTCAGTAAGGTTATCCAATGTTTTGCATGCTCCATCCTTCCCAGTCAGTCTCTTGTCTATTAGTTCTATAATTCTCCAACTAAAATGCATTGTTTCTTTTGATATTCCTAAGGTGATCTTCCAGGAGAAAGGGACGGGACGAAGACTTGGGACTGGCACTTGGCATGATGGACTGTGGTACCTAGATCAAGACGGACTGGACTCAGCATTGGTGTCTATGGCAGAGAAGGCTGGAATGGAGGAGCTGCAGCAGAGGACTGAAGACACTTTGATACTTCATCATAGGAGGATGGGGCATTCTTCCTTTGATACTCTAAATAAGTTGTATCCAGATATGTATGCAAAATCAAATAAAAGGAAATTAGTATGTGATGCATGTGAGTTAGGAAAACTTACTAGGAGTTCATATGTTGGAAATGGTCATAAGAGTTCTTCAGTCTTTGAGGTAGTTCATTCTGATGTTTGGGGCCCATGTGCTACAAACACTATGAATGGGTATAAGTATTTTGTTTCGTTTATCGATTGTGCATCTCGTGTCACCTGGCTGTATTTGATGAAGAACAAAAGTGATGTATTTGCTTGTTTTCGGGACTTTCATAAATATGTCCAGACTCAGTATAATGCAGTGGTGAAGATACTGAGATCTGACAATGGGACGGAGTATACCAATAGGACACTTGCAGAGTACTTGTCAGCACATGGAATACAGCATCAGACCTCTTGTGCATATACACCAGCACAAAATGGAGTAGCAGAAAGGAAGAACCGACATCTTCTGGAGACCGCAAGAAGTATGATGATCGACATGAATGTCCCACAACACCTATGGGGATATGCGGTGTTGACCGCAGCTCAACTTATAAACAGGATGCCTTCAAAAGTCCTGGGATGGAAGTCTCCATGTGAAGTATTACAAGGTAATAATAGTGGAATACTTCCACTAAAGGTGTTTGGATGTGTGTGTTTTGTGAAGGACAACAGACCATTCGTTGGAAAACTTGACCCTAGAGCAGTCAAGTGCATCTTCGTGGGCTACTCAGCAACTCAGAAGGGGTATGTATGCTGGAGTCCAGTAGAGAAGAAGAAATTTGTTAGTATGGACGTCCACTTCCGGGAGCATGAGCCATATTACCACCAGGATGGAACTTCGTATAACACGCCTCATACTACAAGTATAAGGCGAGAGGGGGAGATAGAGAACTTGGAGAACCTGGTGGTAACCGATTTAGAAGTTTGGCATAGAGACACGGTTGAGGAGGAACATGAAGGTGAAGTGGAACAGAGGGAGGAGACGAGAAGTGTAACACCTACGGCTCAGGGGGAGTTACTGACCTACAACAGGAGAAACAACAAGCAGACTACAGGACCAGTACCTACAGTGTCAGTGCCAAGTCCCTTGCCTGCGCCTGTCCCAACTCCTGAGACACCTATACCACCATCCTCCTCATCTACACCACCACCCTCCTCAAGTGATATCGTTCCTCCGATGTCTCCCATACCACTACCTACACGAAGGACTACTCGCAGCAATGCGGGAAATCCTCCGGACAGATATGGTTGGGATCTTGCTAAGTTTGTTTCTTATGATCATATATCTTCTTCTCATGGAGCATTTATAGCATCTTTGGATAGTATTACTGTACCTAACAATTGGCAGGTTGCCAAGAACGATCCAAAGTGGAAAGCGGCAATGCACGAGGAGTTGGGAGCTCTTGAGAAGAACCACACTTGGGAGCTGGTGAGACTGCCAGAAGGGAAAAGAGCAGTTGGATGTAAATGGGTTTTTTACTGTGAAACAGAACCCAGATGGACAGGTTGAGCGCTATAAAGCTCGACTGGTGGCAAAAGGATACAGTCAGACGTACGGCATCGACTATGACGAGACCTTTGCACCAGTGGCGAAGATGAGCACTGTCAGGACCTTGATCTCCCTGGCAGCCAATGGAGGGTGGAAGCTACACCAACTGGATGTGAAGAATGCATTTCTTCATGGAGATCTAGTAGAGGAGGTGTACATGGAGATACCACCAGGATTCGGCACAAAACAGACAGAAGGCAAGGTCTGCAGACTGAAGAAGTCTCTCTATGGACTGAAGCAGTCTCCTCGGGCATGGTTTGACAGGTTCAGGAGAGCAATGATAGGGATGGGATATCAGCAGATCAATGCTGATCACACTGTCTTCTTCAGACGGAGTGGAGGCCATATCACCATGCTTGCAGTATATGTAGATGATATGATTATCACAGGCAATGATGAGCAGGAGATCGCCCAACTCAAAGTAAAACTTGGCAAGGAGTTCGAGGTGAAAGATCTTGGCCCCCTTCGATACTTCCTTGGGATTGAGATTGCTCGAGATAATGAGGGAATCGTTCTTTCTCAAAGGAAGTACGCACTGGACCTGCTTACGGAAACAGGGATGATGGGATGTAAACCAGCTACGACACCGATAGACCAGAAGTTTAAACTGGATGCTGAAGCTGGAGAACCAGTTGACCGGGATAGATATCAGAGGTTGGTGGGCAAGTTAATCTACTTAAGCCACACTCGACCTGATATCAGCTTTGCGGTAAGTGTAGTAAGTCGCTACATGCATGACCCCCGGAAGGGTCACATGGACGCAGTGTACCAGATTCTGAGGTACTTGAAGGGAGCCCCCGGGAAGGGACTGATCTTCAGAAGAAATAATCACGTAGGCATTGAGGGCTATTGTGATTCTGACTGGGCTAGCTGTGCTGACGACAGGAGATCCACATCGGGATACTGCATATTTGTAGGAGGCAACTTGGTCTCTTGGAGGAGTAAGAAGCAGTCAGTAGTGGCCAGATCAACAGCTGAAGCAGAGTATAGAGCTATGGCCTTGGGAGTCACAGAACTGTTGTGGTTGAAGAATATGCTGACGGAGCTAAAGCTGGACCAGGGAGCAAAGATGAAGCTATGGTGTGACAACCAGTCAGCTATTAATATTGCCAACAATCCAGTGCAGCATGACAGGACCAAACATATTGAGATTGACAGATTTTTCATCAAAGAAAAACTGGATAAAGGAGAACTAGAGCTGGGCTATGTTCCAACCAAAGATCAGGTAGCAGACGGACTGACAAAGGGGCTTAGTTCTATCAACATGATGAGAGGATGTGACAAGATGGACTTAGTGAATATCTTTCGCCCATCTTGAGGGGGAGTGTTGATATATAGAGTGTTATTGGGCTTTAGTCCCACATTGGCTAGAATGATAGGAGAGGAGGCTAGCCTCACCTATATATATGTTGTTATTCCATTCAATAAGACTTCTTAAAATTCTCTACAGTCTTTCCGAACCTCTTCTGTTCTTCGTTCTTGCTCTGGGAAGAGCTAAGTCAAGGGTCGCTCTCTCCGTTGTGTGCGACGAGGAGATACCGGTAGAACGGAAGTTTTACCACTAGGAGCATTCGGACAAAGTCGCGCATAGATCCGAATTAACTCTTAGGGCAGTACTACGTGCGCGACTTCCCCGGAGGCCGGTAATATTTTAATTTTCTTTATTTTGTTTACAGATTATTCAAGAAGAAAAGCAAAAGGAATACAACAGAAGGTGTATATGTGGAAGCTTGAACCGGTCATTCTACTAAATCAAAGAAGCCCTAGAGATTTACCAATGGACACCATATACCATAACTTTAAAGTTTTGGTGCAACAGCATGACCTTTAACAAGTTATCTCCTCCACCAAGTTTGTAGAGAAGAATCCAAATCTCTTATATCTTACATGGAGAGTGACCACTCTTAGAAGAACCCAAATGTTATAATATCTTACTATATATATATAGCTATTACACGAAAAAAATGGTCGTTAGTAAAGGTAAATAGAAGAAAATGATTCAAACAGACGATTTTAAAAAATTAGGATAAAGACTGTTGTTGTTGTTGTTGTTGTAACTTTCAACTACATGTTATAAAGTGGGCTAAAGCTATAGCTTTTCTCAAAGATAAAAAAAAATGAGTGAAAGAGAGTAGGGACCATATCTTGTCTTAGTCTATAAAGGCTTCTGAATTTGGCAAGTCAGCCCATACTGGTTTCATCTTCTCCCCCACTTTCTTACTCCTTTTGGATTATTGCTTATTCCCTATTACTTCTGATCTCTCTCCCTACATCATACAAACGTGTGTTAGTTTCTTGAATCCTTCACTACATCATCGAATGCTGTAGCAGTTCTAGTACTTTTCAGAAACTTCTTCAATATATATAGATACTAGCAGAACCTTATTCTTCTGCATATCAAAAGATATGCTATAGGCATTCAAGAAGCTTTCTCCCCAGTTATAATTTTCTTTGAATGCAACCACAAACAAGTATTTACTGCGCGCAGGGATGCTTGATGATGATCCCGTTATCTATGTGCAATCACGAATGAGTGTCCCGAAGCCTTAACATGCTAGAGAGAGATCTACAGGGAGAGACATCGACATAAATCTCACAAAACATATCAAAATTGAACATTGGTTGTGATTCTCAAACCCCTTCATTGATCACTAGTAATTTCGTTACACTTAAACATATACCTGCAATACCTGGCCATGACACTCCATATTATATATATACCAACCAACTTAAATTCTCAGTATACATAGTTGAGTGAACTTGTACTGATGCTATATAATTTTGTATTAATTAGGTGTATGGTTAATTTGTCGAACCTTGCTCCATTATCGATAATGTTACGAAGATAAGTTTAGTAAATCAGTGGATCTCAAATTTGGTAAATACAAAGAACTTTACACTTCTTCTTTGCAAGTTAAAATTTAACTTGAACTTCAAACTTGACTTTCATAAACCAAAACCTTCATGTTTTCCCCTCTTTTTCTGTAATTTAACCCTTTTTAAGTAGAAGGTGCAGATGCTGTATGGATAACTAGGTCGGTTCAACCTAGTAATTAGTTCGTGATCGATTTGAACACCAACCTAATTATTCATTGTTTTCCATTATTGCAAACCATTAATTAGCTAGGTACTCATTGGAAAAGTATCATTATTTCCTACTCAGTAAAGCATGTCTTTGTGCAAAGTGTTTCACTGGCGAAACCCTTGTAGCCCGAAACTTTTTATTGGACCTTAAGCAAAAGAGATGACCCAGAACCATCATTTCCCTGAAAATGAAGCTTCTACCTATCCTTGTGTGATACTTCACATGGTGATATCACTTTTTCTTCTCTTAGCTCATGTTCTTTCTTGCAAGGACCATCACTTGATCATATCAAACCTTACCCAAATCCTCAAACAGTTAGTATTTTCAAAGATTCTGTCATGATGATGAACACTATGAGACACAATCATAGAGTACTAGTAAGGTCTGCAAAAAAGCGTAAATATTTTCAATGGTGACACCTCGATCCATCGTCATCAATTTGACAATTATGATCAATTTTACGCACGTTATTCCCTCTTTGTCGTCAAATTAATAATTGTGTCGTCAATTGAATTGTTTTACGTGTCGTTTTGTAAAAAGATCAATTCAAACTACGAAAACATCAAAGAAATTTTTAGAAGGTCGATGTCTATATTATCGATCGATCACAAAGTTCTGTCCAAATCTAATAAAGTAACCAAATTGCTTATTGTTCATGATTTGGGACGGGCACAGTTAAATTCAGAGGTGTTTGTATTCAATCTACAACTTCATGGAATAGCATATATATTCGAATTTCTAGGCTATAGCTGATCAATTTTAATGAACATATAGTGGATAAAAGAGGAGAAATGACTTTAAATGAGATATCACAATGATTTTTATTGAAACAAAACTTCAAGGATGGCATTAAGGCTTAATGCAACTTTCAAAATACATGGAATTGCTATCACAATGTACTCAATCTTGCTCAGAGGTCTTTAAACACCGTTTCAAGAGACGCACACACTTGTTTTTATTGCCTCAAGGATGAGGACCTTACCTACATAGAAACCAACCATGAACTAAAGACCTAGAGCTCACATGTTTCTCTATGATAGCCAGCTTTGTAATTATTCTAGATTCTTCTTTACTAGATTATTATTTCTATCACGAGTAAAGAAATTTCTAAAATCTCTTACACAATAGTACTTTTCTCACTCTAGGATCTTAAGATCAATTGATGGATACTCATTTAGAACTTCAAGGTTTCACCAAATTTGGAAGTTACCAACTTGGTATAAACAACTAGAAAACCTTCTAACATTGCCCACCAACCTCTTTTAACTTCGTAGAATACCTCTATTTACAAGTATAAGTTTATAAATAAAAAAGAGCTTTGTCGAAGATATATTTATTTTGTTCGTGACCATGAGGGGAAAGTTGATCGATATGGCTTAACACTACAATTCCTCTAGGGTTTTTTGAAGATATGACTTGGCAAGAAACCAAGAAGCCATGGAAGGCATTGTATGATGCACCATCAAGTTATAACACACTACCAATTTAAGAAAACTTTCAAAGAGGGGTTGGAAAAAAACTAATGTGAAGAAATTTATTTTGATTTCTTGATATTAAGGCTACTTAGACTAGTATATTGATGAATTGGTTATTTTGGTACTCTAACCGGACGATATACCAGAGTTGTCAATGCCAAAGCTATTTGTGTCAAACATACTTGAAATATGATAAATTACTATCATTTTGTTGTATCAAATCCTTTCTATACCTAACACATGATTTGATGTAGTTGGGTGTTTAATTCGGGTCTATTTTGATGCATTAAGTTACTATGTTGAGCATTATTTGATTTGATCATGGATTCTGCATTGTTTTTTTTTCTCTCCTGATCATATTAAGATTCTGAACTTATTCATAATTCATGTTTGCTTTCTTCTGCATATATATGTTTGTATCCTATTGTTGATATTCTACTGTACTACAAAACGTTCTTCTGTTGACTATGTTATTGATAAATGCTAAGACATTAAGAAACTCCTGATCCATGTGATAATTCCATTATTAATCATTTATAATAGTCGCGAACTCAAAACAAATTTAAATGTTTATTTGTGAGAGATTGGTATTTGGTCCAATCGAAGTAGGTCTTAACATATATATCACCAACAAGTATGAAATATAAATCCTGGAATTACTACGGATGCAAATAGTAATAAACATATCACAACAAGAAGTGATGCGCTACGTCAGTTGGAGTCAGTTAATTATTTTAGTTTTCTTAACCTTTGTGACAGAAGATATTACAATTTTAACATATCACAAACAATTAGTCTACACATATAATATTGTTCGCTTCTGTCTTCTTGTCATGTGGGATCGGTGCAATCATTCCTGAATATTGTATTCATTTGTAGGTAATTCACAATTTTTTTAATGAAGTCCTCATATGATGAGATCTTGTTATAATTGCTAATAGTCCATAATATAACTTATATAAGTTGTTTCCTAGACTCCAACTATGTAATACATGAAAGATGGTGTATATACATGTGTGCACATTTTAGGACATGCATGTTTCGTTTGGTGGCTACAAATAAACCTACGTTATAGCGGTTGGGATTCAGAGATACATGTAGGAGCATCAATAGTAAGGCTTGTCTCAATTTCTACATTCTATATTCAAAATATTATAAGAGTTCATTTTTGTAGAATAGTAAGACTCAATTAGAGTTTCGATCTCATGATAGTTTGGTTCAAGCCACAAGAGTTATAGTCTGACCTCAGAATTTCTACATTCACAATGTGCGTAGAACTCGTTTTGTAGAAGAAAAAAAATAAGGCTCAATTAGGAGTCTGAATGTCTATATTCTAATTTTCTTATTATTTTTTGAAAAAGAAAGAAAGATGACAGGTGAATCTATATCCGTTGATCTCATTCAGACCTCAAGTTTTATTCGTTTACTATTCTAATACAAATTCAACCCATTCTATTTTATTTTATTACAAATTTGGGCCTCAACATGTATTTTGAGCTCCATAGTACTATTGATGTTCTTAGAGTTAGTTGGACATTTTTGTTAAGAGATGTACACAAACAACGACCATAAAAAATGCACAAAAATACTAATTATGACTTCTCTACAAAGAACTAATTGAATACAGACCCGCAGGCAACGTAGCAGTCAAATGGTTAGCAATCTTTTTTCTTTTTCTTACATAAGCTATTAATCCAACACTTTTTACGCAAATGTTAGTACATTTATATTGTAATAGTTACATAATCATTCTCAACGTGAGATAATTAGTCTTTAGGAGGGAAGAGCAAAGAGCAAAGCAAAGCAAAGCAAAGCAAACCCTAATACATATGCTTGGAAGCCAGCCAACAAACAAACAAAGAAAGCAAGCATGCACTTGACTTGATTTGTGGAAAAGGAATGGAAAGTCATAACATTGCATCCAAGGGGTTCCCCCTAGGAGGATCCCTTTTGGAGCGAGGGGGGTGCTTAATAAGCAAAGGGCCACCCCTACGAATTGAATTGAATGCTCTCTCTCTCTCTCTCTCTCTCTCTCTCTCTTCTCTCTCTCTCTCTCTCTCATTCGTCATCTAGGAAAGAAAAAAGAGGAAGAAGTTGAAGAGAGAGAGAGAGAGAGAGAGAGAGAGAGAGAGAGAGAGAGAGAGGTCTGGGGAAGTGCAAAAGCCTGCAAGATCCTTCACGAGGAGAACAGCTGTGTACCCCTACCTTCCTTGATCATTTGGTGGTTGGTGCCTTCCCTTCCCTATCCTTCCCTACCACCACAACTAGCTCACTCTCCCTCCCTTATTTTATTGCTCGCACCATACCCAAATCCAAGTATAATCAAACCCTCCATTGGCCCCACTCATGGGTCGTCGCTCTCTTCTGTATTTACACACTACTTCCGGCCGTTCCGTACGTTCGTTATGGTGTCGATTTATCGTTCGTTATATGTATCGTTGTCACGTATCCATAATTTGATTATGGTACATATTAGTTCATATACATATATGCATGCACAATTCAAACTTTATCTTTGACGTGCTATCTTATGTGAAGTTTCTTAAAAGTTTTATCGTCTTGAAACTTTATCTGAAAGACTCGAGTTCATTCATACGCTGTTAATTAGTAGAGTTTCAAACCTCATAATATGGATTATAGACCGTATCGGAGTTGGTCCATGAGGTATATTAGATTATCTATACCTTATGATTCCACTTCCTATTCGATATGGGACAAAATTATCAACTCTTTAGTCACACCCCTCTCTTTTTGAGAGTTCAAACCGGAAACGAGCTACAATAAAACAATCTTCATCTTAACCAGGGGCAGATCTAGGTGTTGCATGGGGTGGGCTGGAGCCCACTCCAAATTTTTTATTTTACTTTTTTTCATCATATAATTTTTTTTTGATTTTTTTTATATGGATTAGTCTACTTCTAGCGCCCCCCCCCCCCCCCCCCCCCCCCCCCCCCCCTTCCCAAATCCAAATTTTTTATTTTACTTTTTTTCATCATATAATTTTTTTTTGATTTTTTTTTATATGGATTAGTCTACTTCTATCGCCCCCCCCCCCCCCCCCCCCCCCCCCAAATTTTTGGTAGCCCATCCCACTTATAATTTCTGGATCCGCCCTTGACCTTAACTCATTTCCGCTGACTGAACAACCTAGCACACCCGTCAGCCGAGCACCAAGGATATCCAACATATTATCATCTCGATTCAACTCATGTATAAATCATTCTAATTATTACGTGCCAATACAAGATAAGATGCAGTTGTAGAAATTCTCCACCGTACATCAGCGCCACTTAGAATGAAAATTAGAATAGAAACCATTGTTGAGATCATTTTTTCTAAAAAAAAAATGGTACCATATAAATATGAGATATATAAACCCCATTGGAAATGGCCTTAGTTCATAGAATACTACTTGAAATGTGTGTATAAATTTTTTTATTTTTATTTTCGTGTGTGTGTGTGTTCTTGCAATCATGTATGGATGTCTACACATCTATAGAACTTAGTGTCGTGCACAAAAAAGGTTATTATTTGGACACATCACAATTATCTGTAACAACTGGTTAATATTTTCTATTTTTTGCTGCAATATATGAAATAGAAATTCATAAAATCATATCAGAAAATTATACAAAGCGATAAATAAATAAAAAATTCACACAATTACATAAGGAATACCAAGCTTTGTAAAATAGGAAAAAAAATATAAAACGTGATTACTAATAACGATATGAATGCATATATACATATGGAAAATATTTTATGTACCTCCAAAATTTTATCTCTCCACGCGGCCCTCTTCTATTTGATCGTGTCTTCCCCTCAAACTCCCCCTCCCCACCCCCTATTTGTTTGAGTTAATAAAAAAATGCCACATGGCAGAATAATATAAAAAAATAAAAATTTTAGAGTTACATGTAGCATCACTCTAATTATATTTTATATATTTGACCCGAATCAATATCTAAGCAATACCTAGCATCGCATTGGTGCAGTGATGGACTCTTAAGGGTCCGTTTGGATAGACTTTCTGAAATTTTGTTCTGAAAACAGTTTTCTGAAAGTAAGTTATAAAGTTGTTTTGGGAGTATAAAAATTGTGAGTTTGCGTTTGGTTACTTTCATCTGAAAAGTAGTTTTCTGGAAGAAAAAAATTAGGATTCTGTTTGGTGATAAAATTTTAGAAAATAATTTGTCATATTGTTTGTATCATGTTTCATGTGTCCTCCATATTTTCTGTGTCATGTTTCATGTGTCTCCATATTCCATGTGTCCTCTCGTCGACGACGACAACCGTGAGTCCAGCGGAGAGGAATCGTCATCGCCGTTCGTGGAGGTCGAGTTCGACCACCACCGCCTCCGGACCCAGTCCAGGCCCAAGGACCTCAACCCGGTCTGGAACGACCCGCTCGTCTTCCTCGTCTCCAGTCCCGACGACTTCCCCCGGCGAGGAGGGCGCCAGCGTGGAGTTCCCTCCGGCGTCGTGGACCGAGCTCGAGGCCGTCGGCGTCTAGGGCACGAGTTCCCTACGGTTTTTCCAGTCGGCGTCTAGGGCACGAGTTCCCTCCGGCGTCTAGGGCACGAGTTCCCTCCACCATCGACGAGCTTGGACTCAGATCCGCCGTTGTGGACCGAGCTCGAGGCCGTCGGGTCCATCGTCGACGAGCACAGGGCCGTCGGGTCCATCGTCGACGAGCACAAACCTCTCGACGACTTCCACGATGGTGAGCTCCGGCGGAGGAGGTCCCTTCGTCGACCTCGTCCTCAACGAGCTCGAGGAGCTCCTCGTCGTTGTCGGCGTCGGAAATCCAAGATGGAGAGGGAGAGGGAAGAGGAGAGTCTTCCTGCAGAGAAAAAGATAGAGAGAGAAATGTTGGGACTTGGGGGTGGGAATGGGGGGTGGGCCCCATATTTGTGAAACCACATTTTAGAAAAGAGCTTTCAGCTCTTCTTCAAAAGTAGAGTTTAAACTCTGCTTTTGGGAATTTATTTTTGAAATGACTTTTCGAGTGTTTACAATCCAAACATAATTTTTGTGTGCTTAAACATTATAACTCAAAAAACTGAGTTATAAAGTGGAACCAAACAGGCCCTAAGTCTCTCTCTCTCTCTCTCTCTCTCTCTCTCTCTCAGGCCCTAAGTCTCTCTCTCTCTCTCTCTCTCTCTCCATATGTTACAGCTGAGCCAGTGACATTGACAATAACCTTAAGTCTCTTTTTGATTATTTAAAGTGCCACCCCCACCCCCACCCCTCCCTTGTGTGTGGTTTCATAAGACCTAACACACACAGTCTGTCCTCTCTTCCCAAACGCACACTCTCTTTCCTCCTTTCTTTCTTTTCTTTGTTTTCTCTTCTCATTGTACAAAGCCCACTACTTATTTATGGATCATATCACCAACAACACCACTGCAAGCACAAGCTCAAGCTCCTCTTGGGACCTCGACGTCATGACCATGGCCAACCCCCTCCTCCTTGACCACCACCAACACCTAACCCCATTTCAGTTCTTCCAATATGGACCCAACAACAACAACAACAACATGATGCAGCAGGTCGACCAATTCCACCAACAGCACCTCCACTTCCCTCCCAATCCCCAATTCAACCCAAACATTAATCACTACGAAGAAGACGACGAGGAGGAGGACGAAGAGGGGGAGGAGCATCAGCAGCTGGGGGCCATGAAGGAGATGATGTACAAGATCGCGGCCATGCAGCCCGTCGACATCGACCCGTCCACGATCAAGAAGCCGAAGCGCCGCAACGTCCGCATCAGCGAGGACCCCCAGAGCATCGCCGCCAGGCGCCGCAGGGAGAGGATAAGCGAGAGGATCAGGATCCTGCAGCGCCTCGTCCCCGGGGGCACCAAGATGGACACCGCCTCCATGCTCGACGAGGCCATACGCTACGTCAAGTTCCTCAAGAGGCAGGTGCAAGAGCTGCAGACGCCCAACCCCCCGGCCCCGCCCGGCACCGTCGTCGGCTACTACAGCCTCGGCCCCCCGCCGCCGCCGCCGCCGCCGCCGCCGCCGCCTGCCCTAATTTCTTCTTCTTCTTCTTCGGGATTAGGGTTTGGGTTCAGTGTGGATCATGCATGGAACGGAACAAACAACTTTAGGTAGGTAAAATTGTCGGCTGTTGATTTGTGCATGTAATAGTTAAATTTGAAGGATGGATCATGTACGTAAGTGAATTAATAAGTACGTCGTTATGTACTTCCAAGTATTAAAAAAAGAAGTGTAAATATACCTAGAATAATTATTATTATTTTTGGGACCATGTACTGACACTGGTTTGTTAGAATATTGTTCATTAGTATGGCCTTCCAATCATGATAACCGTTAGAACATTGGCGTTAGACTAGTAAATTTATAATACTCATAAATTATATGCCTAGAAGTTTATAGATTTGGTAGTTTGTTGAGCGCGAGAGAAGCTTCATGATGAGCCTGGACTGCGTGGTGCAGGAAACCGGCAACGCCGGAGGACTGACAAAAAATGGTCACGATTTGAGCTGACGTGAGGCAGAATGGGACGCATGTTCATAAAAACTCAACTGATAGGGTGTCACGTGGCGGTCGAGGACCGGCACCATTCTACCACGGATATAAACGACAGCCGACAACACGGCCTGTCGTGCGGCGCCGTAAGGACGTTGAGAAGACGTCGTAAGGACGTCGTGCCCATAGAACGGGTGGCTAAGTGGCATTGGTTGTTGTATGCGTCGTGAAGACATCGGGGTGCCTTCGACGTCGTGGGCGAAGCAAGACGTTGAGTTGCGGACGTCAAAAGACGTCATGGCCGTCTCGTGAAGCTCTGGAGCACGCGGAGTGCGCGGAGTGTGCATGTGGAACGATGATAACAAAGTCAGTACGGATAAGATCCGTTACCAAGAGTCCGAAATGATATGACGAGCGGCTAAATTCGTGTGCATGAGACACACAATTTAACTAAGCCCACATTAAAAAAACAAAATTATATATGATAATAGTTTTCGCTCGCTATGATTCTTTTCTCTCTCTCTCTCACGCATGCACACACGTGGGAGCATGATGCCTATGTTTGACATATTTATCACATATCCAATGAATGATCCCTGAGCTAGCAGGTCGCTCAATTTCTGCATCATAAATACTGCAGAGTAATTTTCTTCTGCCACCATAGGAACTTGTACTTTGCATGCGTATGCTAAATTATTATGTGAGTGTAAGAAAATCTTTATGTCAAACTTATAAGGCCATCTCCAATATAAATTTCTGAAGTTAAGTTTCTATCATGTACTTGACGTCTTATTTCAAAAAAAATTATATCTTAATTGTTAGAGTTCCTACGTAGAAATTTCGGAGATGGCTTCATCCTACATTAACGTCTAGGATCGGAATTAAAATAAAAATCATGGTTGAAGACACGTTTTGTTCTAAGACGAATTTTCACAACAGAAATAGGGAAAATAGAACCCCCAATGTAGCAACCATTTAAAAAAAATTTAATAACAACAAAAGTCAAATTCTTAATTAAAGTTTATAATTATATGTGTTGTCCAAAGAATCAAAACAATTGCACATTACAAAACTGATGTCATTATGGAAGTCTAGTCATATGAATGTATACATATATACAAGACTAATGATCTGCTAAAAAATACTTCGGAGTCTTTTACTAAATGAAGTTATTCTTACAATGTGTTTGAAAACCTTTTTAAGGAGGGGAAAAAAATTCGAAGGAAAATTCAAAGGAAAAGAAAATAGAGGTGAGTCAAATAAAGGTAAAATTAATTTTTCCTTCACTTGTTTGGATAACTAAAAAGTAGGGAAAGAAAATTTTAAAAAATAATATTTTGTTTGTTTATGGATAAAGATATAATTATCATTTAGTCCTTGATTTGTTCAAATCATAATTAATTCTTACTTTATTGAAAGTTAGTTGGATAATTTCTTTCACAATCCTTTCAACTATCTTAATTTTCTTTCCAGTTTTGGGGGAAAAAAAATTTCGTGGGACCTATATGAATTTTCTCTCTCATTCTCTCTCCCCCTTCCCAAACACATAGTAATTTTCCTCCCATTTTTTCTCTCAATATTTTTCTTCCCCCAATTTTTTCTCAGCCCAAACAATACCTTAGGTTCAAGCTCGATCAGCAAGCTTGGCAAAAACAAACCCAATTATTAACCACCCTAATTAGAAAGCAACCTCAATCTAAAAAATATTATAATTATTTATAAATAATTTATATCAATGTTCGGCAGTAGAATGTTTGAAGAAGAAGTAATAATAAATCTTAAATCTTATCAATTTTCGGCAGTACAATTTACTAAATTCTATGCATGCATAAAATTTCGAACTTCTCATAGTCCACCACATATCTACTCTCCTTTCTTGGTCTCGTCTTGCCAGGGCCTCAACCCTCTATTTAGAGTTCTCACTAGGAACACTAGTTTTCTCTAATGTTAATGTTGCATTTAACAAACGATAACATACATAAGGACACGTAGATTCTCTCATATATATATATATATATATATATATATATATATATATATATATATATATATATATATATGAGAGTGGAGGCAGTCCACTTGAAGTGTTGGCACTGACTAGCATGGATGCAGAGGTAGCTGAGCTAGCTAGCTCAAAGTCACATGCTCTCTTGCAGAAAGGAAAGCACTTCGTATATGCAGGCAGGCAGGCAAGCAGGCAGATACACTGTTTGCCATTGTAACTGGAGGCAGATAAATACACACTGTGATCTGTGAAGAGAGAGAGAGAGAGAGAGAGAGAGAGTCTGCATGGTGATGGGATCTATAGAGGAGAAGTAGTGAAACTTGTGGGCATCTCGGTGTTGGTATAGATGCCTTTAATTTTAGTTAGGGCAGTAGTAAATTTGACAAGCAGAGGAAAGAAGAAAATAATACATTAAATTTTAAAAGTTTTGTTAACATGTGTTCTAACGTCAAGGCCGATCCAGGAGGTAGAGTTGCCTTATAGCCAGAGCTAATTTTGATTGTCCTATTGAAAAGATATATATTTAAGTTGAATTTGAGTTGGACCAGTCCTAAGAACACCAAATAATCTTAGAATTGCCCTATGGAGAGGGTTGTCCGAATCCGAAATTTATTAGGTGCCTAACATGTACCCTAAGAAACATATTAACACAATAATAAATGTGTATTTTATATTGATATTTTTATAACATATTTATCAGTATATATTTTACTTGAAATATATATTAACAAATATAAAATATGTAGTGATAAATATGTTGATATACGAAATATATAATTATAAACATGTGTTCTCAAATAAAGTGTGTGTGTGTGTGTTTGCCAATCATGCAATAAATCGTGTTTGTTTGTCATCTGCAACAATTGCATTCTCTTGTGGATCTGGCTGTTGTCTGCCTCTTGAAAAGAAAGAAAGTTAAAGGAGAACAGGAATTGAAATTGAAGGGGTCACATCTACCGATGGCTATAGGCTGTAGCTATGGCTAAATTCTATTGGTGGCAAACTCTTGTTCACATCCCACGTGCATGGCCTCCTCGTGAATTTAACATCCCCTGTTACTGCCAACACTACAGTCACTTGTTCCAATGCTTCTGTTGTGTTGGCTTACCTCCAAGTATATATACACATGCTTTGTATATTTTATATATTATTTAAGAAGTACAAATAGTAATTTTTAAATTTTTTACTATTTAAGAAGAAAAATAACATTTTAAAAAAAAATTATTACTGAAAAAAAAACAATATATGTAGTTACCTAATTACCAATGTCAAATTTAATAAAAATAGTTAATTAGAAAATATAGATAAAGATATTTTTGGATCAAACTTTTTTTAAGGTGAAATCTCTTTTTTTTTTTAATTATATAGTATGATAGATAGATAGATAGATATACATATTCAAAAGAGTGAATTAACAAATTGTCCACTTTGAGATAAGCCACCCTAGTCTTTTTATTTGGAAGGGGAGCCATCAATCGATTGTTGATTTCAACATACATACCTCTCTAACAGCTATTCCGATAGCTTTCCTCTTATGGCCCTTATGTTAGCTTTTCTCTATTAGATTTTATTCAAGTTAAATTAATATAACTTCAAAATTAATCTTAAGTATGTCAATTAAATGACATTTTTTGTACCTAAAGATTGGCGTGATGGATTTCAAAGATTTGATGTTGAAAAAGATGAGGAAGAAGAATGACCGAGGAAGAAGGGGGATAGGAGAGAGAGAGAGAGACGATGACCGGGTGGTCGAGAAGGAGAGAAGTCAGGAAGTTGAGTAGGCCTCCGTTGCTAAATAAATTAAAATATTTTTTTTCTAAGAAGATGTAAGATACTAGATACAATTGTCAAGATACCTTATTTTTATATGGCAAAATTTTAGGTTTCCGTTTGATTCGTTTTTCAAAAATACATGCATTGTACAACATTTAGACGTGAGTGTCTTCTTTCAGTATCACGCTCATTATAAACACCACTATGTCAAACTTCTGATATCATCAAATTATGATTCATTCCTTCTCCGTGGCCAAGTCCATGCTAAGATTGCGGTGCAGATTGAGGTCCTTGTAACTCCTGACATTGCAGCACGAGTTAAAGTTGTTGACCATGCGGTTTCTATTGTGATTATTCCTTTTTTTATAGCATTTACTCCACCGAATAGAACACGATATTACTTGCAAGTATTATGATTGTGGTGGTAAATTTAGATGAATTATGTCATATTTATTAGATTTTCATATACTAAATGACCATAAATATCCTTAGGATATGACTGGTATAAGGATATTTTGGTTATTTTAAGCAAAATGACAATATTCCTTAGTAACATTAAGAAAAAGTTCTAAACTTGGAGTATTTTGGTAATAAAAAAAAAAAATGGCCCCCAAAAGGACTAATATGACTATTAGAGATTTTTTTACCAAAATACTCCCAACCTTTGCTTTTACTTTTACTTGAAGATTAATAAGGAGGGTAAAAACAATTATAATTAAAGGGTGTGGAGCCCGTGCATGGCGCAGGGGTGGGTGGGGGAGTCGGGCTGACACCGGGCCTTAACGGGTCACCAACCGAGTCGAGCCGGATCAACCAATTTTTGGGAACTAAGTCCAGATCGGACGGGTGATCGGACAGGGTGGAGAGACGGGTCGATCTGGCTCGTTAACCAGACTGAGGCTGACCATGCTCGGGTTTATCAGGTTGTGCTAGTCGGGGCAGATTCCAATCCAACACCTTTAGGAAGAAAGATAGTTGTATCAAAATATAGGTTCAAGTACGTTGAATTCTGGATTTGTTGGGTTTACATTTGTTTTGATTGATGATGAAGGACAGGAGGAAGATAGGGGGACGAGGTGGGAGGAAGAAGGAAACAAAATGATATATATATATATATATATATATATATATATATATATATATATATATATATATATATATATATATATACTACTCCAGTATGATAGAGGAGTATGATAGAGGAGTATGATAGAGGTTCTGTTACTTCTCTTGATCCCATGGCTTATAAATATTTTGATGATTCCAATCTCTTTCAAATATTCGAAAACTTATGTCCATATAAGCAAGATTTGAGGACTTGTATCTTAAAAAACAATACTCAACTACCTCCTCTGCCCTAACAATACCCCACAAATAAATTCCATCCAACTCTTTGAACTTTAAATATTTTAACTTTGAGAAATATTTTTATACTGAAAAGGGGGGAGAAAAAAAAGAGATTTTAATATATTTCATTTGCTGTTACGAAACCCTATATGGCATTGTACATGAGACTTAGGCCTCGTTTGGTTCACGGATTCAAGGAATCCGGAAAGGAAACTCGTTCCTTTCCTTTGTTTGGTAGCCACAAATTTGGGAAACACTTTCCTGACATGGAGGAAAATAGGAGGAAAAATGGTTCCTCTCATGACCCATGAGATTCATTTTTCCTCCTCCTTTCCCAACATTAATTACCAAACATTATGACAAAAGTAGCCTTGATTTATTACCTATTTTACCAATTAACTCTTCATTATAATTATGTTGACATTGGATATTGTTGGAACAATGATATATTTTTTTCTTTCCTTTCCTACACCAACCAAACATAGGAAAGAAAATTTGATAGGAATTCTAATTTCCCATCCCTATGGAAAATACATGGGAATTGATTTCCTTTCCGTGAACCAAACGTGGCCTTAATGTCAAGGAACCATAAGAAATATTCATAGTTATTACTGTTATTGTTAAGGGACTTGTGTGAAACATCTTGTGTCCTTACTTGTGCATCCATCCACCCTTCAAATACGTTTTCACTACTCACATCATTTTACGTGCTCTTTGCAGTAAAACAGGACTTTACAAATCTACAGAACATGTATTGTTCGTTTTATTTTTATTTTAAAGATCAAGTATACAACAAAAAACAAAATAGTTTTAGTAACTTGCTAAAGTACAAGAACACAATTTGAATGCAAATTAAATTGTGAAAACATATCTTTGTAAATATCTTAAAAATTAACTCACAGCAAAATAAGCGAACAATGACACCGAATACAGTTGAATTGAAATATAAACTTAAACTAGAATTCATATTAGAAGAATTGCATATTTCTCGTAGTGACTGCTTGGGTCTATGAAAAATTGTGCTTTCTACCTATTCAGTATTATGTTGATTAGAAAGAAAACAAAAGGCTAAAAAAAGGAATTAAACTATAGTCTTGACACCATGCTGCGCAATACATTTGTGATTTGTCCTTGTACCTAGGCATATTATGAATATTTTATATTATATACCGTGTCTATGTACGTTCATTCACTCCCATGATATGTTTCTACTCATCACAAACGACACTTATCATGTGTGTGATTTTTCCGCGTTAAACAAAGATAGTCCCACAATCTCAATCTCATGGAAAGGTGAAGGCCATACAAATGGCCACATGGCTGGGGCCACACGGATCAGAGAGCAGGTATTGTTCATTTATTATTATTCAGTCACTTATATTATGGACAATCTAGATTGCGGAAGTAGGAGCTGTCGTCAAATATTCAGGATTTGGTTTGCAATTTGGGGATAAGAGTCTTCTTTTTCTTCTTCTAATTTTCTGAGTGTTGTCTACCCTTCAACTCAATAAACACTTCCATATGAAACAGACTAATCAAAACATTTATTCCCAAGATACAACTCGACGAGTAAGAACATCCTTAAGGGACTAAAACAAACATAATCATATAGATGATCATTGCAATCAAGGAGAAGTATAAAGCTGTACTAACAGAGATAACGTACTTAAGTAGAATCAGAAGGATAATTGATATACTTGAACACGAGAAAATATATATACCTGAACGGGAAAACCGAGCGCTTTGGGGATGAATATTTCTTCATTGCTTTCTGACTCCACCTTGTAAAAGAAAATGGTAAGACCTGCCACAAACCTACCACACATGCTTTGTGATGTCAGTAGCATTTTTCTTATCTTCACAAAAATGCATATGTAAATAGTAAATCATCAAGTGATAGTTTAGGAATAATTAACAAACATACACACAGCCAGAAGATAGAATGTGCCAAGAAAAAGCTGATTCAAAGCTGAAATAATGTTGAATGGGTATCCACCTTTAGTTTTGTAATTAATAATATGACGCACTTCATAAAGATAATATACACAAGGAAAATTGATGTTAACATCTATATGAACATTTTTTTATAATACATGTTGACTGCTGATATCATTTCTCTTCTCTGGAAAAAAAAAAAAAAAACTACAAAAGCTACATATCGAAGATAAAATGCAGAACCTCATTAGAAAAAATTAAAATTTTAAAAAAATGATGCTTGAATAATTTCCCTAGCAGGCTGCAAATATCATTTCAGGGAGAAAGCCCAGTTCTGCACTCTGTATCTGCTAGAGGAAATTCCAAAAAATGACAACAAATATATTAAATGAAAAAATAGCCCCTCCCAAGTCATTATCCTCGCGGAGTTTTCCATCCTGCAAAAAAAGGGCAAATGTAATACAAGATTAATATGCTATTCGTCTATATTTTGATTGTTCCGTTGGAATGTAACTTTAAAATCATCTAGCATTAGTAATTGCCATTATTTGGAAGGCATATCAGAAACAACATCAGATAGGTAATAAACCCTTACTACTACAATTGCCTATTAGTATCTACACATAGACATTTGCAGAATCTGTATAACTATGTTTATTCAAAGTAAGAAGAAAGGAAATGAGTCAACAAATTGCTTCCTCCAGTTGAGATGCTGAATAAGAACTGAAGGAATGTGATATAACCTATGATATTATTCAACACAGATTTGTCCAAATTGTTGAACATTGTCCCACATGAAGGCAAATGATTGTTTGGAAATAACTACACTTCTCTTCATCTTCTCATTCGCAATTTCCTTTGCCCTTCCCAACCCAAGGAAACAGATAGACCAAGGGTCTACTAGAAAGTAAAATAGAAGGAGAAGCTTTTCTTTTTCTTATCTCATTTCTTTCAGCTGTTTTAACAGGAAATTTTAATAATTTAAAGAAATTGAGAAGTTCAGAATTTTAAGTTCTCTCCGATCTAAAATAATTAAACAATAGTTCAACATTTCCTAAGACAAGAAGGATGAAGCCAATAAGAACATTAAAAAAGTCAAAAGTATCTTGTCCTTCAACTTGCTCTCGCTCGCACATCAAGACGATTTGTAATGGGTGGCTTTCTATGATTACTATACAAATGTCCCCATCCATCAATTCTTCTTGTGGAAGGTAATTGTCAAGACATTATAGTAAGACAGACTACAGAGCACCCTCTAGTGTTGAAAAATTAAAACCGCAAACTGACTTTTAGATTAACATGCAACTTCAAGATAACCAGAGGGCATCCCTTGTGCGAGATTATAAGGCTTGTTGCTTGGAGGATGCAGGTTCAAGTAGTGGAAACAGTTTCATATATATGGGGGGTTGGGGGGGGGGGGGGGGTTGGGGGGGGGGGGGGGGGGGTTGGGGGGTGTGGTGGTGGTGGTGGTGGTGGTGGTAAGGCTTTGTAAACCGACCCTCCCCAGGCTCAGACCCTGCTTAAGCAGGAGCCTCGTGGCATTTGGACGCCCTTATGTAGCTTTAAGATACCCAACACTTCATGCTGAAGGATTTTTAGTTGTTGAGAAGGATAATGATGATCATGTAATGTTAAGATAGCGGCTACTTGCCTACGGCTAATATTTACATGGCTGCACAATTGTGCATACATTAAAGGGGGATAATATGACAGTAAGGACTCTCACCGTTTGTCAGCAAATAGGAAAATAGAAGCTCATTCCAAGCATCAGGTACTCCAGGGAGACACCAATGGCTGCAATCAATAGTAGCCACAGGATGGCTCCAATTGCCAATGTGAGCATCACTCCGAACTGCACCCATTGAAGTCACATTAAGGACAATTGCTGGAACTCGCATATTCGCAACCACCTCACTTATGATGTCTGCAAACTCACTCCGGTCATTCCCTTGGGCCTCTAACATTGGTTCTTTGGTCACTTCACAGACTCTTCGGTCGGAGTCACTGACACAAAAGAATACATTTTCCAATCAACAATATATTAACATGTTTGAATAAACTCAATCAAACTATACAAGGAATGAACGGCACTTTGACAACACAATAAATAAAATATATCAGTGAGAGAAAATCATTAGGAAATCCCTAAATAATACTGATCAGGGAGCCAATTAGGCCTTACTTGTAGTCAGATTTCAGAACACCAAGAACCATAGAAATTAAGACAAAGTCCCGAAATGAAGTCACAAATCATAAGACAAATATAAGAGGACTGTTTTGACTTTAGCTGACAGTCTGACAAAAGTTGAAGTTGGCAATATCACTCGTTAAGGAAAAGGCAAAGAAGAAGTAGTTAAAGGGAGTCCATATCTGAAATAAATCTTATTTACCTATAATATCCTCTTCTTTACTACACCCTGTCAGCTCTTATAATATTAGGATAACCATCTCTTTATTATGGAGTACCTTTAGATTCTTCTCTATCTTCTAAACATCACATTCAATTAACTGGGGCATAGGGAGTTACAAGGAGGTATTTGGAGCTAAAGATGAAATTATCTTAGCATATGAAGTAGGGCATAAGCTTGAGCTAAAGAGGACACCTACGTGCCTAAAGGCCCATTGCTGTTATGCTTTTTCTAATTAAGCAGAGAGAAGTTAGTAACCCTCGTTATCCTTAGGTATATGCCATTTAAATGCAAAAGGTCAGATATATTAACTGGAAGTGTGTTAACAAAAACCTAATCAATGCATGTAACCCAAACACTAGGGAAAATAGGTTCTTTGATTTTTCTCTCCTCTCCCAGTCCCCATTATTGCATAACCATGAATCCGCCTTGTCGATGCTACAATACCCCCAAGTGCCAAGACAAGCAATCTTTTCAACTGGAGGAGGAAGTGAGCACAGATGGATCGATTGAGATGATGACAATGATCTATATGCTTCCGACCATGACCAAATTCGAATGTCTCCAATGAAGGGAAAGGAAATGATGACAAGATGGAAGAAGCTTTTACATAACCACACAAAAACTTGACTAGTATGGATTAAATATTTTATTAGTTCGGATTATTAGATATTTTATCAGTTCGGATTAGATATCTTTATGACATAAATAAATTATGGCCAGTTTGAGTCTGGCAACTTGACATATTTTAATTGCTTTAGTTCGGCAAGAGACTTCAGAGAACTCTCTTGGTAATTTTCTCTTAGTGATTGGCACGAGGGCATCACTTAGTGCGAAGTAAGGCTTGTTGTTTGCAACAAGGAGGATGAGGTTTGAGTCACAGCCTCTCCATATATATATATGGGGGGTAAGACTATCCATCTTCACCATCCCTAAATCCTATTCCTGCATAAGTGGGAGCCTCGTGACATTAGAACACTGTTACTTGTTGGCACCTAGGATTGCTCACAATGACCTCCACTAACACCTAGTGTAAGTACTAAACTAATAGTGGTGCTCTGAATATTTTTCTCACAGATCAGAAGAGTAGCCGGCGGCTGCTAAAGTTTCACTAACCACTTCAAGTACACTGCTTCAAAATATAGCTACATACCTTTACAGCGCATTAAGTTTAATAGGATAGAGGTGCAGATTTGTATGTGTACCTACGTTGCACCATTATGGATACGGATAAGACACGATACGTATATGGGATATGGACATTTTAAATAAGTGCATATGTATGTTGCACTAATACTGACACGGAAACAGTACAAACATGATGTGTATACAGACACCATTTTCCGTGTCCGAGTAACATGGATGTGTACCGATCTAGGAAGCACGAACAGTGAGCACTCCCAAAAAAATGGATCGTGTCGGATCAGACACGTATCGGACACAACCCGGACACCAAAATATACTAGGACACCAAAATAGGTATCGTGTTCGTGTTGTCGTGTCCTTGCCATGTCATGTCGTATACGTGTCCATGCAACATAGGTACCAATAAATATAAGGATTATTTTCTATAAGGGTACCGGATTTATGACCTAATTAGACTTTGGGTAGTGGATTTGTCCGTTGATGGGTTTAGGTACTCAAAAGTTTTTAGTGATGCATTTAGTGACCAACATTCGACATTAAAAGACTCATTTCGTCACTGAAAGTCCAATTTTGTCACTAAAATTTGTCACTAAAAAATTTCGAGTACCCAAATCCATCAACGGACAAATTCAGTACCCAAAGTCTAGTTAGGCCTAAACCTGATACCCTTATACAAAATAATCCTAAATATAATTTGATATTACAGTCAGTAATTTGTGCACCATTGAAGGAGCCATATATCAAGGCTGTGGACCGGTAGCCACTGCAGCAACAAGAACAAGCCTTTATCCCAAATTATGTCAAAGTAGGCACTCTAAAGTACTAATATAACATTATAAAGTATTTGATTTTAATATCAGGGGTGCTATCGGGTCGGGCAAGGTAGTGGTAAACCCAGTCCAGGACCCGTTAATCCTACAGCTCCACCTTTTGGACCCGAACCCTAACCATATATGTCTCTATCGGGTCCAGGTTGAGTCCAGGTATTTAAATACAATCTATACAAAAGTTGCACACAAAATTTTGTACTTTATATATTTTTCATTGCATGGAAACCGGTTACTGGGACCCTACCTGTTTTAGAGGTAGGCCTAAATGAACATGGAATGAAGTTTTAAATAAGAGTATGTTTTTTGTTAGTGTTGCAACGGAGATGGCCCTAAACAGATCTGAATGGAATAATGGATTCGGAAAGCCGGCCCCAAACTTTTGGGATAAAGGCTTTGTTGCTATTGTAGATCCTAGCTGTTTTGAGGAGCAGATCCCCTTTTCAAAACTGGAGCCTAACCCAAAGTCAGGTATAGTTCGGGCAGAATTGGGTTGGGTCTCAAGTCGGGTCCGGTTTTGGGTTCCAAATGGTAGCCCCATTTAGTATCTTAACTACAACTAATTGAAAACCAATTTTATGGTCTTTCCTGTATATATGCATGGTTTAGATAGCCATTGTACAAAAATAATGCAAAACAGTATTCACAGTGAAACCTGGTTTACATGAACCAGAAGAAGTATTTAAAAGACGCAATTGCCGCAATTCCTAACTGAATCATTTTGCCAAATCAGTCTGTCAACTTTAGTGTATAATAACAAACAGCAGTGATTCTTCTAATCCAGAAAGTGCATACAATAAGTGCCAGCTATATATACTCTTTATCTATACAAGTAAGCAAGAAGACAAACCTCCAGTGCGAAGGCTCATATGTCCGGAAGAAAACATGAGTTTTGTTCATATTGACCATTGTTTCAACCCACACTGTCCAGGTAGTTAAGGCCATCCTGAAGGCAGAAGTTATGGACATTCCGAGCTTCAGTGATCTTCCTGCCTGGAAATAGCAGCCCCTGCAGAGAATCCACAAAGAGGAATTCAGTATTTGTGTATATGAGGAGGCATGACAAGAATGATTCACATAAACATTAAACATTATACAACAACAAAGCCTTCATCCCAATTTTTGGGATTGGCTATTTGACTCCCTTTCTTCCCTTCTGCTCTGTTAAGGGTTGTATCCTTTTTTCAGCCTCATTTGGAAATGGTTAGGCCCACTTCTAGTTCTAGGGTTCTACAGCTCCTTTAAGTAAAATCGTACCTCTTCTAACTGGTACACCTATGTGTCACTGTAGCACGTCTAAACTACCACCCCAGACACAAATGTTATGGTTGTGGTGTTCACTGGTAGACATCTGAACATCTCTGCACACTAGTCCTCGGATATAAACTATAGCAAATCCGCAATCAAAACTAATCGATACATAACAACAAAAATTTCAGGTGCCTTTTGGCTTGGCCTAGTGAAAATGATGTTGATTCTAGGTTTGGAAGATTGGAGGGAGAATTGGCACAATTATTATGATCGTGGTGTTCCAGTGGAGGACATATATGATATAACCTGACTTGCACACTAGTCCTCGATGCTTGTACATAAACTATATCAGTAAGCAATCCAAACTAGTTGTTGATATTCACTAACAGAAAGAAGGGTTAACACAGGGAAGGGAAGGGAAGGGTTAACCCTTAACCCTTTCTCAGCCAATTAACTTTTCAAACAGCTGAACGGATAAGCTTAATCCCTCTTACCTGTTTGATAAGCTAAAGTGGGTTACCTCTAACCTGCTCCAGATGTTTTGCCTGAGAGGAGGAGGAACATATTTTAAGCTTGAGACATTGAGAGAGAAAAGAAAAAAAAAAGCAGCAAACTATAGGTCCACAAAAATTAACCATATTCTTAATAGAATGCAACAAACAAGGGATCACCTTCACAGGAAGGGTTATTTTTTCAACCTCTCGATAACCTTTCCACTCCCTCAACCCCTATGCAAACAAAGATCATAGATACATCTACATATTTCCGTTATGTATGAAGTAGATAAGTATTGATGTTTCTTCGGACTAGCCAGGGTTGGACTAGGTATAGAATATAACCAAAACACGCTCCTCTTTGGTATTTGTGGTTGCTTTCAGACTTTTCAATTTAATCGGAATAGGAGGTATAAAGACAGCCCAACCCATATATTGGGCCCCCCACTAGCCTAATATTAGCTGAACTTGCACAGCTGGAGGACATCTAGACCAAATTACAGGCTTTCAAAATAAGCCAGATGATATAATAAGGATGTTTAAATCTACCTAAACTCATACGAACAATTTCATTTCATAATATGGATACCAACCTTTACTATTATAAAGACCGAAGTACTAGATGAAGCCTCAATTGGAAGCTCATAGTACTCAAAGAAACTTTTGGAATGTGTCTTAAACATAGCTAACATCTATGATTCAAATTATGGTCCTTTAGAAACAAACTACTTTTTCTATTGCAATTAAGAGTTTTATTTCAAAGCTGAGTAAGAGAACTTCCATGTACAACATGGGTCCTAATTGCTATTGTATTTCTCATTTAACCCTTCCCTGCTTCTTCCAAGGACAAAGTCAGGGGAGAAGAGAGAGAATGCTGATTTAGCTAATCTTCTATAAAAATAAGTTGATTGCCAATATGAAAGAATCATATTGAAATCAAATGTAGAAAGTATTTGCTACTCAAATAGAAAAGCAGGGCATCATAAGAAATGGGACTTTAGGTTTCTCTAGCTAAATAAAAGCCGGCAGCCTGACAAGTACCCACAAAACATTTGGATTTCCAAGGAATAGGCAAGCGAATGTTGTCCGTCTTCGTCAGCTCAAACCTATGTTGGAACCGTTCATGTCCCAACCTTTGCTCCAGCAGAGGTAAAGCAGGAAGGAAGAAGCAGAACCACCAATCTTTGGTAGGGCCTAGTTGAGATTCACTGCTCTTCTCCACTTTGACATGTGAAGTAGTTCAATGCACTACAAGGACTCAATCCAAGTGCCCCTAACCAATCATATTAAGGTTCACAAATCATTCCTCGGGTAATAGTAAAAAGAAGATATACTAGAATGTAGAGAATGAACCAGATGTGCTCTAGAAATGGTCCATCATCAAATGGCATGAAACTCGCTGAATGTGAACAGATGAAATTGATCATTGCAATAAATCATTCAAGACTTACCAATCCAACAATATCAACAAGTTATAGCAAGCTTAATATCATTCAAATTTGACACAAGTTTTTCTACCTTTGTCATATGACCGCCTATTGTATATGGACAAGGGGCATCAATTTTCCATTTCTGCATATGGCCTAAGAATGAAGTCGTAAATAAACGAGTGTCTGTCGTAAATAAACGAGTGCCTCCACTGATTCAAAGAAACGTCTCCACCTATCACTTAAAAACCCATTTTTTGTGCAATAATAAACTACGAGACTGTTAAGTGGCTCTGTTGTCCTTATGTCCTCAAGATGCATCAAAAGAAGACATTATCCTCCACAGTCTACCTTGCTTTAATACCACTTTGAGCAACATAAAGTTCTAATAATATGAACCTTCATTTTAACCAAGGACTAGTATCTATGGAGGTAAATCTTATAAATCCTTTAGACTATTATTTCAGATACCTTATGCATAAGCAAATCCATAATTTTACACCTAGCAACTTTATATGACATGCATTTCCAGCTTGACGGACCATACTGAGCTGAATGTAAATTATGCTGGTGATCATGAAAACCTTGATATAGTCCTCGTTTACTGTTGTTGCTGATGATGTATACTCTCCACACAAGATGGCACCCTAAACGTGACCATGAATAAAATGTCCACCAATAAAAGCACATGATGAGAATCTGAATGGTTGCCAATGCTTGACAAAACTCTACTAAGATGACTAAAAAAGTAAACAGAAGTAATTCTGTATAACAAACATTTACAAATACTTTGAAGTTTGAGTGACATGCAAATGGCATGTGAATGGTTTTGGACCATCCAAACACCGAGGAAAGTTCAGTAGACCACATAAAGCCCCGCAATGGCCTTAGTGAATGAGAGTGCCCAGGACCTACTACCCAAAGTAATTCCTTAACAGGTTTTCCAAACCCACCCATCCCCCACCCCCCCCCCCCCCCCCCCCAACACACACACACACAAACAACACCAGTTCAAAGCAATTGACGATTTGTTTGTCATTGTTCTATCCATGAGCATTTTGGATGTCTTCTAACATATCTTGTTCATTCTAGTACATCATAGTATTTACCCCAGCATTTCATATAGATTAAACAATATCATTGTATTAGCAAAGTATTCATAAATTTCACATAATATAGGACACAAAATTAATAAATCAATATTAGCCCAAAAATTAAAGTAATAAAATTACTTGTCTCATTATAAAAAAATTAAAATCTAACATTATAAACAGCTACGACGACTTAAAAGAACTTACGAGTCAATCAATTTAGTCCTTGTCCACCAATGCCCCGAATTAAAAATCAGGACATCCGAATCAGCCCACCTCCGATTAATCTCGTCCATCCTGTCCAACCTGAGCGTCGTCCGGACCCTTGCCGGAGCATGCTTGGGCGGCAGGCCCTGCTGCACGAGGAACACGGACCGGAAGAACTCCACGCTAAGATTAAACGACTCAAACCGAACACCTAGATACCGGATCGTCTTGGAGATCTGGTTCCCGTTCACCTCGTACACGGTCCCCTTATCCTTCACCCCTGTCATGAGCATACAAATCAAAGACTCCCACTGCGTCCGGCTCATCGAGTCCCCGACAAAGACGACCCTCTTCCCCCTCAGCCTCTCCAGAATGTCGCCCACGTCGAACCTCGGCACGTCGCAGCGGTTCGGCTTCCACCTCCACTTCTGGTACTCGGAATCGGTCCGGCCGTTCGCCAGGCAGTTGAATCCCCGCTCTGCGAACGGGCACATGGAGCTATTGTACAGCGGATAGTTGTCGTCCCTAACCCATTTCCCTTCAAAAACGTTGCATTTAACATCGGCAGCGCGGTCGGAGTCAACGAATTCCGACCGCAGCTGCCGGTGGCTCAAGTAACGAACATAGGAGCTATAAAGTATAGATCCGATCACCAAAGCAAAGGCTACGACGATCAAGATCAACGGGAGGACGCTGAGGGACGATCCGGGACTCCACCATTTCCGGTGGGACGAAACCCTAGGACTGTTGAAGCTCACCGTCCTTGTCGCGGCCCGAGCCGACTGGCTCCTGCTGAATGTGGCGGCAACCATGGATCATTCTTCCGGACGGCTCGCTTCCCTAAACATGGACTTTGCAAGAAAATGCAATAAATTTAACAAATAAAACGAGCAAGAATACAAAAATTCTATTTTTGGGGGGAAACCCTAACCCTAATTTTGAGGTTCGGTAGATGGTGATTTGGGGGGATGGAACAGTCGAGGAAGAAGAGTGGTTGGGCCCGGTGGGAGGAAATTTATAGGTCCCGGCAAGGGTAATGTCGTAAATAAATGGAGATCTGTTCCCGTGTAATGAACAAAAGCGAACTGTATTTTCTTTTTTCTTTTTTCTTTTTTGCCAAAATTTGCAACTGAAACTTCCAGATCCGTTGCGGTGCACACATCCTTTTCTCATTCTTCTGTCAGTTGTCTTTGGAGTCGGAATTCTAAAGATTTTTTTTGTCATAATTGTGGTACGCACATCATTTTTCCAATTTTTTTTTGTCATAATTGTTATTTTGGTTTAGATTTCACAATCACAATTTTAATAAAATGTTGAAGAGAGGAATATCATTTTCATAAAATCTTAGGTTCACATATTTGGTACAATTTATGTTAAAATGTGAACCCTTTCGGACGCATTCTATGACATGTGGACCTCGTTAAGAAGAATGTTTATGAAAATATTTTAAGTACGAGGATGGAAGAGAGGTCAATTTTGTTTAGAATCTTAATCTATTTTACCGTGCTACATTTATCTAGTACATCTACTAGTCTATGTTATATTAAATTTTAGTATTTTTTATTTTACAAAGTTTATAAGCCTCCTAACAAATAATTCTTGATTTTGCGGAGTTTATAAGCCATGACAAAAAAATGAATAGTACATGAACAAAAACTTTATTTAATATATATTTTTTAGTCTATCGTAATAATCTATGTGTTCTAAGTTTTCTCAACCGATGATGCAAATTTTGGATTCATGACAAGTTGCTTGTAAGTTTGAAAGGAACCCATTAGCTCTCATGATACATGTCAGCTAACCTAAAATTTTGCATCAGGAATATATCCTGGCAAATGGCAATACTAGTTTTGTAGTTTAAAAAAAATACCCGATGCAATATGTTATTTAACATTTCTTGTTTATATTTTTTCAGTACTAGGATTGAGATATATGGACTTGTTTGCCTAATTTATCAACAACAGAAACTCAAGAAATATTAAAAAAAAAGCCAAAATCGGGAGGAACAAAAGTTATAAGAGGAACAAAAGTTACAAAATATTTCAGTTTGAAAACCAAATCATTGTGAAATCTTAAGTGCAAAGATTACGAAAATATATTTAACACTAGGAACAACGTATAATTTTAAGTGTGAAATCTTAAGTGCAAAGATAAACGAAAAGACTTATCGCCATCGGCTCATCGGTATCAATACCAACGTGGAATCAATTATAACTCATAACACGTAGTGAGCTAAATATACTACAGAAGCTGATTGAGACTTAGTTGCTATGAAAATGTGCATAAATAGAGATATTACGAAGGAAGACCGAAGATCTAATACAAACAATATGTTTTCTAATTTTTAAAAGATGCAAAATTTCAAGCCTATGCTTGTGTCTGTGCAAGGTAGATTATATGTAATATAACTTGTAACTTTCGAAAAATAAACTACATCAATAGAATCGAATTGCTCATTTAAAAGACGGGGGCAAAGAGATATTGTCCTCAATCATTAACAACAGAGGGAACTCAAAAAACATAATAAAGCCAACATCATGAGAAACTAAAGTTACAAAATATTTCAGTTCTCAAAATGAAAGTCTTGCTAAAATATCATGTTCACATTGATACCTCTATCTTACCTTTTCGTCTCCTCTTCGGGTCAAGGCTCAAGCAAAGGCCAGGAAGAGAGAGAGGAGAGAGGAGACGAGAGAGAGAGAGAGAGAGGAGAGAGGAGAGAGAGAGAGAGAGAGTTCCGCAAGCTTGTCTGTCGTAGTCTTACATCGAGAAATCCTTGTGAAGGATTCTAGGAGAAGAAATTGAAAAATTTTAGCAAATTTGTGTTGTAAGCAAAGAGAGAATTAAAATGAACAATTAAAAAAAAAAACTTATTGATGGTCGTCTGGAATCAAAGCGATGTGAAGAACTTTTTTTTTCTCTGAAATGCAATAGGAAATCTGAAGCGCGATGGGAAGACTAGTTTTTCTTTGAAATTAAAGAGTCGGACGGCTATCCAATTTCCATGCCCCATGTCCTATTTGTTGAATTACTATAATGATTTTCTTCCGACCTTTGACTTTGAAGAAGAAATTAGAATAACAATGTTTTACTATTTACTACTATTACTAACTTTAAAAAAATTTGAGGCCCTTGGGATTTGGGGCCCAGGGCGCAAGCCCTGTCTGCCCCTCCTTCGGGCCGCCCCTGACGTCTCATATCCCTTTTTATGTTAACAGATTTAGTCAGAAATGGAGATTATCGATCAAAATAATCATACACACTTTTGTCTTCCTTCATCATAATTTTATTGAACTCAACTCTAAGGATATGTAGTTGATATTTACTTTCTTTGCTCGTCCATAGCTTTTCTCCAATAATCCACCATTCATTTGTCATATTTGATAAATAATCGTCTCTTTAACAACTTCCTCTACCACAATCACAACTCCTTCTTGTCTTTCTTCTAAAGTGATTTGTTCTTCTCTTTAAGAAGTGCACCAAACTCCTTCGGATCGACCATGTCACTTGTCTCATATGTCATGTCAGTTGCACATAAGGAAAAATGGGTTGGAGGGACACTTTGAAGGATTAATAGCATGACTCATCGATAAACCTTAGCCGCACTCAGACCAGCCAAGAAACACCAACATGCATGGTGACAACTACTTGAAGACTGGCGTAGCAACGAGGGGAAAGGCTCAAACATAAGGATCTGGAGAAAGATACGAGTTATTATGAAGAAGGTAGGAGTAAGCTGAATATGCTTCTCAATTATTAAGATATACGTTATGAGAGATTTTTAAAGTACCCATTATAAGCGGTTATAAGGGTCGGTGGTTTTAACTAACGCTTTCAAAATAGTCTAACTTATGCTTGTAATTTATTAAGGAACTGTCTACAATTTTTTTGGAAGAACAAAATTATCTATATGCACATATGTAAACAAGAGCCCCTTTAAGAGAATATTATATCATTGTCTATTCTTACATCACATCGAACCATTTTATGCGGTAGTGAATTTTTTTAGTCGACAAAAAGGGCCTCGAAAAAATTAACAAACACAAGTTCTTTAATACTTCATAAAGGATGGACTTAAAAATCCTCCGACAGTTAAAGACATATTTCCGAGCATACCTTTAAGTTAAGAAATAATGTTTTATTTGACCTTCTAAGGAGATCTTTCATTTACTGACAAACTTGAAAGGGATTTCTCGTAATTTATTTTATAAGTAAATGACCTTTATGGTACATATCACGGCAGGCCAGGCCTAGGTTGTCAGGTCGACTATTCAGGATCCACGAACTAGGAGGGTAAAAAAAAAAAAAATTGTATATATACAATCTTTTGTATATATTTTATATTAGTGTTCATGCAATATAACATAATGATCTATTTAGTATAGTTGGATTTCATTTAAACTTTCAAAATAAAAGAGTACAGGTTCAAGGCTTAGTGGTAAGTTTTTTAAAGAACTTTTATGTTTATTTAAGAAGAGGCACCATTTGTTTTTTGTGCTGGACACAAAATTTTTTTGGACCTGCCCTGATACATATTCACCTCATAAATCTAAAATTTTCAAGTTTCATTTGTAAAATTTTGCACTAATAGTTATTTGTATAGCATGTAAGCTAGATTCCTAGATACCTATTACTCTTTATTTCTTTATTTTAAATGTATTTGTTTATGAATTTTACGTTTTCGAGTTTCTTACGTGCTCCATGCATGGAAGATATCAAACCTGTGGAATTTAATGAAGTTATATTTATTGTGAAGAAATCATATAAATAATACTCCTTAAAGTTACTGTCAAATTAACATTACTTCTGAAATCACATTAGAAAAATCTTCTTTGAGAACCAATTATCTATTAGCTAGAAACCTAACTAGTCACTAGATAAACTTAGAATATCTGGTCTACAAAAAAGTTGTGTACACTGTCCTAAGAGCATCATTAGTAGTTGGGACTCTCCAATGCAATTTGGAGTCCAAAACTTCAAAAAAAGGTAAATGTAGGATAGGTTGGGTTTGTATGAGAATAGTAGGAAATGATAAAGTGAGCTCCGGTCCCAAAAATTGTGTGGTCAAAAATTAATGTAGGAAAAAAATAATATAAAGTTTAGAATCTAGGAAGTTGGGCTCCAAATTGGAACTTACTATTCTACAAAACGAGTTTCTACAATCTAGAATCTAGAAAATGGGAGGCCCAACCCTTAGCACCCATGGATGGATTGGGACCGAAATTGTAGAAATTGGGACTAGGGATGAGACTTATTATTCTACGAAATGAGCTCCTACATTCGAAACCTAGAATCTAGAAAATGGGATGGGATGAGCCTTACTAATGATGCTGATTAGTAGAATAATAAGTCTCATCCCTAGTCCCAATTTCTACAATTTCGGTCCCAATCCATCCATGGGTGCTAAGGGTTGGGCCCCATTTTCTAGATTCTAGATTGTAGAAACTCGTTTGTAGAATAGTAAGTTCCAATTTGGAGCCCAACTTCCTAGATTCTAAACTTTATATTATTTTTTTCCTACATTAATTTTTGACCACACAATTTTTGGGACCGGAGCTCACTTTATCATTTCCTACTATTCTCATACAAATTCAACCCATTCTACATTTACTTTTTTTTTTCAAAATTTTGGGCTCTAAATTGCATTGGAGAGTCCCAACTACTAATGATGCTCTAAGAGAGTATTTGAGGTATATATGTGCAAATTTTCTCGAATTTTCTTAGAGGTAAAATTTCTTTGCTACTAACTTATCGTCACTGCACACCCTCCATAAGAGATGATCCTGTCACGACCCGATCCCAATTTAATGGGTCGAACCGGACCATGCCCAGCCTGCACCGTGGTGAGACGGCGGCAGTAAGCTGTTCCATTGCAGGTATTCACAACAACACTAGTACATTTGCCACAACTGTTCTATTCGGAATTGAAACTTTATTTGATAAAATATTCAGAAATACAACTGGAAGGAAAATGCTGAAAATAAACTACAACTCCAAATAAAGAAAAAAATGCTGGAAAGGAAATCTATCTAGATATCTGGTTCTGTAGTCCCAGGATCAGCGTCCTCCAGAGGGCTCTGGTACCGTCGCAGGGTAGAGGACCGGGTCATAGTAGCTATTATAGTATAGCTCGTCATCCTCAGTGTTACCTAAAATGTTGTCTCCAGTCAGGAGGGAGCAAAGTACAATTCATGCTAATTAAACAGTTAAATAAGAAATAGAATCATGCAGTTCTAAACAGTTTTAAAACATGTTTGTTACAGTAGAAAACAGTGATTTGAATAGGTAATGACATATGACCGGCTTGGGTTTGTTACAGTAATGGATAAGGGGTTTTGTTACAGTATGGTCATAATCATTACGCTATTCCCCAATCCCCCGCTATTCCCCAGTCCCCAGTAGTTACAGTAGTTACAGTACAGTACTCTCGGTGAGAGTTTCGTGTTTGAGATGTGGTTTAGACATGCAGTAAAACGATTAAAAATAACTGTAAACTAACACAAACTATACTTGCCTTGTATTAAGTTTGACTGGAAAGACAGGTTGACACCGAAGAGGAACGTCAGGTACGACTTCGAGTTCCTACAGTTGAGAACTCGATTTAGAATCCTGAATAACCAGACTAAGTGTGCTAGTTGCAATCTCTAGTAGTCATGTCCTAGTCAGGTTTTATGTTGTATTAATCTACAGCTAACGGTTACGTTGCAACTACGTGCGTTGATTAAGCCGGTTTTGGATTATTGGAAATACACGAGAATCAATTACAATTTGGAAAACTTTGTTTTGTAATATATTTATAAAATATAATTTCTTTTAGTGATAAACCGTGAACTAGTTATTTAATAATATTCTATTCATTTTAATTAAATTCGTAACTAATCAGTAATTCGCGCTCTAATTTACGATTACGCGACTAATCAAAACCACCCAAATCACATCCACCAGAAAAGAAAAATAAAATAAAACTATGCTACACAAAACATTGGCACAGCTAATGGTCCTAGGATGGGCTTATGCCCGGTACAATTTCCTTTTACAATAAATAAGAGAAAATGACTGAAATTAAATAATTAAAGTGCAGGAATTAAATATCTAATATAAATAGCCTAAAATAAAATAATTAAAAAAGAAAGCTAGGAGTCTCAGACTCGGTCCATTTCCTCAAAATTCGGCTTATGCCTCAACGTCCGGTCGGACCGGTGCGTTTGCATTTCGCCGGGGCCCACAGACCGGTACGGTCGTCGCCCGAAAATCGGTTTTAGAAATTCATTTTCGAAAGCCAGTTTTGAAATTAATAAAATATAGTTTTTGTAAAAATTTGGGCAGCACTTCCTCTATTTCGGGACAAACCCAAAACTGGGAAGTGCGCCAACAAATTCCTGCAAATATTTTCCAACCCAAAATAGTCCACAGAATAACCACCAAAATGATTTCCAACACCACAGAAATAATTTCCAATTCCACCGAATAATTCCCGAAAAGTCCGGGAATCCAAAATCAACCAATTCACGCCAACCCAGCAAGTAAAACACAGGAAAACAAACTAACGCAGCTAACGAAAATTATAACGCAGCTAACCGGATTCCCGAGAGGGAACCGGGGGACCGATCTATCATCATCGACTACTGAAAATGAAAGCAACGGCAGCGAAATTATACCTCGGTGCTCGGCTAGAGCTCTCAGATGAATAAATAGAGAGAAATAGAGTAATCCAGCACAGCGACGTTCCCAAAATAGCGCTGAAAATCAGCGACGCCGAAGAAATGCCGAAAATCCAAAGATAGGGCACGGCAGGAGAAACAAGGAAGGCTCGCCAAATGACAGCGAGTTCGGGCAGCGAACTCGGGAATGCCGTCGACAGGGGACAGCAGCTAGGGCACGCGGGTCGGGGCGGACGCTTCGCGGGAAATGGACGGACAGGGTGCTGGTCGGCGGAGAACCGACGGGCCGGCGCCGCGGAAAGCGCGACCAGGGTCGCCGGAGGGCAGCGTGCGCCGGAGGGCGCGGGGCTCGGCTGAACGGAGAGGGTGGCGGGCGGGCGCCTCAGGGAGATCGGGTGGGGGTCGGGTAGGTGGAGAGTTGATGAAAATATGGGATGGAGAGATGAGAGTAAGAGAGAGAGTTGTGCTTTCTCTTCTCTGATGCTGTGAAGTAAATGGTGAGATGTGAGTGAATTCGTGAGAAAAGAGTGGAGGAGTGGGAAAAATAAAAGGGAAGGAGTGGTGAACGTTGGACAAATGTGGTCCAGAGAGTAAGTTGGGGAGAAGAAAAAGTCTGGGAGTGGGGTGAACAAAATACGTGAGGGAGAGTTGGGTAGTTGCTGGTCCTGGGAACAGCTCAAATTTTTTTTTTTTTTTTTTTTTTAATTGTTAACCAATCTCAGAATGGGAAAAGAATAGAAGGAAATGGGCTCGGACCTGGGTTTGGGCTCGGACTCGGGTCTGGGTCCAAAATCCAAAATTCCAAGTTGATTTAATTACGAAATTATTTTCACCCAAAAATATTTAGTAATAATATAAATAATATAATAATTTGAAAACGTTTAATTAATAACACCAAACTTCTATAAAAATTAATCTACGAAATACTGGGTTTCACAGATCCGAACTTAGCTTTTGTCCAGATGAATGATTGAACAATTGAATAGAGTTTTGTTGATGAAGGAGTTGAGAAAGAGTCTTGTTGATCATTGTCTAGTACGGATTGTATCTACCGAAAGAGAAGACTGAACAGAATATAATTAGAATCATGACCCAACCCATAGAACTAAAAAATTTAATGAACCGTTAAGAGCTATAAAATGACAGCTTGAACGGTGTGGTAAATAGTAAAAATAAATAAATAATAATAATATAGGAAAATAAAGGAGAATTAAATAAAAAATATTTAAAATGGCAGAGAAAATAATGAAGGGGAATAACTTTTTTTTTTTTGGTTATTAATCAGGATCCGGTAGTAGAATTAGAATCGACATTCAACGTTTACATGTATAGAGCCAAGCCGAGTCGGACGAAACGGCGGCAGCAGTGCGTGAGTATGACCCATATGACTAACAACGCTTCTTCCCAGACCGTCCAGAGAAACCGACACGTGAACCAACGTCACGTGTCGGTTTTCTATTGCCGGAGTTGGGGGAAGTATTTTTTTTATTTTTTACCCAATCACGTGTTGACACGTGTCAGACAGTTTTATTTTGTCCAAATTAGTTGGCTGACATGACTTTTCGTATGACTAACCCACAATAACTCACAAATGACCAAAGAAAAGGAAGTATTATATGGAAAAGTGAGTGAGTTCTCTTCTCCAACGGGCCTGTTTGCTAACCGTATTTGGAGGTTGAATTTGAATTTTTATGGATTTGGAGAGAAATCCATGGAATTCTATGTTTGGTTGGAGATGAATTTGGATATGGAAAGTATGACAAAATTCAGAACTTGGATTTGGGAGGAAAAATTAGTTATTATTTAATAATTTTGTTAAAATATTTATTCTTTAGTAATTTTGTTAAAAATTAGTTATTCTTTAATAATTTTGTTAAAATTTATTCTTTAATAAATTCGTTAAAAATTGTTAATTAATAAAAAACTAACTAATAATTAGTTATCATAATTATATTCTAAGTTAATAATTATTAATTAATAATTTTATTATCTAATAATTTATAATAATCCTAATTAATATATTACTTTATTATTATAATAAATTTATTAATCATAACCATTATCTTAATTAATAATTTATTAATTAATATCCAATTATAATCATAATTAATAATCTATTAGTATTATAATATTAATTAATAATTTGTTAATAACTATTTTATTATAATCTTAATTAATAATATTTAATCATGATTAGAATCATATTTTATGATAATTAATTAATAATTTATAATCATCTATTAATTTATAATTATTATTTTTAAAATATTTAATTTATAGTTAATTAAAAACTAACTAATATTTATTTAAAAATTAACTAATCGTTAATTATTAATTTTATAATTATAATAACCGTTATTTATTTAAAAATTATTAATCGTTAATTATTAAAAATTATTAATTGTTAATTATTAATTACTAATCGTTAATTATAGTTTATAATTATTAATCGTTAATTAAAAATTATTTATAGTTAATTATTAATCATTAAATATATTAATCATTATTTATTTAAAAATTAACTAATCGTTAATTATTAATTTTATAATTAATAATCATTAATTATAATTTATAACTACTAATCGTTAATTAAAAAATATTAATCGTTAATTATTAATTATTAATCGTTAATTAATTGTTATTTATTTAAAAATTAACTAATTGTTAATTATTAATTTTATAATTAATAATAACTAATCGTTATTATTAATTATTAATCATTAATTATTAATTTTATAATTAATAATAACTATAATTAATTATTAATTAATAGCTTAATTATTGATCATGACTATAATTTTGTTATTATCATAAATCCAAATCCTATATTTGGTTGGAGTTGGATTTGGACTTGGATTTGGATTTTGAAATCTATGATTTGGATTTAGATTTGAATTTTGGATTTCTAAATTCAAATCCAAAATCCAAATCCATTTACCAAACAAGCCCTAAAAGGTCTCTCCAACTAAAATGTTAGGAAGTTGGTTTCTTTTCAGTGTTGTCAGAACCGGACCGGACCGGCGGTCCGACCGGTCTTGACAAAAATTTCGGTCCGGTCTGATGTGAACCGAGGTGTTTTGAAGAACCGTCGATTTTTTTACATAACCAGGTTTAATCGGTGAACCGGCCGAACCGGTTCGCAATTGAACCGAAAATTTTATTTTTATTTTTTAAAAAAACACTCAAAAAAATGTATTGTGTGAGATTTGGACCATTTAGTTTTGGTTTGATTTTGAGAGACTTTATTGTAAATTAAACCAAACCAATATGCTAAGAACCAATCCAAGAAGTAAATGTGGTATGTTTGAACCAAACTAAACCAAGTATATTAAACTCCGGTCCGATCTATACACAAAAAAAAAAAAAAAAAAAAAAAAAAAAAAAAAAAAAAAAAATCGGCTTAATAATCGGTCTGATTTCTTTTTCAAAGTATACAAAGCATAGTTGCTCACCGAAGTCCTCGTCCTAAGACAAAGCAAGCAATTGTCTCTAAGCAAGCCTTCCACAAGCCTTAGCACAGGAGCCAACTCATCACTACATAGCATGACTCCAACCCAACCCAACCCAACCCAACCCATCTACTACTACAAGTCTACAAGTACTTGCTCACTTGCAACAAGTTCTCCATCCTTAATTTCTTGTGATTCACAATGTCAACCCTAACTTATGCCTATCCTTACTCTCTCCCCCACCACCAACACATTCTCCACCCAAGCCCACCCCTCCAACTTCACCCGCAGCCCCTCGCCGCTCCTCCCCACCGCCACCCTCACCGTCCCCTCCGCCGCCACATCCGAGTAATCTCTCCTCCTCCTCCAAAGCTAGCCCCACCGCCACCGCCACCGCCACCGTCCCACATGATCACACCACCACCACCACCACACTCCTTCCCCGACCCCCAACCACCATGGTAGTACTATCGTGATCGTGTTCGTCTCTCTCGGAGGCGTGTTCTTCCTCGCATTCCTCGCCGCAGCCCTGTGCTGCTCTTCAAGAAGAAGAAGAAGAAGACGGTTCGGGAAGAGGAGGCAGCTAGCGTGCAAGAACACGTGCACATCCACGAGACTGTCGTTCCGGGACCTCATGGGGAGCAAGTCGTGGCAGTGACGATCGACGAAGACATCACTGTTCAAGAAACGATCAGGAAGAACGAGGTTGACGTTGTTGCTGAGGAAGTCGGAGCTGCGGTGGAGCAAGCTCGCCTGCAGGCTGGAAATGCGGCGAGCCGGAGCCAGCCGGATGGATCGAGATGATCGATCACGTACTGAGGCTTGCATGCATGGTGGTTTGACATTCATTTCGAAAGAATTCATGGGTGTATTCTTTGACATCTGTTGTATTATGGGAATATATAGGTTGGCTGATTCTGCTGAATTAATTTCATCGACAAAGTAACAAATACGAGTTATGAATTATGAACGAAGTTGATTATATCTGGTGTTGTTGTGTCATTTTAAATGTATTTATCTCTAGTTGTTGTAGAGAGACTTCAAGATGTCTGGTGCTTGTAGCTCATATCAAAGGTAGTACACTCGGCAGCGTTCGAGCATTCCAACCACAACAATATGTAGTTGTGTGGTTGTAATAAAAAAAAATAATGCTATTTATACCTCCAAACTGTTCTTTCTTACGCGACAACTGACATAATATGTTGATGTGGCAGCTGATTTGGCAAATTTTAAAATTCAAATTCAAATTCAAATTCAAATTCAATTCAAATTAAAATTAAAATTAATGTTAATATTAACATTAAAATTAATATTATCCTTAACATTAACAATAATATTAATATTAACATTAACATTAATATTAACATTAATTAAATTAACATTAATATTAAATTAACATTAACATTAATTAATATTAATATTAACATTATAAATTAATATTAACATTAAATTAATATGGACAAAATTGGATAATTAACTTTTTGGGTTAAAATTTGCTATGTCATCGGTCATGTCAGATGACACATAATATTATTTAACATGTCGGGTCAGCTGCCACATAAGGAGGGATGTATTGGAGGGACAATTTGGAGGTACGAATATCATTACTCAAAAAAAAAAAAAAACTTTAAGAAGGCATAGAAGGATTTTTTTTTAAGCCAAGAAGAATTTTTTTAACTATCTAACATTATCTAAAGTCCTGGAAATATATACAACTAACTAAAATATTTCAAATTATTTTAATATAATTTAAATTTCTGCCTAACTTTACTAATAAAAGAGATACGCCTACTCATTAATCAACCATAAACTAATTAGTAGTTACATTATAAAATCCAATAGATTAAATCCGAACATAAAATTACTCCGAAATGCAAGTGCAGGTGACTAGTCAAAGTTATAAAGATGCTTAAAAACAACTCAAAATGAGCCCTTTAAGTCGTATGTACATAACTAGCGTAAAAAAATAATCCTTCTAACTACCATCGTATGTATATCTCTCACATAAAAACTACCTAAACATTGATTTATAACAAATACAATTTAAATATATTCAATGTTCAAATCATATTTAAACTAAGGAATATTTAGCAAATATTCCCATTCAAAATATAGAAACTAGCATATACCTCCACTATGTTAAAAAACTAGCAAATGTCCTCATTTTTTGTAAATAAACCAAAATTTTTGTTAAATATGGGAGTATATCTTAAATTTTTATTGTTTGTTCCATACAAAGGAATGGAGGCATTCGCTATTTTTTTTTTCTTTTAAATGTTGGCATATTCTAGTTTCTATACTTTGAATGGGGACATTTGCTAAACTATCCCTTAAGCTAACTATATTTATCCAAAGTTCTAAAAAAAAAATATCTATAACAAATTTTAATTAGAGCATATTAAAATTATATTTAAACTATTTTAATATAATTTAAATTTACATATATATATTTTTAATAATATTAGAGATTTTTTTTTTCTTTGCTACGTGCATCGCACCCAAAGGTAGAACCACATAGGGGTTGGGGTGGGCTCTAGCCCACCCAAGGGCGAGCGCTGGGTAGGGCTGGGGAGCTATCTTGTATTTTTTGTATTTTGTTTTCCATATCACTTAACCAGTCCTAACCTAGTTAGTCCACCTAGTTTTGAATTTCTCATTCCACCCTTGAGCTCCCCCTAAGTTTTTTTTTCTGCATTTTTTTATATATCTTTTGTCTTTTATTTGTATGAGTCAGCCAGGGGCAGATCCAGAGGTTGGGTGGGGTGGACCGGAGCCCACCAAAAAAAAAATTACATTTTTATTCTATATAAAATTTTTTTTGCTTTTTTTATATGAATTTATCTACTTCCAGCCCACCCAAATTTTTGACAGCCCATCCCAACTATAATTTCTGGATCCGCCCCTGGAGTCAGCCCTCATCTAGTCTACTCCAGTTCAACCGAGTTCGAGTTTTTGGTTCGGTCCACATCTTTTCTCTTTTTCTCGCCAAATTATCCACGAAGGGTGTCTAAGTTGACAGTCCAGCTACATTGTCCTCTATCGTCAAAGAAATGGGCGGCATTGCTAGTACTGTATGGGATGGGAGTTTCTCTCGCCAAGGCTGAGTAATAACAGAGCTCTAAATTAAATGAGAGTATCCTGACACTTGATCATATTTCAGATTAGATAAGCATATTCAAGCTTCATTTCATAAAGTGTGGAGCAAATTTAACTTTATTGGCTTGGTTAAACTTGTTTACAATATCACAGACAGATGGTAGATAATATGCTTGAGCTCAACTTACTCAATTTGTCTATAAATATATTAAGTTCTTGATTATATTGGTAAAGTTCAGAAATATAAACTCGTTGAGAAAATTATTCCAGTCACATTCATGTTCTTGATGTGCATGGCTTTCAAATAGCATATTATCATTCATGAATTACACTAACCCTGGTTATAACATGGAAAAGTGTTGATATTAGTTTGAACAATACGGATAATTCTCTCCTTTAAATAGTCTGCAGGCACACGTACGACCTTATCGGACTTAATGTGTGCTTGTTGTCAAGAAAGTGAGGGTAAAAAAATAAAATTATAACCTGATAATCCTATATATATGCCACTACAAGAAATTTGCTTATAATAACGAAAGTCAGTGACGAAATGAATATTCAGTCACTAGTAAAAGATTAATTGTGTCAAATTAAGAAAAACGTTAGTAATACTATTTCTGACGGAATAAATATTTAATGGTGATGGACTATGCAGTCACTAAACTTTATTTAATTATTAAATGAGAAGATAGACGTGAAAATTTTAAATATGTTTCATGAAATATATTAGGGACTTTTAAATCAGTCACTAATAAAAAATAGTTAATATTAAATAATAAATTTAATAAGAAAAAATAATCTAATAGTTTTAAATATTTGGGCCCAAATTAGGGAGATTGAAAAATTGGACGCCACTTTTTTTTCACATATGCCATCAATTTTTCCTTTACAAATATTTGGTTATAAATGGTTTATGATTCTCTCATCCTCTAAATATTTACTCCTCTAAAATTTTTTCGTCCTTCCTCCTCCTCTCATCCTTCTAGGTCATGAGGATTTCTTCTCCTTGTAATTCTCATCTCTTCCGTTATTTACTCATCTCCTCCTTCTCTAATAATTTTTTTGTTTTGTTTTAAATGTGTTCATCTAGAGAGGTCAGCGGAGTTCAATTCTCTTCGACCACTCTAGGTCAGTGAAGTTCAACCCTTTTTCACCGCTTTTCGTGCAGGGAGGAAGTCCATCGGCTCCATGGAGAAATCCCACTGGCTCAAGTAAATTTTAAAATCCTAACCATAATTTTCTTACCCTATTTACGCTATTTTTATATTCTTTAATTGTTTGTTTCTACAATTTTAAAACACTATGACGATGACCGCAGGCCACATGACGGTCTTTCATTGACTTTTGGTCCAGATTTTAAGAAAATGAGACTCCATAATGACAGAAGAGTCAGTGGTTGGCTGTCAGATGGTCCTTGCGATCACGTTATCAATTTCCGAAATAAGATCCCGTACCAAAAATCCCCACTGGGCTGAGTGTTCCTAGTCTTTCATCCCAAGCAAAGCATTGTGTAGAAGCAACCTCAACTCAACCGAGTCTTAGCATTGGAGCCAAAGTCATCACTGAAAAAACCCTCCGAAAAATATACCAACTCCCATTCTTCACTCACTATATATACACTCAAATAGTACTTGAACTGTCATCCCCACCACCACCTCCTCCTTCCTCTTCCGCTGCAATACCCAAATTAATCATTTTCCACAATGTCCTTCCCATTCCCCCTTCGCCGCTCCCCTCCGCCGCCTGCCACTTTGCCCCCTCCGCCCCCTCGCCGCCTCTCCCCTCCGCCGCCGCCCTCCTCGTCCCCTCCACCGCCTCCCCGCTTCTCTCCGCCGCCACCTCCCAAGTCTTCTCCGCCGCCACCCCCAAAGTTCTCTCCCCCGCCACCATTAATCTCTCCGCCGCCACCGCCTAATTCTCTCCTCCGCACCGGCATTGGTCCCTCCGCCACCCCACATCACCCCCGGCCCCCCGCCACCACCTGCCCCTGGCCACGCCGTCATCGTCATAGTGTTTGTTTCCTTAGGTGGCCTGTTCCTCCTTGCGTTCCTTGCTGCGGCTCTCTTCTGCTTCCTCAAGAAGAAGAAGACTGTTCAGGAGGCCGACGCGATGAATGTGACGGACCATGTCCACGTTCACAAGACTGTTGCTTCTGGACCTCACGGAGAGAGGGCCATGGCAGAGACATTGATGAAGACATCGACGTTCAAGGAGTGTTTAGGAAGAATGAGCTCGATGTTGTCGGCACTAGTTCGGGCGCTGGAGCTGCTCCGGCGAGTCGGCCGAGTGCGTGGAGGCGCCAAACACCCTGATCATTAGGGCTTGCATGCATGCAAGCATGCATGTTTACTTGTGTTGGTTTGTCTAAATAGAGGTGCACTTTGTGAAGTGTACTTGCATAATGTTGTATTGGAACATATTTGTTTGTATTTCATGGAAATAATGTGAAGCATATGCATTTGCGTATGCTAAAAAAAATAAAAATAAGTGAATTCTTTGTGTTTTATTGTGTGTTGAAGATTTCCACAGCTCTGCATATCATTTTTTGAATCCACTAAATCAACCATATTTTATACAAGTCTCTAAATCTTGTTATCATCACTGCTAACGGTATTTTCAAACACAGAGTTTCATACATGAGGATAAATTAAGTTCATTTGCAGCAAGATGAAAAAATTTGAAATATTTTTCAGTTCGGAAATGAAAATGGCTTGCGGTTTCTGTCCGCTGGCGTGACCGCAGGTCTACGTGGCCGAACCTCATTCGTTCTCCCCTATCCGTGTGGGGTCCACCGTCGGTAGACTTGTCAATGGGAGGCTGCCACGTGGACGGCGGACCAAAAGTTCGGTCTACGTAGCAGGTCCTTTTCAGTTAGAGGGATTAAACGCCACTAGAAGTGGCGTCCTATGATGGAGCGTCAAACTCCAATAGTGTTATGTAATAAAATTTTCTCTTACATGACGTCACTAGAGTGGACGTTCCATATATAAGGCTCCACTACTCCTAGTGACGTTTCATCTCTCTAACTTCACATGAGTAATATTGCTATTCGTACCTCCAAATTGTCCCTCAAATACATTCCTCCTTATGTGGCAGCAGACGTGACATGTTAAATATTATTTGTCATCTGACATGGCCGATGACATGACAAATTTTAACCAAAAAGTTAATTACCCAATTTGTCCATGTTAATTTAATGTTAATATTAATTAATGTTAATATTAATGTTAATTGATGTTAAATATATTAATTAATGTTAATATAATGTTAATGTTGATTTTAAGGGAATGTTAATATCAATATTGTTAATGTTAACAGTAATATTAATTTTAATGTTAATGTTAACATTAATTTTAATGTTAATTTAATGTTAATATTAATTTTAATTTTAATTTTAATTTTAAAATTGCCACATCAGCTGCCAAATAATGTCCGTCAGCTACCACGTAAGGAGGGACGGTTTGAAGGTACAATTTGGAGGAACAATAGCATTATTCAACTTCACATCATCACATTTCCCTATTTGCTTAAAAATGCACCTAATTTTGTCCACATGCATGAAATTATCTGATTTTCAAAAGCTCAACCTTATATGATCCTGCCAAGTTATCTATTAAAGCTTTTATACAGACGTGCAATTGGTACTGCACATGAATTACCATGAA
>JANAVB010040220.1:0-266840 GCA_029216955.1 Iris pallida | reverse complement strand
CCCCCGTCGTTTCAATTTAAGTTAGTGTAGCAGAGATTAGCGACGGAGCTAGACGGATTATTCCGTCGCTAAGTCTCAGTAAATCTCGCGCCAATATTTTGCTTAGTAGCGACGGATTATTCCGTCGCTAAGTCTCAGTAATCTCGCACCAATATTTTAGACTTTTTTTTCGCCAAAATATGCGACGTTCTAGCGACGGATATAAAACCGTCGCTACTTGGCCGACGACCTATCGACGGCATAGCGACGGATAGGACATAAAAAAATAAAAAAAATTGTCCACTGCTTTCCGTCGGTATTCGTCACAAATCCGTCGGTGATCCGACGGTAATAGCGACGGAAAATTTCCGTCGGCTAAATGGCCGTCGCTAAAATACTGTAATTTGGTAGTGATAGATGTACCTTATAATTGTGTTAACCTTAGTGAGCTCATAATACTATCTTAATCCTTAGGGTATATCCGGACAATCTCGTCCATTAACTATATCAACATATGATCAAAGCGGTCTTCGTCACATATAGCGAACTAAACCATCAATGGTCACATATACCAATATAGCTAAACGACATAGATCAATCATGGATGCGTAGCATGAAAATTACACGCAATGTGATCAATACATGTCTATTTCCAACTGGTCCTCCTTAACTTAATGAGATCAATACTTTAACATAATGAAAACAGAATGAACTGAATTTCCATATATCTGATCAGATAAATATCCAAAATATTTTAATACATAAATGTGTCCAAAATCAAATAGCACCCAAATACATAAAATACAAACTCCCACTATATTGCCATATTCTTAATTAACACCCATATGAGCAGTATGCTCATGAAAGACCCTGGGTGATAATGCTTTTGTGAGCGGATCCGCTAACATGGAGTTTGTCATAACTGCTATATGAACACTATAACCATTCCGAATTCTTTCCTTCACAACTAGAAACTTTATGTCAATATCCTTTGACTTATACAAGTTTATGTTGTTTTTGGAATACAGTACTGCTGATTTATTGTCACACCATAATTTTATATGGTCTTTCAACATCGTACTGTAGGCGCAGCCTTGTGACAATTTCGCTACCATATTCCCTGAATAGATATCCCACAGCATGTTATATACCTTGCTTTCATGATGGAAAAAATTATGAGTGCATGTTTGACACTCATCCAAAATATATCTCCATTAGTCAGCATAACCTGATGTGGATCTCCTGCTGTGTTAGCATCCAACAAAATCGGAGTCGGAATACCTTATGATCTCCAAAATTATTCCATCTCCTATAAAGAGCATATAATTTCTTGTTCTTTATTAATTACTTAAGTAGTTTGGCTGCTACCCAATGATCCATCCATATATGCTTAAATATCTGTCTAACATCCGAATTATGTACGCAATATCCTGATGCGTACATACTTATGTATACATTAGACTCCCTACAACTGATCATAAAGGAAAAATCTATTATATTTTTTTTAAAATTTTGAGGCTAACCTTAGGGCACTTATTGAGACCGAATTTGTCTCCTTTAACGAGAGGTGTCACCTGGTTTGCATTGAACACTTCAATCAATATACAAAACCAAAAATTATTTCTACTCCTACTGAACTTGTGATACACACAATCTTTAACAGTGTTCATTTCAAAACCAAACGAGATAATCACTTGAAGTACCTTTGACGAGAAGTTTGCTTGAGTTCATAAATAAATTTTGTCAATTTGCAAACCATATTCTTTTGGTCTTTCGACACAAAGTTTTCTGGTTGCACCATATAAACTGTTTCATCAATGTTACCATTGAGAAATGTCGTTTTGACATCCATTTAATGTAATTCAAGATCAAAATGTGCAACATGTGCTATGATTGTTTTAAAGGAGTTTTTCAAAGATACCGAAGAGAAAAACTCTTGAAAATCAATCCCAAAATTTTGAGTAAAGTCACTAGCTGCAAGACGTATTTATACCTCTCCACATGACCCTTCGAATCATTCTTGGTTCTAAATGTCCATTTGTAACCAATGGACTTCATACCTTTTGGTAATGGGACAAGTTCTTAATCTTTATTGTCTTGCATGGACGTATACTCCTTATTTTTTTGTATCAATCCACTTTGAGAACTAGAACTTTTCATAGCCTGACGAAAGATGATTATAGATCATCTTCCAGTATCCACGGTCTTCCTCACGTTCCTAAAGAAATATGACAATATAATCCGAAATTATATTTCTCCTTTCTCTTGTGGACCTTCTTAACATTACCGGTTCTTGAGGTTTTTGAGTTTGTTCCTTATGAATAATTACCTTATCTTGAATGGGGTGACGCTACGTTATCGTTGTTAAGGTATCTCAACAACGACTTATAGAGGTAATTCGACATTGTCTTATTGAGGCTCCGAATTCACTTCTTGATCATGACAGGTATAGAATCCTGCACATTGTCAAAAGTGATAGTAGGAATCGTAATTGATTCCTTCTCAAAGACAATGATCCTGACTTTATTTCTTTCCCAAACTCAACATCCTCAAAAAATATTATACTTCTCGTCTCAAAAAAATTTCTTAGTGTGGGACCGTATAATTATTAACCCCTTGATTTGTCAGCATAGACAATAAAGTAGCTGCTTACAATTGAACTTTGATATGTATTTCCTTTACACATTAATATAGACATTAAAGTCTATAGAGTCAATAAAATCCAAATTTCATCCGACACAAGTCGTTCAACTCTATTTCTAGAGATGTGACCTAATTGCTTATGTCATAATGAGGCTAAAAATATTTATTGTTAATTTTGTGTTTAGTAGCACATGACTCCATTTGCAAGATTTCATTTAAGCTGCAATAGTTTCAACTGAATATAGGTGAACATAAATCTTAAATGAACCGTTACCAATAATATTTGGATTTAAAGATAGACTAAACTTATTATTTCCAAATGAACAATGATAAACGGATTTGTCCATTAAGGAAACTGAAACTGAATTTCGTCTAAAAGACGGTACAATAAAAGTGTCTATCAAATCAAAATAATAATCGGTTCCTAAAATAACCTAAATGTCCTATTGCATCCACTTCTACCGATTGTCGTCACCCACATAGATGTATCTTTCACCATCAATTGGCTTCGGTAGCTCAGACAACCTTGTCTATAAACACTAATGTGGGTAGTAGCACCAGAATCTAACCACCACGTGTTTTTAGGTACTAAATCTAAATTAACCTCAGAACAGGCTAAATTTAGAAATGTACTTTTTTTATACGCCATGCGTGGTATTTTGTACATTTCTTCTTTATTTGTCCCGTCTTATCACAAAAGAACAACCCTTAGTTTTATATTGTTGTTTCTTTTGACCTGGACCCTTAGCAGCTACTGTATTCATATCTTTTTGCCCTTCAAGTTTATCCCATTAAACATGAAAATTAAAATCTTATTGGCAGATATTTTAACAATATTAACTGTAAAGAGAACAAAAAAAAAAGACAAACATGTTCTAATTAATAACCAAAGAGTAAAATATAGTCAAACAAATTCAAATAATGGTGAACCCCATCTCAAGATACCTAGTACAATCATTAATATCAAGTTTTTGTACAGTGATATTAACTGCAAGTGTGGTACTTTTGGTGTAATGATCAAACGTTGACAATAAGTTATGTCAAATAATAAGCCTATCTTTGGATCGGGTTATTATTCACATGTAAACCTTACAATTGTCACACATTTATCACCACAAGTATGTGTGCAATTCGGCCAAGTATTAACCTTCCTTTGGGCCGACTAATACCCGCATGAATATACACACACAAACATCCAACATCTCTCATAGACTATCTACGCAAGTGAGGTCACTTTGGCGATATCTTGTTTCAATGAATCTATTTAGAATATTAGACAACTATTGCTAGTCACAAAAGGCACCAAAAAATTTGAATGTTAACTAAATTTTATAAACTGAATCATGTCCAAAACTTTATATACATGCATATTCATAAGATTATTACTCAAATAAAGCATTCAAAAGCATAATCATGAATTTTAATTTGGCAAAATTGGATATTATCACTATAACAAAATTCATGAAATAATCTACGAAGGATATGCATCCAAAGATAATATCAAATAATGCATAAGGATTACTTTAAATAGAATAATCTATAGAAGGTCAAATATATGCATTAACAGATTATATCAAATAACCCAAAAAAAAAGGTTACTTCAAATAAATAATCTACTGAAGATATGCATCCAGAGGAGAACATATAGCAAACTGACCAAATAAATCCAAATAAGAGTATACATTATGGATAATGGAGCATCATGCAGCTATATAGAAGTAATAACATATTGATTAAAAAAAACTTTAATCCTTAAACTTCAAGTACGTATAACATGTGAATAACTCCAACACCATTTATATATTTTCAACATGAACAACATTTGTCATTCCTAGCCAAAAGTAGCATCCTGAATATGTTTCCAACAACGAATCATCTACTTTGCAAAATTAATATTCCTTTTTCTACCAAAATTAAAAGCGATCTCCTAATGATTTTTCTGGCCTGAAAGCTTTTTGGCATGACTTTGGTCCTCCTCATTCATATGTTTCCCAAATCAAATAGATCTTCAATTGTATGCAGTACCAACTACATGACAATGCCATTTGGCACTCAATGCTAAAAGTTCCAGAATCCATCAGGAGAAAACACAATGCAGCTTTTGCATGAAAAAGAATCGGCTTTTGAACAAACTAAAACCACAAATTTAAGTGTATTCCACTGTTAGAAATTTTACATGCCACACAATAACAACACGTACAATGCACCAAGAAAGCACTATGCATCAGACCCAACGACAAAATTTCTACATTTTTTTTAAACCGAATCCTAACCGTTCATAAACTGTAGGCATGATCTAAATTTTTTTAAATCTGAATATAATTTACCAAAAACACAAGATCCGAATTAGCATATGCTGACCTAATTTGTTCTTTCTTTGACAGATCATTAAAAAAAAAAAACTTTGATCGAACAATCAGAATCCTAAATTAAATTATATTGAACAATCTAGGATTCCAGAACATCAATAAAAATTGGATTCAAAAACTTCGACCTCACAAATCAAACAGAAGGATCTGATACCACTTGTTAGATTTTTATTGTACCCTGTCGATTCATGAGATGATGAATATAATAAAATTGATTTCGGAAGCGTACCTGAATCCATTGCCTGACTTGATGGATGTTGAAGCGATCGTCTCATTATGGGGTTTGATCTTCCAACCCGCTACGGCCCTTAAGAACAAAGATGAAATCTTTGTTTCTCTCTTTGTTGATGGGGATACAGAAGAGAATAGAGAAAACCCTCTTTTGGTGGCCGTATGAGTTGGGGACCATAACCCTAATGAATACACATATATAGATATGTGTGTTGTGATATTTCTAATTTGGCCCCTCATCAAATTAGAATTATCTCCGATATCTACACATTAATTCCATGACAATTATACCCTTAAGCCAATTTTTCAAATAGACCACTTTAATTTGGCTTAATTATTTAGATAGCCAAAACACAATTAATTTTACATGTGTGGTCCCATAATTATTGAATCATTCCAACAGGCCATTCTCCATCATTTTAACACGGAGAATGATCATTCTCCTGCATTTTAACAGAATCATGAACATAACTTAAAGTTATACCTTCTTTTTGTCCTTTTTTTGCTTACCAGCCTTTGGCTTATGTGCAACTCTTAATTCTCTTCACATCAGCTCTCTCTTCTCTAACTGGAATTCCAGTTGATGCTGCTGATGATGATGATGAAGTGGGAACTGATGATGACGATATGGTGTAAAGATTACGAATGGAGAGGCACTGACGAGTTTTTTAAGTAAGGTTTGAAAATTTTGTAGGAGAAAACCTAGATTCGAAAGTGAGCAGCGTATGGAAGAAGAGGAAAAAATCGAAATATTTTTTTTTAAGAGTAGGTTTCGTGGATGTTTTCAATAAATTAGAAGGACAAAAGGTCATTTCGTACTATTTTATATATTTTTTGCTAATTCTGGACACGCGATAAAATATCATTTTGCGGTTAATTTTTTTATAAAACTTTTACAATTTTTGGACATTTGAGAAATTTCTCTTGAACTTATTATTGAGCATTACTTAATCGTTGCTCATTACGAGGCAACTAATCTTGTTCAAAGCATAAGTGTAAAGTAGCTTCTAACAACAACGTCTCCATTATCTAGAATATTTTAAAATTTATATGCTACCATACAACTTTTTGCTACTGTTTATAAAAAAAAAGGCCTTCGTACACCTTATGTTTTCTTATAAACAATTATACTTCCTAACATTCCTAAGGCCTACTTTGGTTCATGAGAAGGAATGGACATAAAATCATTCCTTTGGTATTTATTTTCTTTGAAAAATTATATTTTTATTAATTTTTCTTTGATGTTTGAAACTGCCAAAAATTGAAAATAAAAGTGAATATTTCAATGTGCAAAAATGTAAAAAGTGATTTTTTACTTTGATGAATGAAATTATTTTTTTCATAATTTTTTATCCATAGAATCACTTTTCTTTTCTCCACAGTTTTTTTGGCACCCAAACATAGAAAAATAATGAATTTTTTTTCGAGTTCCATGATGCCGCAAACCAAACAAAAGGGTATTATTTAATTAATTTTTAACTTGGAGAGGAATTATTATGTTTATCATTTAACATTAATTAGTAATATTTATTTATTGTTAGTTATTAGTCAGAAGCAAATACTTTTTTCTATTAATTTTCTAACAACTTTTTGTAGTACTGTTAGTAAACCCCCATGCGTGATGTTCTGACTATTAACTCATAAAAAAATTCTTAGTATTAATTCAAAAAAAAAAAAATCTTAAAAAATGGTTATTATTCTATTATTACCAAAGTACCACGGAGACATGTAAGTGTATGTGATCACGGGATCCCAAATGAGCTTGGGAACAAGGGGCAACTGGCAAGTATCAATCAAACACTGATTTGATAGGAAGTCAATGAATTTTTGATTTTATAGCACAAGAGAATAACAATGGAATAATATTTTTGGAATAGGGAAGTCAACAAAGAAATCCAACAACGGATGTGACTGACTTCCGGCTCATCTTTGCTCGCTCACCCACATTTAAGAGTTGGTTCACTCTAATCATTTTTAGCCCATGTACAATTACTCTTAATTAGAGTTGTTTAATGGGCTTCTGGCCGACCATGGCCAGGCCGGGCCGGGCCGGGCCGGGCCGACGATTGGTGGACCGTGCTTCATACGGGCGGAAATGCTAATCCGACTCGTGACCCCATCGAACCGGGCCAACCCGTGGGTTTGAAAAAATTATTTAATTATAAAGTAGGACCGTGCTTGATACGGGCCGGGCCGGAAATGCTAATCCGCTTCGTGACCCATCGATCCGAACCAACCCGTGGGTTTGAGAAATTTATTTAATTATAAAGTACGAAGGACATCCAATCGTCCGTGTACTTGGGAGCCAAATTGTATTGTATTTTGGTGGACATCGACCGATTCGTCATTCTCACGGGTTCATGGATATAATCCAATTTGGATCCAAATTTTTACCCCTCTAAAATGGAAACCAAGACCAACACCGAGAAGCTGACGGATTGGACTCTGCATGCACTTGCATCTGATATGTCCTAGTCACAATTACATAACGAGTTCCTTAATACAAAAGGAAAACATTAACAATAATACAGATTCAAATACTAATAACCTAGCTCTCAACTAACTGAGGTGGGAGGTATTCGACGTCCCATGTGTTTGGGTTCGAGAGCCAAGAGAGGACATATTATTCGTTTTATTTTAAATGGGGGGAGTGGAACAACAATAACGGACCTCTGGATCGATATGGACCTTCGAAATCGTGATTGAGAGAGTTTGTACAAGTTCCAAACATATAGTCACATATTACCTTGTTCGAAAAGTCTTTTCTGACCGCGGGGGGTGACCGTGCACGTGTTCGCGCCCCGAAGTGACAAACTCCCCCCCCCCCCCCCCCCCCCCCCCCCCCCCCCAACACCACACACACACACACAGGGCCCACCCCAGAATTTTCGCAACCCACCTCCAATAGAGGGGCGAATGTGCTCTGCAGGTCAGAACTGAGGTCCAAACCCATGGCCAACGTAGCCGTAACTTGTTTCAGTTAGGAAGACATTATAGTCAAAGTCCAGCAGTACATAGAATGTACTAGAGGTGGGTGAGCCTAACACATGGTTTGCCCCTGGCTCTTGTAAGTGTACGTACATAAGTAGCCCACGGCAAGGAAAGTCCCATGGGATGTTGTTTTCTACTCCTTCAATTAATTCCCCGACAAAATGTGGTGCATATATGGTGGAAAAAAAAATAAGAGTCGTGGTCATACCCCACCACCAATTAAAAGACCATCACTTTCATACTCATTCTTTCTCGTCCGCCATCTTTGAAACTCTCCGTGAGGTTTTCCCATCGGCATGCACCACACCTGGTCATTGGTCAAGCTCCATCACCACCTTCTCCACATTCAAACAATGACATATATAGCTCTTTGACTTGATCTTCATGCCGAGACCAAGTCAAAACTACCACACATTAATGAAGTTCTTGAAATTAAGGTTTTATGCTCACATTTAGCCAAATTCCGGTTTTCTATGAGAGAATTCAAGATTCTTGCAGGAGCAAGTTTAGGTTCAATGACACTTCCTAATCAATACATATATAACTCAAGGTTTGGAGTATCGGGTAATGGGACCCATTTAGGTATATCGACGCTAGCGACGGTTTTAGATCGGAGTATGGACTTTTCGGTATCGAAAACAAATAATTATTGGTAAAAAAAAAAATTTTAATTTTTTTTTACATTTAGGCATTACTAGTTGTAAAAGTGAATGAAATAAGTATTTTTTGTTTTGTTTCATAGTAGTTGTAAAAGTGAATGAAATAATAGTCACCCTTTATGATTTATTTACATACGATAAATAAGTTTTTTCCATTTATATGTTTTTACAATCTTACGATACTTTTACATCCTTGCTTATTATTAGTCTTTTTAGTTCAAATTTTTTTTTTTTTGTCAAAATGATTGGGAAAGAGACCGCCATTGTCGATGTTGATTAGTATCGATATCGGTCGGTATCAGATCATGACATGCCAAACGGTATTGGTATCGACTATATCGAATCGATATCGTCCGATACTGTAAACTATCTTATAAACAAACTATGTTATACGAATACACGGATACAAATACTAACACCACTTTTTTTGTGTCCATGCGACATATAGTAAGCAAATAATAACTCTATAATAAGAAACTTTTAAATTGCCAAGTAAATTTATTATGAATATTGCTTCGCATATAAATATGAAACTCTTACATATTCATCAGTAGAGCTTGCTTCTTTTGAAACAATCACAGTTCTTATTCCCCCCCACATAAATATGCATTAGTACTACTACTGGTCATCACTAGATCACATCATGCTCCACAACAAACCACTCTTTTTCCGGCCTCTTCTTGAGACATATTTTCCGTAGAGCTTTTTGTTTCTGAGCATAAGGCTAGATGCATGAGCCTATCTATGATCTATACTTAATTTGGACTCGATACATAATTAGAAAAATACTTTATGTACCTCCAAAATTCAGTCCCTCCATCTCGTGGCTTTCTCCTATTCGCTCATGTCTTCTCCCGGTCCACTCTCCTCCCCTATTCGCTTCGGTCAATAAGGAAGTATCACGTGGCAGAAGGACATGAAGGGACGAATTTTTTGGAGGTACATATAGCATGACTCGATAGATAACTACGTACGTACTTTTTTCTTATTCTATAGTGTACTATATATATATATATATATAGCATGGCATATGCATATCCCTAGTTACTGACACGGAGAGTGATCATCCCTACCGAAGGACCTTATGTGATCGTTGAGCGACCTCTTGTGCTTGAAGTCGGAGCCGCAGGAGCAGAGCCAGGACTTGCCGCAGTTCTTCTCGTGCGTCCGCCAGTCCCCGCGCACGGCGAACGGCTTGGCGCACTTCCTGCAGCCGAAGGGCTTGGCCCCGTGCTTCCTCTTGTAGTGGGTCTGCAGCGTCCGGAAGTCCTTCAGGGCCTTCCCGCGCGGGTGGTCGATGTTGTTCCTGCAGCCCTGCGCGCAGCAGTAGCAGGGGAGCTTCAGCATCGCCATCACCGGCTGCAGCGTCCCTCGCAGGGAGTCCGGACCTTTCCGGTACTCCGATCCGTGCCCCCACATGTGCATCTGCACCCACGCACGCAACCGATCGATCGAATTGTTCATACATTTTCAGAAAATAAATATATATACACGTATAGTTGCATGATTATACATATGACTTAGCTAGCCGTTGGTGCTTCGAAATGTTAATTACATAGAACCTCAAATGAATGGTTGGTTACTAACCATAGAATTAGTAAGGTATTTGATATGATAGCCAATATGCTATGCTATGCTATGTAATTACATGAGATGTTATATTAAGTCATTATGTGTTCATTGGGGAATGGATTGACTCTACAAACTCACCATAGTCAGCTATACAATTGCCAAATAGAAAGTTTTATGGTTGTAGTAGTGCACAAGATCATTAGAGTTGAGATACCATAGTTGTCTTATACTCTTTAAGTACTATGTTTTGATACCATAAATAGAAGGATATTGGATAGGCATGTCAATGTGTAGATACATGTACTTAATTGCAGAATATTGAACTTGTCACTCTTTTAAAATCAAAGAAGATTTTCTTGTGGTACTTTTGTTAAACCATTGATCGTTCTCGGCTGATAGAGAAAGAAAGGTTAAGAAAAGAAAAAAAAATTCTATGTTTCACGCGTGATATCATATCTTAATGGACTTAGTAAAATAATTAAGCCACACAGAATGAACTATATCTCCACCTACTAACCACTAGGTCCAAGGACGGAACCAGAATTATGAATTGTGGTGGGCTAGAGTGAATTAAGGTGAACTAAGTATAGACAAACTCACAAAAAAAATACCAAAAGAAAAAATACATATGAAAAAAAAGGCAATTTTTTTTTGTGTGCTGCCTGTGACTTGGTCATTTTTGTTATATATATATATATATATATATATATATATATATATATATATATATATATATATATATATATATATATATATATATATATATAAGTGTGTGTGTGTGTGAAAACGGTTCAATATAAGTCGCCTAAACGGTATGTATATTCTCACATAATTAAAAATGATGATTTTTTTCCTTCTAACTGTTAGCTTAACTACCTAATATTATTTAATTACATACACATATATCTATTATAAATCCTAATTAAAATATATTCAAATCATATCTATAACAAATATTAAATTGAACTAGTTTTCAATAATGTCAGAGAATATTTTCTTTTACATGCAATGCACATCCACATTATAACTAGTAATATACAAAAAAAAAATACCTTAGATTCCAAGAGTGGTAATTTTTCTTTCTTCCCCTACTAGTACTATTATAAATGGCCCGAAAACAGCTTAAATTGAGTAGTCTAAGTCGTATGTATATCCTCATCGTAATTAAATAAAACTAGTAGCTTAACTAAATGATATTATCTACCTACCTAATTTTCTTTTTTGTACTTTAAAGTGATCATCACTATATAGTGTCTCCTTTTCAATTAAGTGGTAAATTGTAAGCTGAAACCTTGAGCTTATATATAGTTTACCACTTAGTTTGTAAGTAAAAACAAGATCATTGTAACATTTAACAAATTTATTATTATAAAACATGCTCAAACAACCCTAGTTTTTTCCTTTTTCTTTAGTTCTAGAAATACGAAAAGACTAGTCTCAAACATTCCAAATTATCAAATAATTTTAATGTCAAAAATGGACATTTGAATTAAAAATTAATGGTTAAACAATTTTGTTGGCAAAAAAACTAGTTTCTTAATTAATAGATAATTTTTGACTTTACTGTTATTAGAATGTGAACTTGAGGATTAAATACTTTCATGTTGTGTTGATAAAACTATCCGAGGATGAACTTTTTTTTTCATTTGTACTAGTAAATGTGTTTAAGCATAATAACGTTAATATAATACCATAGTATTTGAGGATTAAATAAGTAATTAATATATATTTACAATGCACAAGCACCAACAAAGTATACTATATATATATTTAAGAAAAATAAACAATTTTTTTTTACTCTATAATGCTAACACTATATAGTTATGGAAAAAGCTAACATCCTCACAGTTTCTTTTAAAGAAGTGCAAGCCATAATTTTTTTTTTCTTTTTAATTTATATTGTTACAATCAAATTATATATAGATTGGACTAGTTATCCAATTACCAGGAGAAGCACCATGAGTTAGTGCACATTTTAGGAATCATAGAATTAAGTAATTTATCTTCTTGACAAGGTTCAAGCTGAATTTGAGATATCTTCACAAAAAATTCAAAGGAACAAAGAGTTCCAATGTCCAATTTAGTTATAAGTTCTTAACATTCACTTACCAGTACCTGAGGGAAAGCAAGTACCTAAATATAAATTAATAACTACCTTATCTAAATTTTGTGTTCATCCCTAAAACATAGCTTAGCTATACTTGAGTCTCTACTTCTGAAAGAAATCTATATACAAGTGAATGTTTAAATGTGTACTGAACACAAAAGGAGTACTCTAATTATATGACTAGGGGATGGTTGTCATGTAACAATTGTCATTCTGAACTCCACTATAGTTGATTATGAAGATGAAACAAAATTAATAGGGTTATTTACCTGCATATTGTTATACCTATTGAAGGTCTTGCTGCAGACAGAGCAAGCAAACTGCACTGGCCCAATAAGGATCTGCGCAGGAGTTGGTATCCAGTACCTGTTCTTCTCATCACTGTTATTCATCCTAAGAGAGCAAACCTCAAACTTCTCCGCCTCCGCCTCCTCCTCCTCGACGCAACAAGAAGCTGAATACTTATTGCTATGATCCTCAGAATCCCCCGAAGCTCCCGGCGGCCCCAAGTGCAAGGCCAAGGTCACCTCCGATCCCCCGCCGGAGCCCTGATCCTCTTCCTTGACGTCCGTCTTGATCATGGAGTAGTCATCGAGCTTGCTGAGGAGGGGGAGGCATGGTGTGGTTTGGAAGGAGTCATTACTACAATTCTCCATCATCATCTTCTTCTTCTTAATTCTTCTTGTGAATTGACAAGGGAGGAGAATGGAGGAGAATTATGGGGATGGGTATCTATCTATCTATCTATCTCGTCAAGGCTTGAGGCATGCAGTGGGGGGGTGTTGAAAAACAAGAAAGGTTGCTTCGTCTTTTTCTAAGTGCTGACAGCCCCGTTTGCTGCTTTACTCGTTCCATTTTCCACAGACCTTTCACATTAGCACGCACGTGTGTCTCTTAGCTTATTAGTGCTTCATTAATTATGCTTAACTAGTGTCATTAGTTTAGGACTGACAGTAGAGCAGGTGGGTCACCATAACCATATATACATCCGTATAACTTGTTGGTGTTTTTGCCTTTCGACTAGGAAAGATAGTCCCACATCGGCTACACCAAATGGTGAGTATCTCAATATAATACATTGCTTGTGTTAAGGTGTGCACATGAGGTGTGGTGGGGCACAAGTGTGTGCCATGTGGGAGTATTTTCCTAGAAGGAAAAATGATTAATTCCAACAAGGATGCAAGTTGATTTTTGTTATGCAGACTCGGACTCGGACACGAACTACAGGATATCTCGTGCATGCACGGGAGTGTTCCATGCACGGGAGTGTTCCGGGGGTAAGCGTGGACTGGCACACTTCTATGCTGATTGTGGGATGATCTAAAATATCAAACTCTATTTTTGAGTATTGGTATTTTAGTCCCACATCGCATAGGAGAAGAGGTGAAGTCTCAACTCCACTCTATAAATAGAACCCCTTGGCCTCCTTTGAAAGATGTACCAAGAAGAGAGTTAAGGGAGTCTGTAAAGTCCAGGAAGCCCGTTCAAGTCTCAAATATTGACTTACGAGCGTTCCAGAAGTTCTTCGTGAACTTGCTGGTTTCTGGAAGCAGATCGTGTTCCTTCATCTGAGTTGTAACTCAGTTCTGTCCGTCAGCAACTGCGATTGCGAGGAAGAACGTGAGATTTATTTTCTGATTATTGTTGCTTTTGTAATCAGATTCATATTTATTTTCTGATTATTGTTGCTTTTGTAATCAGATTCATACTATAGTGTTCCTATTGGATCTCGAGAATAATCAAAAGGGGAGCGTTTGTTTGAACCTCTGATCTCAACATTGAGTCTACCATCTTTGATCAAGCCCCGGACTAACATAACTTGCAGTGGCGGATCCAGAATAAAATTTTACTGGGCACAATCATAAGGGATTCGTAGACAACATGCACCCTCAAAAATTGAACATATAGAAACAAAATACATAATTGAAATTTGAACATACAAGCCACTCCAAACAACCCATAAACAAAAAGTTGATTTTTGGCCTAATTTAGTTTTGAAATTTATCTTTGGTAATCTCCTTCAGCAATAGCTTCTTCCTCCACTCCTCTGACACTTTCTCCGTCAATAGCATGTATTTTTTTCCCCTAGTGGGGGCCACCGTCCACCGCATGCCGCAGGCCTGCATGCGTCTGTTCCATACTTGCTGAATGCTGAGTGCAGTAGTGTTGCCATTAATATTTCAGTTGGGATACTGCCTTCCACTGGACTCTACATGGGAGAATATAATTATATCAAGTTGACAATCGATCACACAAAAAAGGAAAAGCAGACTTAAATCAAAATTCACATAAAATGATACAATAATCAAACTATACTATTACTGAACAATTATCGTAAGTTTTTTTTTTTTTTTTTTTTTTTTTTTGTTTTACATAAAGTCGACAACCGATCATAAAAATTTAGTAACATTCATCAGATCGATGACTATGAAGATGTACTACGGAGAGACCACGTGAAAAGTTTCATTATCAATCTTGATCGACACTATATATTTCTTCACCCACGACTTCTGCGCATTGACTGGTTCGGTGGTTGGAAATAACCAGGATCGGTGCACCTTGATGGGTCACAAATTGTTACCATGGATGAACTTTAACCTTTTTGGTCGTAAAAGGAAAAAATAAATAAATAAATAAATAAAGAATTTACAAGTAGAGAACAATGCACTTATAAAACTTGTAAGCCTTCTCTTTCCATCTTATTCTCTCTTTACGTTATATTGAATTAAAAAAGATCTGAGAGGAAAATCTCGACTCTTATTTATTTTTCTTCTTTTTTTTCTTTTTCTTTTTTACCAGCACGTACATGCTCAATTAAATCGTAGCTCATTTCTGTCACAGACTAATTTTCTACAAATTAACCAATTGTGAGATATTGGTAGTAGGGTTATAAGAAGTTCAGTAAAATTCCTAATAACCAAAAATTCTACCAATAGATTTGACGGAGTATGTTATTAAATTATTATTTTTAATTTTTTTGCTTATATCTTTTATATTTTCGTAGTTTTTATATAAATTTTTTAAATTTGATCGTAATGATACATGATCACATTTTCTTTTCGTATAGACCCCCGATTGCGGTAGGATCTATGTAATTGGATTCGCGACGTCAAACTATTCGAGTGAGAATATTTTAAATAAATTTTATTGGATTTGCAGCGTAGAACTATCCTGGTAGGATACGAGTTTTGAGACAATTTTACTGGAAGGTCACAGTAGGTACAGGTTATGCTACTAAAAAATTGTTGCAAAATTAACTAAAAATATCCTCATAGGAATAGTTCCACACAGAGAATAACATTGAAATTGAAGAAGATCCACACCATGTGAAACACATAAAGTTCCGGAACCAAAACCAAAATCAAAGTTAAGAAGATTGATAATGCTTCAATATTTCACACGTATTAGCTTTATTTTATGTTGCATATAATTATTATGAAGAATCTAGAAAAAGTACTTTCCATCCATATTGATGAAAGAAACCCATGGCTTGGAGTGGTAGTGGGCTCAAGGCTGTGGGCCGGACCGAAAGCAACAGCTCGGCCGCCTGCCCATTTCTTCTCACTCCGATTGATTCAAAAACTATGTTCAACTAAACTGTGAAACGATCAAAACCATATTTTCAAATAAATATTGCAAATATGTACAAAGTAATAGTTTCTCCATAAATTATTACTTTACTAAAGAATGTCAAACTTTTGAAGTCTAATTTACCTCTCGTTGTTAGAAAGACACATTTGGTTAGTCTTAAGATTTTTTTTTTCCTTCAAAAAAAAAAAAAAAGATTTTTTTTTTTTATTTTAATTTGCAAGAAGTTAGAATTCGAAGTCATAACGGTCTCAGTAAGTCTTACACATGAGCCCCAAACGTTGGACCATCTAACAAATTATTTTGCAAGAAGTTAGAATTCGAAGTCATAACCGTCAAATTTAACACATTAATTTCAAATAGATTAAAAATAAATACTGGCTATATGTATTTATCTCTCGGACCACAACATCGTTTCTGGACTTACGAGGATATACAAACCGTCCTCAACTTTATGAATTAAATAATGCTGTTTATATGTTTATAACTTGGTCCAATTACATTGTTCATAACGATTTTAGAGATTTATATTTTATGTTGTGTCTGTGTCGGTTTCCATAACGCACTTATGGCTCAACTTTATTTCCCATAAATAATATTATTATTTATCATTATTATTAACATTATTAAAAACTTACCGATTCATTACTATTATTATTAAAAAATAACTAATAAAAAATTAAAGAGAGTCGAAGTTTAAGATAATATGGCGGGGAGAGAAGCTTATGAGAATTAGAGAGGAGGATGTACGCCAAGATATTTAGGAAATTATGGAAATTGGTCATTACTGGGGATCGCATTGAGTTAGTGAGATCCGTCATTACTGGCCTGACTTCGATTTGGATGCAAGCTTTGTTGTTACCGAGAGATACCATTCGGTTGATAGAAAACATGTGTGCAAATTTTATCTGGCAAGGCGGACTACATGCTATCGCGTGGAACCAATTATGTCGTCCATATAAGGAGGGGGAGTCGGACTGCGGTCATTCCAAAATCTACGAGATGCAGCTGGCCTGAAAAGGGCCTGAAATTTTGGGAAGGGAGATTCGTTATGGACGGAGTGGACGAGTAACCGATATCTCAAGGGAGGCAACTTCTGGACGTACCGAATCAATAACAATGAATCGTTCTCCGCAACCGTATGCTACTCAAAAGTACCGAATCAATAACATTTGTAGAAGCATCTATCTCCATAGTTGGTGATTGTTACAATATGACTCGTACCAAGTACCCAAGTATTGAATGCTTTGAGTTCATTTGGGTGCAAGGGTTGGCAAAAAAAAAATGCAGTTGATGATTTACAGATTGCTTCTCCAGAGATTACTGACTCGAGATCGGCTCAAAAAGTTTGGGGGTGCAGATACAAAGTGACAAATGTGTGATTTGTGATAACCAAGTAGAGACTATCGAACATCTCTTCCTCCAATGTCCAGCAGTGGCAGCTATTTGGCAAGAAGAATATCATAAAATTCAAGGAGGAATCGCCCAGCCATTCAGGAGGCTATCGCTGGGATTATACACCAGAAGCAGAGAGGAGCGTTGTGGTTCAGAGAAACGCGACTTCGTCTAGCTGCTACGGTTTGACACGTTTGACGAGAACGTAACAGGCGGATATTTGAGAATGTTTTCACACCCCCCATAGGCATCTTACACAACGTAAAGTATGATGTAAATGAGATGAAGTGAGGTAGATAAAGGTTGAGTGCATTGTAAGACTGATTCTTTTGTTATTTTGAAATAAATTACCATATTTCAATATATATATATATATATATATATATATATATATATATATATATATATATATATATATTATCATTCTACTTATTGTTGATATTTGAAAGATTACAAATTCTATCTTATATTTTATCTTCTCAATTCTATTTTTTATAGTTTTTATTTACATATCTTTAATATCTTATCTTTGAAAATTGTTCTCTTGGTTTATATTCTCAAATATTGTTTTTATGTTTTATTTTTACATATTTAAAATTATTTTTATCCAGCCTAAATTTGACTCAATACAATTTTAAATTGTTATCAACTTTTATTTGACTTTTAACTTTTAATTCATTTTTTTTGCAAATTTTATCAGCCGGAGTTTTACACTATCAAAATACTAAGGTATCCCTATTACATAATCCATTTGTGTGCAAGTCAAGGTGTTAGTTGGGTCGGGCCGGGCCGGCCCGCAACCCTGATCAATTGGGTTTGTTCGATTTATGGCCGACAGGGCCCAACTCGGGTCCGGGAAAAAAAAATCTCGAAATCCTGTTCGGATCCATGACACGGTGTGGGGCGGCCGAACTGTGCCGGGACAATTCAGGTTGGGTCTGAGCCGTCTGATTTTTTCCAAAAAAAATCTTGAAAAAAAAAAATTAGAAGGAAAATTTGGAAAAAAATTTTTGTTATTGTCATTTTTTTATTTAAATATGCTATAACATTAACCAACAAAAAAAAATAGCTAAACTTTATTAATAACTCGTACTAATGCAAGTTGACTCATGGTCTCATACTAATATTACTAGTACATAAGTTGCAATTATAGTTTAATAGTAAAGTCAAACAGAAGTTACAATTATGTTTGAAAGCCGGAAAAAATATAATATTACCATATATCCATACAAGTTTTTAGATGCCTGTGTAGCTTCCTTGTACCATAGTTATGATTCACTTGGTTCGTTTCCTACAATAATGCACATATTCAACAAAAACTATAATCGAGTATCTTCTTTCTGTATCGTTGTTACCATGCTCATTGTAAATTCCACTAAAATGATGTCAAATTTTCGATTTTGATTTAAACTTTTGTTGTGGTACGGGTTATGATTGCGGTGCAGGTTGCAATTGCTAATCTTGCAGTTAATGTGGTAGTTGACCATTATCCATGGTATTAAATAGTCTCTTCACACTATATGCTTATAAATATGGTAAGAGGGAAGAAATTTTGGTGTAATTTATTTTGAAGAGTTACGGTCTATTTATATGAATTTTTTTGATGCAAAGTTATCCCAAATATCCTCAAAATATAGTTGTTATAAGAAATTTTTTTGTCATTTTCAGCAAAATGACCAAAATACTCTTAAAACGTTCAAAAATATTACTCAAAATGCGGACATTTTGTCATTTTCGGACCCAACGGTCACAAGCCAAAAAGAAAACTCGGTCCAGATCGGACCTGGACCGGGTCCTACCGGACAAAACCGACCTGGCCGATTTTTTCGGGTTTAATCGAACAGTACCCGATTTTGAACCAGGACGGGCTGGGTCGGGCTTCCTGGTCGAGAGAACGGACCCAGTCCGAATCCGCGAAGGAATCGGACCGAGCTGATTTGGTCGGATCCGGGCCTACCGAGACCGGTTTTGACCGGTCCGAATCCGGACCGGAAAACGGGCCGCCCGCCCATCTCACACCTTGAGTTGCAAGCAATGGGTGTCGTTTGTCCCACACAAACACAAAAATTACGGTCAAGTCCGTCCCGCCAATGGGACCAAAGAGAAACAAACTCGCACGTGCCGAGCTCACACGCGTCGAAGCAGCCGCTGAGGCGGAAGTGCGTACCTCGCGGCACGTGTCCGACGCGTGCCGTCCAGCATGTCGGCCTGCGGATTCTGCAGCTATTAAAAATTAGTTTCCCGTGGGGCCCACACATCCGCCGAGGATAACATTGTCAGTCGTGGTGAACGAAACGCGAGTATACAACAGAAGCGACGGTGCTATTTTTCTCAGCACTATCGACGATGGTTGGGTTCTGATTTCTGAAGCAAATTTTGGGTTCTATTTGAAGGGAAAAAAGGAAAAAAAGAAAAATTAATGGAGCAATCCATGTGGATTTGAAGAATAAATAATATCGTCTGGTCCTCCGAATATTTTCCAAATTAAACAGGTGTAGTGATCTCCTATTATCCATTTATTCATACTGTTTTTGTTTTCTATCTTTTATTTTTCCTTATCAGAAATTTATTATGAACTCGTTTTTTTGGTATGAGAACATCTACTTAAGTATTATTGATGTAATTACTGTTGCGCAGTATATATAAAATCTAGTGTTTATTTACTATAAACTCAGCTATTTAATGTAACAGAATATACAAAAAATAAATTTAATTTTTGTATTTTTTTTGTTCCAGCAAAAGTGGTTATAGCACCAATTATACGAGCTATTGTTACAAATTATTGTTGTAAGTAGTGTTGCAAATAAGTGTTTGATTGTCTCTGGAGTCTAGATACTGTTGTATCATGCAAAATTATTGCTCATAACCCATGTTTATAATTGAGCCCATGTGTCAATCCGGTTCTATTAATCTTTGTATTCGGACTGACTTGGTCCACTATATTGGGACCGTACTGAGTCTTATATCTTGGCCCTAAGAGTGGTTCGATCCGAAGTCTAGATCAGATCGGATCCGACCATACCGGAGTTCCAGTCCGGTCCAGAACTAAAGTTGGCGAATTAATCAGCTAAATATATAATAATAATAATAGTTTTTTATATTGATCAAATTTTTTTATATTGGTCAATTAACCACTAGATACAGTGAAATTTATTTTTCAATAACGAAAAATATTTCTTATATATTGGTTTATTTGGTCCAAGTCCGATTTAAGTCCAATCCAATCCGAAATCTAATGTGTCGTGCATCACGTGTCGAACTGGAGGACCGATATTTTCATCCTTAGATCCAGCATGATCCTATAATGTGCACGGACCTAAAATTATTTTTCAATAATGAAAAATAGTTTTTATATATTGGTTTATTTTGTTTTATTTGGTCCAGGTTAAATTCAAGTCCAATCCAATCTGGAATCTACCGTGTCGTGGATCACGTGTCGAATTGGAGGACCGGTATTTTTATCCTTAGATCCATCGTGATCTGCTAATGCACGGACCTAAAATTATATTTCAATAATGAGAAATAGTTTATATATATTGGTTTATATTATGTTATTTGGTTCAGGTCCGATTCAAGTCCAATCCAATCCAAAATCTACTATGTCGTGGATCACGTGTCGAATTGGAGGACCGATATTTTCATCCTTAGATACAGCCTGATCTGCTGATGTGCACGGACCTTAATTATTTTTCAATAATGAGAAATAGTTTTTATATATTGGTTTATATTGTTTTATTTGGTCCAAGTCCGATTTAAGTCCAATCCAATCCGAAATATAATGTGTCGTGCATCACGTGTCGAACTGGAGGACCGATCTTTTCATCCTTAGATCCAGCATGATCATGTAATGTGCACGGACCTAAAATTATTTTTCAATAATGAAAAATAGTTTTTATATATTGGTTTATTTTGTTTTATTTGGTCCAGGTTAAATTCAAGTCCAATCCAATCTGGAATCTACCGTGTCGTGGATCACGTGTCGAATTGGAGGACCGATATTTTCATCCTTAGATTCAGCCTGATCTGCTAATGTGCACGGACCTAAAATTATTTTTCAATAATGAAAAATAGTTTATATATATTGGTTTATATTATGTTATTTGGTTCAGGTCCGAATCAAGTCAAATCCAATCCAAAATCTACTGTCATGGATCACGTGTCGAATTGGAGGACCGATATTTTCATCCTTAGATCCAGCCTGATCTGCTGATGTGCACGGACCTTAATTATTTTTTCAATAATGAGAAAATAGTTTTTCAATAACGAGCCCCCTTGGAGGCATGCCTCCAAGCACCATTAAGAAGTGGACACTCTAAAAAAAAGAAAAAAAAAAAAAGAAAAAAGAAAATAGTTTTTATATATTGGTTTGTATTGTTTTATTTGGTCCAAGTCCGATTCAAATCCAATCCAATCCAATCCAAAATATATTGTCGTGGATCGAATCGGAGGACCGATATTTTTATCCTTAGATCCAATTTGATCCGCTAATGTGTACGGACCTAAGAGATCCGGCTCCGGTCCACCTGACAGCTCTAGGTATTAATCTGAATCTTGAGGTTGACAAGGGTCGGAATATCTGGAGACAGGAGTTGGCCCAGTGCCGTCTTATCGTCGGTTTTGGGACTTTGAGACGCCCGTTGATTTTCATGCCAAGCCGAAACTACATCCCACAACAATTATTTGTTAGCAGAGAAACTCTACAAAGTCTAATTGTTTGTTCGCACTTGTAAAATTCAATATTCTGCTAAGAAATGTATTGCTTCATTTTAACGAATAGTGGCTCAAGACTAGTCCTCAAGAATATTAATTCACTAGAAATAAAAGGTGATGTAAATAGTATTGTAATCATTTTTGTTGTAGAAAATATTAGATATTTGCTACATATGTTGTATTAGTAGTAGTAAGTGGCACCAATTATGTAGAAAGTTATGTTAATATGAGCCGTAAGAAAATATAATAAAATATCGATAAATGTGTATAAAAGTACATTATGTAAAGCATTTTTTTTTTACTTTAAAATAAATTTACTAATATAAAATATGTATTTATCAGTGTTATTAATATGTTGGTGGAAGTATCTATAGAAAAATTATAATATACTCTTAGGTAATGTTTGGTTTGCGGAATCAAAATTTTGGAAAGAAAAGTCATTATTTTTTTTGTGTTAGGATGCAAAAAAAAAAAAAAAAAAATGAAAGAAAAATAATTTATAAAAAAATAGGGAAGAAAATAACTTTTCATCCACCCTAACTTTTTCTTCCTTTTTTTTTGTAAAGAAGTAAATTACACATGCTAAAATATATTATTTTGACTATATTTCCAGTATTTTAAAAATAAATAATGGTAATTATAGTTTATATAAAAAAGATTAAATAAAATTTTTTCTTTCATTTTATTTCTTTTCACAAACGAAACAAAACTGTAAGACATGTTAACAAAAGGAGGTTTGCTATGTCTACAACCAAATGTTTACAATTTTCTTACAACCGCCACGAGTCGGACTTCGATTGGAAGCGGAGGAAAGTGGTGGGATCGAATGGAACCCATGTAGCAGAGAGTGAGAGGAAAAATGGAATCTGGTGGGACCCATATGTAAAGAGTGGAAAAGAAAGGTTGTAAGAATGTTCTAAATATTTGGTTGTAGACTTAGCATTTTTCTAACAAAAGAAACAAAGAAGAAAGTGTAAATGAACCGGACGGGACGACTCCGATCGTGAAACCGACGAAATATTGGACCCACAAAATCTAGCTCCTTGCTAACGCTAGTTATACGTTCCGGGGGCCCGTTTGGTAAACCGTATTTTGGGGTGAATTTTAGAATTTTATGGATTTGGAGTTAAATTTATGTAATCTTATGTTTGGTTGGAGATGGATTTGGATATGGAAAGTATGACAAAATTTAAAATTTGGATTTGAAAGAAAGAGAAAGTTGGATTTTGGAAGAAAAAGTTAGTTATTTTTTAATAATTTTATTTTTCTATTAAATATTTCGTTAATACTAATTAATAATTAGTTATTTCTTATATATTATTTTTATAATTGTTATTTTTAAAAATATTTAATTAAGAATTAACTATTAGTTAAATAAAAATTAGTCATTATTATTATTTAAAAAACTAAATTTATTTTATAACTAATAGTTAGTTATCATTTTTATAAAAAAATTAACTAATAGTTCGTTATCGTAATTATAATTTAAATTAATATTTATTAATTAATAGTTTTATTATTTAATATTTTTAATAATCTCAATTAATAATTTATAACTTCATTAATCATAGTTATAATTTATTAATCATAACTACAATTTTAAGTAATAATTTATTAATTAATATTCAATTATAATCATAACTAATAACTTATTAGTCTTATTATAATTATAATTAATAATTTGTTAATTACTATTTTATTATAATTTTAATTAATAATAATTATAGTTTATAAAATTTTATGTTTGGTTGGAGTTGAATTTGAATTTGAATTTGGATTTAAAAATTCATGAGAATTTGAATTTAAATTTTTAAATCCAAATTCAAATCCAAATTCTTATTACGAAACAAATTTTTAATAAAAATTGATACGTAAAAATCGATACGTGATGTCGGTTCACACGTCAGTCACCTTCGCGTTATAGAACCGTTCTAATCGAAATGTTGTAATGATAACTTTTATAGGCAACAAATTAAAGAGCCGCTCGGTGGCAGGGACGTACATGCTACTAGGACGGGCGGCGGGCCTCCTAACCCAAGACTGCCAAACCTACGGCCGATAAAACAAACTACATTACCCGATCCAACGGCCGAGCTTCCTCGGTGCTGGCATCAATTCTCCATCCTCCTCCTCCTCGTCGAACACGTCACCCTCATTCTCTGCCCCCACCCCATCCAACGGCCACAAACGAAACCCACCCATCCGACGCTCCACAGCCCTTCTTTACTTCCGACTGGCATCCTATGTGTCGCTTTCTGACCCGCTAACTAAATATTTTGGGGTTCGTAACCGCAGCAGAAGAAGCAGCAGCAGCAGCAGCTGAAAAGCTGAAGAGCTTATGGCTTCTCCAGCCGAAAGCAAGGCCGACGAGAACGAGGTGACGTCGCACCCGCACTCCCACCGCCGCCACCGCCGCGAGGACGACGACGACCTCGGCTTCGCTCTGACGCGGCAGTCCTCCATCTACTCCCTCACCCTCGACGAGATACAGAACACCGTGTGCGAGCCCGGCAGGAACTTCGGCTCCATGAACATGGACGAGTTCCTCAACAACATCTGGAACGTCGAAGAGGCCGGAAGCTTCCCCGGCGGCAGTGCCAGTGCCAATGCCAATGCCAATGCCGCCGTCAACCTCAACGTGCCCGCGCCGGCCCCGCTGCCGCTGGCGCGGCAGGGGTCCATCGCGGTGCCCGCGCCGCTCTGCAGGAAGACTGTCGATGAGGTCTGGGCGGAGATCCACAAGGAGGAGGGGGAGGAGGAGGATGTGGGTGGCGGTCAGAACGACGTCGACCGGCAGCAGACGATGGGGGAGATGACGCTGGAGGATTTTCTTGTCAAGGCCGGTGTGGTTAGAGGAGGGTTCGGCCCAAACGCCACGGTGGCAGCGGCCTCGCAGCAGCAGCAGCAGCCTGCGGTGGCGGAAGCTGCTGCGGTGGTTCCGATGCATCATAATTATGGGGGGATGGTGAGCTACCCTCAGCTCAACGGGAATGTCGAGCTGTCGGCGGGACTGGAGTACCATCACCAGCCTCAGCAGCAGCAGGTTGTCGAGGGGTACGGCCTGCCGGTGACCGGGAAGGCCTACCAGCTGAGCCTGGGCTCGCCTGCGAGCCCCATGTCGTCGGACGGTGGGATGGGGTCCGGGCATGTCGACAATGGGGGCGGAGGAGGAGTGGTTGGGGGCACGGCGGAGGCGAATAGCGCCGGGATGAAGAACGGGAGGAAGAGGATTGCGGACGGAGGGGTGGAGAAGGTGGTGGAGAGGAGGCAGAGGAGGATGATCAAGAACAGGGAATCTGCTGCCAGATCCCGAGCTCGGAAACAGGTGAAATTTGCTCAATTTAGTATATATCAACATATTTGATGTTCCTAATTCTTCTTGTGTGTATTGTGAATGTTCAATTGCATTTCCAGGCGTATACTGTGGAGTTGGAGGCGGAGCTCAATCTGCTTAAAGAAGATAATGCTCGTCTCCGAGCAGAAGAGGTAACAAACAAAAACTATGGTGATTGTGTTAATACCTAATAGAGGAAGGCGCAAGCCTAACTCAGTACTTAAGGAATGAGGGTTACCATGTTAATAGAGGAAGGCGCAAGCTTAACTCAGTACTTAAGGAACGAGGTTGTTTGTTCTACTATCCCTAGTGATCGTGCTATTATATATAGAGGAATGCACAAGTTCATCACATGTTAATATATAGCTCTTGTTTGGAGAGGTCAATAGAAACCATTGATAGAGTACCCACAGGTGCCCTTTGGACGGAGTATCACAAACTGTAAAGAGAACACGGGGATCACAAAATTTAAGATAAAACCCAATAGTATATTTGTAGAGCTCAATGGACTATTTTTATGTTGCTTGTCCAAATGTATCTAGACATCGAAGTACCCCTTATGTCAATTTCTTCCTAAGCCTGTTAACTTGCCGAATGGTTGAGGAGTTGGCCATAACCCGTCTCTAGTAAGTTTGCTAATGTTAAGGAGTGGTTAACCTTCTTTAGCAGCTTTATTTGTCCATCTCTAAGGTAGGTTGAAACTTAACTCGTTGGTGGAGTTTGTGAGGACGAAATCAAAGAGTGCGACTTAAGTGTTCAACTTTGCTAATCTGAACGCACTAGCTGATTGCAGATCGTGGAGTCCGATGCAGATTAGTCAATTGCGCAACCAGTCCACACAGTCGCCTTTTAGAAATTTGGATGCAAGCAGTGATATTTGTCTTTTAAAGGCTGGTTGGCTTTACACCAGCCGATTGCACAATTTGATTGGTGTGCAAGCTGGTTACAACATTAATGTTATATATGTTGGAACTTATTTGTTTAGAGTTAATTGTCTCATATATTTTGTTTTCTTATTCAGAATATATTAGGATTCTTGTATATAGGGAGGTTATAAGTAAGGAAAACACATTATGTTGGATTGTTATTGTTATCGTTTAAAGCTTTTGTTACTTCACTTGAGAGAGGGAGAGAGAATCATCCCCTTTTTCTCAACTATTTTGTGTCTCGTGATTTCTCTATTGAAATCTTCTTGTTGTTTGAGCATCAAGTCTTTTCGTGAAGCAACATAGGAAAGGTGAACAACAGAGACGATTACGCTGCTGCAGTTGTTGTGATGGGACTCTGTGATGTTGGGATAAGATATTGAAATTGTCCGTTGACGAACTAAGAGATAACTAAAGGAGAACCCGAAGCTTCCACTTTTCAGTTTCAAGATGATATATTTGGGCCCCATTTTAATCACCATCTCAACTAAGGAAGAGGGATGATAAGGGAAGTTGGAGGAAGAGGAATTATAACAGCAGTCTTCTATCCTGGCCTAGCATGAAGGTAGAAATTCCAGAATTTTTGGACGATCAACCATTAACTTCCATGGATTGGTTGCACATTGGAAAGCATATCTTTAAATGAGAATCAGTTCTGAAAGTGTGACTTTTGTGCATGAGCTGCACGTTCTCTGCCTGACAGGTGGGCCGTTGATGAAGCCGAGCGGGTGTACACCACACCTAGCCGACCTGTCAGTCACTGAACGGGCAGCGCATGCACACACGGCACATTCAGAAAGAGTATACTCTTTAAATATGTGGATATGCTTCGAGAATCGATAATGTAGAGGCAGTTGCTATCTGGTTGACGGGACATGTTTAAATTTGTTGGAAAATCAGTCGAGGTAGTTTTGGAAGCTCAAAGTTTGCTGCTAGGTGAAAGATGGTAAAGAAGCTCAGGGAGAAGTTTCTACTTGAAGATTATGTTCAAATTTATATGTAAAAATTGCATTACTTTCGACAAATGGACTGTTTGAAGTGTTGGATCATTTGACGAATTGGTGAATTGAAGAGCAAATGAATGCCTTGTTGTTTGGACATATGGGGTAATTGTAAGTTTTGGCAATTCTTCTACAGTGAAAGCTAAACATTGGGGTTAGAGTAGCCATATAGTTGAAGGCTAAAAAGTGGTGATGGTCAAGAAGGAAAAGGGAGAAGATGATTGGCTTGAGAACAATATATTCCACGCTTGGTGTATAACCTTTTATGTGGGCATAACAAGAGATAGTGGAGCTGGAGAACTTATGCTATGATGTGGCCTCATGGAAGATGAGTATTCATTGTTGAGAGTTTCCCTGTTTCTATAGGAAAATCTTAACAAGATGGTTGTAAGGTGTGAAAGACTCCCATACATGATTGTTGTATAGTTTGGCAGACCATTGCAATTAGATAGGATAGAAGCCCATGATGGTCACAAGAATACTCGTAACCTCTTGAAAGATGAGGCAAAGGTATAGGTTTTAGAGAAAATTGGAATTGCAACTTTTCAATTTCGAGGCATCATGATTCCTCATCTTTTTCTGTTTTTTCACGACTCCTAGATTCCTAGAGCAGTTCGTAATTCCTGAGACATAAGGATATTGGACTAGTTGTCAAATTGGCATTTGGTAGAAAGTAGGAATCAGACCTATTGTTTTTATTTATGGAAAAAATCAGGCGTAATTTATTCTTTCAAGATTAGCTAACTACCAAATTTGTGAATTCTCAATCTTTGCTTCGATATAGTATCATACGGTTTTCTGTTTTGTTTTGTTTCTTTAATTGGGAACTTCTATATAAAGGAGGTTGCTAGGTTTGATACTACAACTGCTATTATATGAATCTTAGGCTTGTTCACTAGGGAGTGGCAAAGTACATCTGGTTCTCAATTTTGTGTTGATTCTGGGGTTACTCATATAATTGTGTAATCGATTTTCCATCTCCCCCCACCCCCAGCTACTGACAAATTGATAAACCTTAGCCTTGTTAACCTGTGGATAACCCTTGGATTTAACTCCTATCCTAATGAAGCTTTAGTGCACAAAGCACTAATGGTGACTTGGGTTTTAATTTTGGAAGACGTTCAAGTATGCTGACTAGCTGAGCCCTACAGATTAAGAGATTGTAGGAATGGAAAGGAAAACTTTTCCTCCATGACAAAGGGGCATTTTAAGGCCGGACAGGATACATGTTCACTAGATTTCAACCATTTTGGTTTAGAAACTATTCGAAAATTGATGAAAGAAAGAGTTTTCGGAAAGGTACTCAGAGAAATGGGTAGAGCTACTCTGGAAGTGTGGTATATTGATTTTTTTCCCCTCTTAAATGATTTTGACTTGTGAATTCATTATTATAGCCCTAATATGATCTTATTGCTTTTTCTTCACAGAGAAGGGCACATGCAATGAGGAAGAAAATGGTACGCTCTGGTTTCTTCACATCGCATACTTCAAATTATTGTTGGTACTCTCTTCACTCACCAATTTCTGCCTCTTTCTGGTCTATACTCTGCAGATTGCCGACTGTATGGCTGAACATGCTCGCAATAACGCGGAGAAGACTGTCCGAACCCTGCGTCGTTGCACCAGCTCCCCATGGTGAAACCTTTCTAGCTAGAGTACAGAGATCAAAGAGTAGTTGCTGTTGTAATATGAAGAGAACATGCATATGTATGAGAAGCTGCAGTGTCCAGAAAACTTCAGCATACAATGTAAAACTGACCTTTGTTTGTCCTTGTTATTGAGAAGCAGTTTTTGTTGTGTAATGAGTATAGAATAGAGATGTACTCCATGTATATGTGCATGGAGCGAGTACTGAGACGAGAGAGTGGACACTGCAAAGATGAATAAAGACATGGATAATGTTACATATCTCGACTGTAGTCACTGTATTGTTGCCTCCTGATCTGAGGTTCTGAAGAGGGATCGGACGTTTCGGACCGGCTCAACTATGTTAAATTTTTGGGTTATTTACATTAACCTTCTTTATGTTTTCGGTTTATTAAACTGACATTTTTTAATTTAAAAATAATTATACTAATTTTTCCTATGTTTATGTTTATTATACTGATTTATCCTATCTTTTATGTTTTACATAAATTGTTATTATACTAACCATCCTTTAACATAAAGGTTAGGGAATGTCTGCGTAATTATTTGAAAGTAGGAAGGTCTGTCTAATCAATCGAAATTAACTCTCATTTTTTTCTTGTATCATCACAAACTATTTTCACTATTCAACCGAACACATAAAATATGATAGATAAAATAAATTTAATCATAAATCTTTATCAATATAAAAAAAATGTGTCGGTATTTTTTTTTTTTACTGTTGTGGGATTGTTTGACGACAACTTCACTCAGTGGAGAGGTCAAATTTAATTGGGATTTTGTTAACACCTGTCTTAAGAACACATGCTGATATATTAATAATTATGTATTTTATATGAATATTTCTACTAGTAGTACATTTATACATTTTAGATGAAAGGCAGGACTGACCCTGAGCTAATGGGGGCCTATGACGAACTTTCAAAAACAAACCCCCATACGTAATGTAAAAAAATACTAAAAAAAAGTTACAACCAACGATTGACTTGGACCATAAGTATACAAGTCTAAAGTACTAACAAGTACACCATAATAACTTTATGTCTAAAAGGTCCATGGTACATATTAGTTCTATTTGATATAAAAAATTATTAACATATTTATTTTTAAAATAATTTTTTATGTACTCATTATCTGTGGGTCCTGGACGGTCATCCTGGCCCCCGTCCTGGGCCAGAGCGGGCCCTGATGAAAGGTGTATTTATAAATGTGCTGATGAAGTAACCATGTAAATTAAATATTTATTAATGTATTAACACGTGTTCCTAGGACATATGTTAATAAAATATATTTTATTTAATTGTAGGAAGATTAGTTTTAGGGAAATTGCAACTTTATTTTGCAATAAGTTGTCTAGACCGGAGTCACCGGACTGCTGAAAAAAATGAGTCCGCTTTTCTATCGGCTTTACAATCGGGTCTAGAATTTCCGGGTCTTAAAAATAGATTTATCATGTAAATATACATTTGAAAAAAATAATAAGAAACAATTTTTTTTTGGGATATTTTAGTATATATTAGCCATACTTTTTTTTAAAATTTTTGTTCCTTCACCACAGGATCTGACACAAAATTCCCAAATTTTAATCCCAAGCTAATTCCTTGGCTCCCCCCTTAAGAAACCCTAAAAACTGGAATCCCTCGTTTTCTTCACAAACAAGTAAAGGTACAAATCTCTCTCTCTCTCCAATCCAAGCAATTTATTACAAGATTTTCTTCATGTTTTGTTTCTCCATTTTCCTTCTTGTTGCTGCTGCCGCTGCGACAAAGCGACAAGGTCACGGCATCGATTTCGGTCGTGTCCTACTGTATTCTTGGAGTGCTTGTATCGTACGCGTCGTGTCTGGTACTTGTTCGATATAGTTTTGTTTTGTTCTTGCCCCTTGTGTATGCAAGCTCAGATATCTGAGAATGGCGAGCATGATTACGCGAGGGGGATCATGTTGGCTTGGAATCTGTGTTGCACGGACACGGCGACACTGATACGCAGCAATTTTGGTGGGTCCTAGTGTATTTTTAGAGGGTCTATGTTGTGTCCGATGCGATGCGACACGAGCACGCGGCTCCCTACTTGTTTTTTGGGTGTCTCTGTTTCCTAGTTTGAAATGTAAGGCACTTTTCTGATGTTGTCCTGTTTAACGTCAGAGTAATTTAGTCGCTTGCAACAACAAGAACAATAAAAACAAAGCCTTTATTCCAGAAATTTTAGGTTCTTATTTGAACCCTTTTCTTCGGGGTCATTAGTCATGACCTTTGTAAATTTACAAAAACCATATGCTTCTTTACAAATGACTTTATCCCAAATTTAATTGCATCTATGGGGCACTAGATTTGAGCAGGGTGTTATCATCACTATGCTCATTGCTCACCTTCTAGTCATGTAAATTGCAAACATTTTACGAGTTTTTAGAATATGACTATGACCAGTAAATTTTATTTATTTACCACATCTGACGGATTATCTTATGTGCAAACCAAGGTTTGCAGTATCAATATCGAATTTGGTTTCAAACCCTTCTTATGAGTATCGGTTTCAGCAGTTTCGGATAGGAGTTGTTTTAGAGTTCCTAGTTTCGGAATCAAATATTTAAAATAATAATAATAATAATAATAATAATAATAATAATAATGTTAAATACATAAATAAATATTTAAACAACTAGAAAATGTTTCATACATTTAGACGTAATCTTATGTATTATTTATCATTTCATGTTGGTTTGTAATCGAATAAATTCAATATTCCTGCAACATATATTCTTGTCCATTTGCTTAGACAAAGTACTCCAAGAGTACATAGTTTTGAATGTAATATTAAGATGTATGAACAATATGAATTTATAGTATAATTGTAATGGTTACATAGTATTGATAATAAATTTATTGACACTGTAGCATGTTGATCTTCCACTTGATGGAATCATGCTATTGTCATTGTTTTCTTTTCCATGGTTATCTTCTTCTTTTTTTTTCCTTTGGTTTGACCGGGAAAGAGAGCGATAGTTCCGGTATCAACCGGTACCGGTTGGGGTGGGTACCTGATCGGACATGGCAAAGATGATACGATACATATTGGTATCACTATCGGTCAATAGTGCAAACCTTGGTGTAAACGTGAACAAACAATACCTTCTGGTTGAGCTTGCTTTGTTAAAACTTCATTTGTCAGGAACAAATTCTTTCATCAATTAGAAACTCAAACCAAACTTGATCATTATTTGACATCTTTGACCCTTCCTCAAGCTGTATCTAAAGATTGAATTTGAACTAGAGTTGGACTTATTCTAGAATTTTGGATTTATAAGCGAATTGCACCTTATTCCCCTGCACTATCCACTCTCCAGAGGAAGCAAAAACCTCCATGAAAGTAGAACAAGGGTGTTGTTAAATGACAAGTTATATAAATAGTATACTAATGCAAAACCCATAGTAGTAAGGGGTTAGACAGTTTCCCCTAAGTTTTATAGGGTTGCAAACAGGAGGGAAAAAACATGGATCAAAGAAATCCATATCTACGCCTACAGCCTCCTTTGAATAAACGGGTACAAATATGGGCCAAATCTCTCTTGTATAAAGGTGCCAATTGCCACGTTCATGATTGTTTTTAGGTAATGGTACGAGATATGCTTATTGAAAATCAATTGATTATTAAAGGTAGATTTTGCTATGATATAATATTAGTCTGGAGGTACGTGCATCGCACATGGAAATATGAGTAGTAACTAGTAATAATGCTGAATCAACAGCCTACACAAAAGTAAGATCATCTGGATCTGAATAAAAAATGAATTAGTTAATAAATTTATCTATTAAGAGAGTACCAAATAGCTGCCACTGCTCATCGTGTATAGTCGTAGTCATCATCCAAGCGTTCTCCAATTACAGTTGTGTCGCTATGTTGTACAAGAAAGCTGAAAGCTCCTCAAACGAGTTGTCAAAATTTAAAATTTTATGACCGCTTGTCAACCTAAGCCAACCCTGCAGTTGTCACAGGAATTACAAGAAATAAAAGTATAATTGTAGTATAATATTTTGTTAAAAGACTTCAATACAAGAAACTTATAGAGTTTTCTATGTAAAGTTTGCATCTCATGAAAGTACAAGAGGCTGTCACTTGGAAAGATAAGAAATAGCATTTCGAGGTAATCCATTGGATATGTTATCACTCTCTCTCTCTCTCTCTCTCTCTCTCTCTCTCTCTCTCTCTCGTTCCTCTATAAGCTGCAGATCTGATTGCTGTTAATCTTTTCTTGCAATTTTTTGCACACTTGCACATTGCCTAGTTTTTTTTATTCTGCTGAAATGTTAATAGAGGAATTTAAAAAAAATAAAAGGTAATTTATCACAGAAAATGCCATCTGAACTTCTGAAGTTTATTTTTTTTTGAAAGCAAGTCCTGCTACAGTGCATAAAGCCGTTGTAAATTGTTCGTTAGGAATGTAGGAGGCTATCTACCATTGGGAAGCTACTTATCGAATTAGCATTTACATGTTTCTATCTTATCCTTTCATGTGTATTTTACTCATTAATATATTTTTGGAAAATTAATGTAGTTTTGATTTTGTTAAAGTCCCTGCCACTGCACAATAACTCCAGACCTGTGGGTAGGGTTAAATATTTATATTTTTGTAACAAATTTGGAAGGAAAATCATTAAGTTTTTGCACTTAACTGTGTTAACCGGTTTATTTATATTTATCTCACTGTGACTACTACTCATTTCTTCAGGTAACAAGTGAGATTCAGATTACAACTATGGGGATATCCGTACTGATTGGGTTAAAGGCTACTTTCTTGCTATTACTGTTTATTTACTTCAAGAACTATAGCATGGCATTCATATATGTACCCCTTCTACACGCATCTTTGGTTTCATATTTGGTTGCCCTAGCTTCTCATCCAGCTGTGGATCTTCCCTTGCTCTTAGGGAAGACTTCTGATGGGATCTTTCCACTTTGGTCGGTGATTATGTTTGGCCCTTTTCTGGTTTTTATTCGGCTATTTAATTTCTTGAGAAGACTTCATAGTAGGGAACCAGTCTATACCGAGGTTTCTGAAGGCCTATACGTTGGGGGATGGCCTTCTTCCTCTGATCATCTTCCACCAGGTGAACCTGCAGTCGTCGACTGTACGTGTGAACTACCAAGAAGCTCTGCTGTCTCAAAGAATGCATATCTATGTGTAGCTACTTGGGATACAAGGGCCCCAGAACCATTTCAAATTGAGAATGCAGTTCGCTGGGTATGCAGAAAGAGAGCTCAAAAGAAACCTGTTTACATTCACTGTGCTTTTGGTGAGTAATCTTTGTTTCTAGTTATTAATCTTGTGCAAAAAATAGTCTCAATTCCACACTCCACATTTTAATTTTGTACTGGAAATCACTATAGAGAGCTATTTGCATTCTTCTATATTCCAATGCAATCATCTTCAAGTTTCCTTATTACCCATTTCTTGCTTGTTGGGATTCACGACAATAATTTTGAGACTCACTATATCATAAGTTTATTTCCAGGGTAATTTTGTCGATTCTGGGTAATGTGACTAATGTCCATGTGTTCAGCTGTTATTTCTCTAAATAAGTTAAATATATATGTAGGATGAAAAGAAAAAGCCATAATGATATCGCGAAGCTATATAATTGTACGCATTCAGAAACAATGTCTCAAGAATTGTAAGGGATATCATGTACCATAGATTAATGTATTAACATTTCAGATTGACGATCTTTAATGAATATGCGCAAGTTAAACATTTTGTGGAGCTTTGGAAAATGAAGGGAATTGTCATTAGCAGTTAATTCTTTTTTGTTTAAAAATACTAGCCATTCATTAGCTATGATATTAGGCCTGCACCCTATCAAAATTCTTTGCACCCCTCCATGTCCGATACACATTCCTGTGCCCCCAGATACCTGTTTAAGCACATAGGAACTTGTCTGCTTTTATGAATAATAGAAAATACACAAGACGAGAAGTAATATTTCCATAATTAGAAAGTACTACTACAAGATTCGGCATATCGTTACCCCTCATTGTATCTTTATGTTCCTTAACAGAAAGACATGAGTACATTATATATAACTATTAAATGTTGAATATGCAAATATTTACAAAAAATACACATATGAAAAGTGTCCTCATATCTGGATGTTGGTGAATTGCCGTGTCAGCAACCCCGTCTCCGTGTCAAATATGTGACACCCTTGTCGATGTCCAAAATCATACCTCATTACCAATGTACTTCCCAACCCAATAATGAATTTTGTTGAAATTTGAGTGGACTGCCTAAGGTGTAATAGACATGCTGATTTGAACTTAAATACCACCAACTTTCACCTTTTTGCCAGCTACCACAAACAATTTTATTTAGCAAGTTGCCACCATGAACTATTTTTGTAGTTTGCTACCATGACACAATTAACATAAATACAAAAGGATGGTTTTAACCTCCTTCTTCTTCCTTCCTTCCTTCCTAAACCCATCTCAAACCTTAAACCTATCTATAACTCCGGTTGTTATCATCATAATCATCATCATCCCCCTATCTTCAATCCCTATAATCAAATTGCACTTTTGTTCTGTTGATAAGATTATCTTATGAGCACCAAAATTTCTGAATCGTGACAAAAGATAAACAGACCACCTAACCCCCAATTTCCTAAGAAGGCCATCAATCCTTAGTTTTCGATCTCCCCTAACATAATACAAACTATTCGAATAACACTCAACTCCAAATAAATCACAAGTACATAAGAAACACATATGGAACATCAAATTTTCTCCCTACAATTTACCAATTCCAAAAGAAACCCACCTCTAAAATCAACAAAAATTAATTCTTCAAATCCATAAGTTTAAAATTTGAAAAGAGTAGACTTTTCCATACATAGCACCAAGTTTAAGAAACCATATAAAAAGCAACATATGGAATAGTAAAATAAAATTTCATAAAGAACCCATCAATCCTTGTTTTAGATCTCAAAACCATATTCTGATTACCCAAAAAATTTACGACAGAAACCCACCTCTAAAATTAATTTGTTGGAAAGTAACGTAGAAGAAGATCTAAAACCACTAAAATCAACGTGGACATAAAAGCACCATCTCTTATTCTCTTTCTCCATTGATCCCAATTAAGAAACATGAGAGGAAAGATGGGAACATGAGTTAGTGATTTGGTTTGGTCAGACGTGAAACTTTTTAACTAAGGGGCAAAATTGTCCAAACTAGTCACATGCTTTGCACATAACCATTAAATGGAACAGAATCTTAACAGATGGTAGTTGTGTGCAAGTTCTTAATTGTTAGTGGTAGTAACTTGCTAATAAAATAGTTTATGGTAGCAAGTTGCAGAAATGTAAAACTTGATGGTATTTAAGTGCAAATTGGCTTAATAGATAAACGACTGGTCTTTTTATAGTTTTTTGTCTGCACGGAATTCTTCACTCTGGTATTTCTTTCGAAGAACCGTGCCAGTATCAGTGCCCCTGCTAGTTTCCAAAAGTGTCCAACACTGGTACTCACCCATTTGATACCATTCACTCTAGTATAAATAAACTATTTGTATATAATTCCGTAGTATAACTAGTGTACATAAATCTGTTTGGTTTATTCCCGAGGACTCCATGATCTGGAATTTGCACACGTATAGCATGATTTTCTACTTGTGCATAACATGTCTAAAGCATGTGAATGTGGTTGATATAAATTTCCTATAATTAGAGTTTGGCGGAATATGTAGTGGCACAGCTGCACAAGGTACAGAAAAGAGGGAGTTATAAAGATAGTACACTTCTTTAAATGGAACCTGTGTTACGGGATTCTTTAATTAGAGTCTGTTTGGTAAACGGTAAGTGTTGGAAGATTTGGATTTGGACTTCCCTCTCTCCTTCCTAATGATAAATCGATAGGTCTCTTTTTTCAAATAGTTTTTTCCCCTCTTCTTCAGTTACATGGCAAGTCGTGGAAGTCATTTCGAAGGACGGCGGGGAAATAAAAAGAGCCCAATTCATAGAAATGGGTTGACGTGAGGAAAATACTTCTATGAGATGGATAGCACACCAAACAACTGAAATATGGCTTTTTCAGGGAAGTATGCCCTATTTCCATTGAAATAGCAAAAATCAAACACAGACTAGTAGGAAATTTCTTTTGTGCACAAATATTTTGGTGTGTCCTTGTCAAAAAAAAAGGATACCACTGATTCTGATTCTGATTATGCTTCCAAGGGACATGTCAAAGCAAGTTTCCATATGAATCAGTAAAGAAACTTGATTAGGGGACTTGGGAATAGATTTTGTTATTGTTGCTGTTAAAGGAGCTTAGAGTTCTGGTGATGGTTTTTGATCTCTTTTTTATTCTGGTATGTGATATCTGTTGCCAAAAGAGTAATAAAGAAGAAATGGTGAAAGAAGTCTCCACTACTAAGATTGTCATGTCTAGATACTATTGTTTGGCATTTTCATCCATTTAACAGAAAATCTTTTGCAAATTGTAGTCATTCAAAATTACAAGATTGTGTTTATGTTCCACACACCTGACCTCACACAGGGCCTTTAATGGGGCTTGTATGGGCGAGAGAAGCATGTCAAATTCAAGCCCGGCCTTGAACTTTTTAATGCTCGACGAAATTTCAAAAAGATGACCCTCAAACAATGGTAATTATTTTTTTAAAGAAAAATAAAGGTTGAGGCAATGATATATAGTGATTAAAAAAAGGATTGTGTAATGATATATTGATTAAAGAAGGATTACAATCAAAAGAGAGAAAACTTAATCAAAGCATAAGGTATTATGCGAGCCAGACTACAACTCAAATAAAGCATTACAACAAGGGAAAAATGTTTACACTGACAGTAAACCATTACATACAAGAACCAAAACTTCACACTTCTTAAATTTCAATGTCCACATGGCACATCCTCTCCATCCTTGATATGCATTTGATCTTCCAAAAAAAAAATTCTACATGCTCCAAAATTAACTCAAGAAAAAAGTGAAAAAACAACACTTACATGTAAAACCAAAAGTAGGATTGAAATTCTACAGAAAAGTATCATCTAAATGTCTTATTCTAGCACTTTTACAGGCAAAGTCATCAATTATATCTCCACGGTCAATGTTTTCCAAGATATCCTTTACAATACAAATGATTGCTAATCCATTTAGCCTATCTTGAGGCATGTTAGTTCGTAAGTAAGAGTTCGATAATTTTAACTTAGGAAAACTTCTCCTGCACCTGCAGATGCAACAATCATATGTAAAGTCAATAATATCCTAGAAGCAATCATAAAATTGGGGAATATCATCTTTTTGTCAAATTATATAATTTTCATGGATGTCCAAGGTTTGTAATTTTGAACACAAGGTATTAACATGAGAAACATTGCAATTCTCTAATGTCTTTTCCAGATTTGTACAAGAACTTTTCAATTCATTATCATCTAATAAAATAAATTTACTACATTAAACAAGAATCCAAAAATAGATTATAAAGGTTGCATTTGTTCAGACGGAGTCTTTAGTTGAGAAAGAACGGTATCTACAACAATAATAAAATAATCAATTCTGAATGATTTTTCAACTGATTGTTCTTCCTATCAGTTTGAAATCTCATCAATTTTGTTGAGTTTGCAATCTCATCAAAATGTCTCTTTCTATAAATACGACTTTAATAGGAAAAATAGGCTCAACTTCCATTCTAGAAGCAAATTCTTTAGCATCAATCATAGTAGAAGCAAACCCATTTTTCCTATACTTTTCAAAAAAATGAAACAAGTTCTGCCAATTGTTTGGTAGCAACATCAAGAGCCATGTCTTCAGAGTGTAACTTTTGGCTAACAAAGTTATCACAATATATCATGCCAAATAACCAAACTTAAAATAAACTAAAAATTAGATAGCTCTCCTGGTGCTAAACTTTCGGTATCCGTACTCAATTTGGGATCTTCACTTATTTCTGCCAATTTATATCTAATTTGAGAAGCTTGGGATTTTGTTGCTTTGACACTTTCAATATGACTTTTCCAATGTGTAGCCGACAATGATTTCAAAGTTAAACCATCACTATACTCGAGTAAAACATTCCATCGTTTTGTTGAATCATATGCATTGACATGCTTAAAAAATGATTTTACTTGATGACAAGAATGTGCCATATCACAAAGAACCACATGGCATGTAAAACGCTCTAGGATTTATGTCAAGCAACCTTTTTAGAACACCTTGATATTTTTCTTTCATGTTAGAACCATTATCATAGCCTTGCCCCCTCCCATTATCAATATCAAGATCGAGGGACTTTAGTACATCTTGTAATTCATTAAAAATCCCTTGTCCTGTTTTATCTTCCACATTAAATTACTCTTCATCTTTTATTAGAGTACATCACTTCTACATATCTTATTATTAAAGTCATATCTTCTTTATGACTTGCATTAAGAGTAAGATCAAGGATTACAGAAAAATATTTTGGCTCTTTAATTTTTTCAAGGATTGCATTTTTCACTTTTGATGCTAAAATATCTATGAGCTCATTTTGAAGACAACTAAAAGATAATGCTTAATACAACATTCAATGCTGCACATATATTCAATACTGCTGGTTGTCTAATTAGACTTGCCCTCTCGCAATAGATAAAGAAGAAAATCTATTAGACATACCGACATTCAATATTGCACGGATACAACACGATTTTGTAAGGACATGGTGCGACACGGACATGGCACCTATTTTGGTGTATTCTAGTGTATTGTACTTATTTTGATGTATCCTAGTGTATTTTGGAGTGTCGGTGTAGTGCCCCTTACGTGTTCAACCCGACACGGTCCACATTATGCTTTCTAGCTGACATTGAATAAAGAAAGCATCGTTGTATCAATTAAGCAAAAATTCCTATTGAACTAGGGTTTTGGATTTGAGTCGAAGACTGAAATAAATGACATTCCCATTTCCAATTAGCCTGTTTTATTTGCAATTACTAATTCAGATCAGGTCGAAGATGAGCCTACTCTAAGTTCTTTTTTGTTGGTGAGATGGTGCAGGGTGAGATTTGCACTACGGTACGTGGTCTGTGGTGATTCAGGGAGCAGCGTGGTGTCTGCATCTTAGTATCTTAGAATACAGCTATGGGTGTTCTGATATCTTGTCTACTACAACATCCTGACATGATACACAGCTGTTTGACGAAATACATCTTTAATATAGATTCCATATCCAAACACCATTTATCTTCTCTAGTTTATGTAATGTGAGGTGCATTTGGCATTGTTTGCTGCTTTTTGCATAGGTGTTTAAACTTTAAAGTTCACACTCACATTTCTTATGATTTTGTACTGCCACTGTTCCTTCTGGTGTTTTCTGCATCAATAATTACATGATAAAGATGGGTCAACATGTTAAATTAAACTTGTTCAAGACAATTTCCTAAACTATTTACTATCAAGTGGATTAGATAAACTACAACCTACTTACTAAGGTCCATCATCTTGTTGACTACATGAACATGCTCATTCCAATTTTCCCACTATACTTGTATACTCATCTTGCGACTTCACCATGCCTTTGTCATATTAATTCTTTAGCCTTTTCCTCGTAAATACACAGTATGCAAAGTCGGTCTATGAATCCTCTGTTACTTGTATGTTATCTATATTTCCTCGTGAAGTATTAGCCAATTGTAATAGCCTAAAAGACACTTAATTAATATTCTTTTTTCCTCTTACCACCAAAGTCTGGTGAATAATGAAATTGATTTATTTTAGGGGAGAAACTGATGCCGCTTGATAGTATAGGTATCGGTACTATTCTAGTTTAGTATGCACTGTATATTTTCTTCAAATCAATGTACCTTTTAGAACCGAGGATTCCCTGATCTTGTTAAATTACTGACATCTCGTTACATCCTCTATTATTTACTGAAAGCCATTATATTTCGAACATTTTATCATCATTCTGATGCGTGATGGAATTTGCAACAGGTCACGGGAGAAGTGTCTGTGTGATGTGTGCAGTTCTAGTTGCCCTAGGTGTAGCTGAAGACTGGAAAAGTGCCGAGAAGATGATTCAAGAAAGGCGTCCCTTCATCAGAATGAACCGTCTGCACCGCAAAAACCTGGAAGAATGGTCAAAACATCGGATATCATCGACATGGAACAGGGAGTCAGAGTCGCCTGTGAGTTCTGTAATGACCAATGATTCAAAGTAACCATATTAATCTTGTAACTGCACAATTTGATGTCAGTAGTTTGACCCAATTTGGCTCTTCAATAAAAATACAAGAGTAATTTATGTAGATGCGTAAGATTATATTTATGGGACATTTACGAAAAAAAAGTGATATATTGATTTATTTTTACAGCTTAAGAGAATTTGCTTTGTTGTCCTCGACTTGGCGCCTGTGCCGTGCTTATCTGGATAGAACTTGAATTAGCTTTAAACTTCTTGATGAAATGTTTCGCTCTTCCATTTTCATGTATGGATGCTCTCTCTCTCTCTTCTCGTTTTCTTCTGGTTGATGAAAAATAAAATCCCACTTTTCCTCATGATCGCATAATGATTAAAAGTTATGCTATGAGAGACTATTTATTAGTCACAAAGTTATCAAAGCTGCTCTTACAAGATGAGTGAATAGATGATATTGTAAGTTCTTTCATTGGTTATTTAGTTTTTTGGTCTCGTATATAATATTAAAATTTCGAGTTTAGGTTTTCATGTTGTCCAGAAGAGAGTTTGGGTCTCGTCCTAACGGTTGATTTGGGTTGACCGTCCAAAATAAAAATCTCAACTCAAATTTTGAAATTATACAAGATCCTAAAACAAAAATAGAAATATGTGGGGATTTTGTGACTTTGATTATTTAGTTTTGTAAGGTGAGGGTTGTGTGGCTTAAGTTGTTTAATTTTTTTCATGATCAACCAACAACACTCACACAACCCTCCGGAGTTCTTAAGTTGCAAGCATTAAACAATACGACCGGAACGAGAGACATTTGACAATATATGATGCCCATAAAGTCGTCCCATCAAAACTGCCGTCGGGAGGGTTGTGTAACCACTGGAGGATAGAAGCAAATAATAATATCACAAGTCTTATTCTCGATTGGTCATGACAAAACTAAAACCCAAATCACAAATCCTCCGGTCAACCCAAAGCCATCAATATTAGGACGATACCCAAACCCTCTAGAGACAATATGGAAACCTAAATGAAAATTTTCAATATTATACATGACTAAACTGAAAAATCATTCCCTTCTTTCATCACAAGCAGCTAAATCAAACATGAAGTTGCGTTCACAATTAATAAGTTATTTAGTAAGAAATTGTCTTTAAGCACTGAAATTAATGAAAAGACCAAACGGACATCTATTTATAAATGTTGCTTTCAGATAAACTTGATAATCTGCAGCAAGATTTTACCCCTTCCTTTTCAGATAAACCTATCATCCCAAGGTTTAGAAGACCAAGGCATGCACAAATGGTTAATGCATGATATAGACTGCAAGAATAAATTTCTTCCATTTCCAGCACCATAAACTGCAGCAAAAATTTGCCCCCTCATTTTCAGACAAATATGTCATCCCAAGGTTATTGGTAAGGCATACCCAAATCGAAAATGATATTTGGCCCGTAAAGGGGGGGGGGGGGGGGGGGGGGGGGGGGGGGGGGGAGCGGCCAGCTGTTGCCCTCGGTTAGCACGGCCCTGCCAGGTGTCGGGGGCCGGCCAATGGCAGCACGCCACGTGGCCGCGGGCAAACCCCCCCCCCCCCCCGGGGACCGAGGGCAACAGCTGGCCGCTCCCCCCCCCCCCCCCCCCCCCCCCCCCCCCCACCCCAAAAAAAAAAAACGGTGGGCAAAATAACGTCGTCCTACCCAAATGGTTATGTCATGTGATAGACAATCAAGAAAGTCGTTTCTAAAAAAGAATAAGAACAGTAATACAAATTTCTTTCATTTCCAGCACCAGAATAGTACAACTTGATGAAGTCTCATAATTTGTACTCAAAACTTTCATCAAGAAAACTGCAGCCAGGGGCAGCTGCTATGATAAACTGTAAAATGAGACATCTCCTACCTAAATGGGAAGACTTGCTGTCCCTTAAATAAATCCAATACATTCCAATCAGAAGTATTGATGAAATCCTAATTCCTCGAGCTACAAAAATTTTAGACACTAGAAATAAAACAGGCTTCCACTTCTGTGTAAAATTTTCACATTCATGTTCTATTAACATAACCTGGAAGCAATTTCTAATATAACACAAAGTAACCCAAAAACTCCTTTTGATGCGGCTTTGGAGCAGACCCCCGATCCTCATCTGAGTCGGATGGATTTCATGGCCAGCGCCACTAAGCTGCCTAGTCAGATGAACCAGCTTCTTTGTTTTCTTGTGGATTTTCCTGCTGTTTTTCTTGCTTTATGATGCATAGTTGCTAAATTTGGCTGCATGTTGGAGATATTACCATTCTCGAGCACTTGATAACTTGCTGATCGACCTTCCAACCCCTTGCATGTGAAGGCATATGAAGAACACAGTTTGCATCAGGATCGGTCTACACCAAAAATATCAATAGTTAATAAGTGCTAAATATAAAAAGTGATTTTATAAACATATTACGAGATATTTCAAATAAGTCTAACTTTACAAACCTCAGGATGGTTAGTGAAATTACTTGAGCATAAGTTGGAAGCATTACAATTTATTGTTATTACTGGTAACCCTCCGCAACTTAAAATATCGATGAGAGTGGAGATCAACTATTGTTTCCATGTTTCACTTCCTATAGATGCAATAAGCTAACCTTTAAAACATTATGTTTCAAAACTAAACACATGCAAGTCGGAAAGGCTTTGAAAGAGCAAAACATAAGGAGGTCTAGCAACTGAGAACCAACATAACATACTTGCCCATATTATTTTGGTCTCAGAATATTAGGCAACACAGAAGTTTAACAGCAGACGAACATCAAAATCTTTATCTGGATAAATATTGCGATCAGAAAGTACATCGTTCTCGACAACAATTTAATGTTACTATCAACAGACAGTTTACAGAATATCAAACGAAGATAGCAAGCTTTTAAGAGTTGTCCAAAAGCTGAGCCATTTTGGAGGACTTTGCAACTAGGCTCTAAAGTCAGATAGCAAATTTGAAGGTTGAAGTCATGTTGACATTTGATAAATCCTTACAATGTTCATGAAGCCGTCTTCTATGCTAATGTTGTTTGCAGCAATAGCTTAAGCACTTAAACTACTTCATCGCCTGGCTCTGGATGCCTGAGTGACACTGATCCAGTTCCTAGGACCTCATAACAACAGCTTAATGCTTCAATACGGGCCTTATGAAATGATTACAAGCCAAGTAAAATTATTAACTAGCTTTGCCATTTCTCTAACTTCTAAAATTAATGTAACCTTAAGATCCTAATATCTCGACTTTCATGTATCAGTTAATAATCCATTCAAAAAAAAAAAATTGAATAAAACAAACTACATTTGGTTTCTTGGAGAACAAATAGAGTTTTATTAAGACAAACTGCAGATATTCATGGTATAGTATCCTAATATAGGGAACATGAGCCTTCCCCTAATAATAGAGTTTTACTATGACATAATGTAGGCAACACGAGCCTTATCCTAATATATTAATGTCTACAAACTGCAAATAGTTTTCGAGGTTGAATACCTATGTTTCGAAAGATTAAAAAAGTTGACAAATTCAGATGAAATGTTCATGGTATACCATATTAAAAAATATTAACCAAAATTCCCATTGAAAACAATAACATAATAAAGGCTGAGAGTATAGGTAGACTGATTGTCCTGTCATTTCGTTGGCCTTTTTGCTAGTCTTCTAAGCCAGAATAACATATTTTCTAGACCTACTGCAAGTCTGCTTGGCGGGACATACAAGTCACCTGCTGTGTCAATTTTTCATTGTCACCTATACAAAGTAATCTTGTATGAGCTATTTTATGTCAAGTAATCAAAAAATCCTCCCTGATCATTCCTCAATGTTCCTCTCAACAGAACAACTACTTCAAGTTGATTATTGCTGGTTTGTGTTGAAACTTTCTTTTCCTCCTTTCTAAATCACGAATATTAATTCAAGTACAACTGTACAAGCAATAGTGCTCGTATTTTAAGCTATAAAAACTTCTAGTTGCAGGAAGGGGAAAAGGTTGTTGAAGATCGTTGCATCTGATTTACTGTGTCTTTGTGAGCACTTGACTATATCGAATGTTGATTTAGCATGGCAACGGATGGAGATAAATGCACGTGGGAAAGTTTCATTTTATCCTCCCCTATGAGTTTTGATTGGTGCACTTATTTAGAAATATGCCGTCTTCCTTCTCAATCACAATCAATTGATTAGAATTTAGAAATATGTCGTCTTCCTTCTCAATCACAATCAATTGGTTATAGATATCCATCTGTGCATAGGGGAGGATGTAGTCATGGACATTGGACTGGATGTGGTGGTAGATCTAGAGGACATGCTCCTGTGCAATATCATGGTAGTAGAAATATTCAAGACTGTCCAGTTGACAGGGCAAGAAATTATGATTGTAAGCTATAAATGCACCCCCGTGAAAGTCATTTTATATCATGATTCAAGACATGTGAAAACTCCTCTTCTTCTTTGTTCCCCTGCCATAGACCCTAGATTTATTAAGTACTAATCCATTTCTGAACCTCAGGAGCCTTGGTAAGAAATCTCTAGATAATTAGATATTTCTTTCCGTTTTAGGTAATGTAGACCTCAATTTAGAACTTAGATTCTAAATTTGGATCACCCAAAATGCATTTTGCAAAGGATTCATGTTTCCATCTCTTATTAGTAGTATCAAAGCCTTTTAAATGCAGCCATATTATAGGGCTACATAAGTTTTATGCCCTATGACATGCTGAGTGGCACAAATAACACAGTTTCACATTCACAGCTAATATATGCGCCTGCACGGCTTTTGCAGTTTCCTCCTCCATCAATATATATGTATGAAAACACTACCTTATTCCATGCTATTCACCTAAATTAATCATGTGCACCGAGGATCACTAAATAAACATATTTAGTAGATCTCTTTAGGTTACTTCAGGAAGAAAGTAAAAGAGAACATTAGGTTAGTATTTCTTGTCTTTTTTAAAATCTAAAATCCAAAACAGAAAGAATCATCGAGTATTGAATGCTCTGAGTGAAATGTTAGTCGACAGAAGAACATGCTTGGGTGGAAACTATCAACAACTTTGATACATCTCCAAATGAGTCGAATACTAATGTATTATGCTATCTTATCTGAAAGTCATACCAACATTCTAGCTGATCAATACTAACAAAGCATGACTTTCCTTATTTATCCCGATATGTTAAAAACATAACTAAATCTTAAGTTGTACCAAGCCAAGTTCAGCCAAAATTGAAAGCAAAATTACTGAAACTGGCCAATTCACCCCCCCCCCCCCCCCCCCCCCCCCCCCACCTCCCCCCACCCCCACCCCACCTCCTTCCTCTCCCCAACTACCGAAATCGATGCTCATAGAATTATCTAAAACCGACACTGTGAACCTTGATACAAGCATGATTTTGAATCCTATGACCTCTATGGTAAAGCATAAGACAAAAGAAACAGGACAACATCAAGCAATATTGAATGCCTAGAGAAAGGCCAGATATCAGTTGCATGTGTAAAGCCTAGGCAGAAAAACGAAATAAGCAGAAAGAACTTGACGGAAATAAAGGAAGGCATTGCAGCAAATAGGATCAAAATGAATGCACAAAAGATTGAGCCCATGATATGCTAAAAAGGAAAATTCATCAAATAGAAAAAGACACAGTTGAAACAAGATCCCAGTAAGATATACCACCTTGTTATGCTCGAGATGATCAGTTGATGAGGATCTCAACAAAAGCAGCCATAAAAAATCAAATTAGTCATTCATATACGAACCGCACGTCGACTTGCATAAATTTCCTCATTAGGCAAACTATAAATGAGGTAAAATTGCCCAATATCTGGCGTTCTTCTCGAGTTTTGGCTTCTGAAAGAATACCATGAATAACCAGCTTCTTAAGATTTGGGCACTGCTCAATCATCCCAAAAACCCAGTGCCCAAAGTGTTCAGTTATTACAGTCCATCCCAGTTCCAATACTGTCACGTTTTCTAAGGGCGAAGAACCTACAAGTCCATAGTACAACACTCCATCCCTTAAATCATAACTTAAGGAAAGGTGCTTAAGCTGCGGAAAGCATATAGCAATAATTTCTGAATCCATAATCTCGTCCTCGTCGTCAAACACCACGCCCCAAAGTCGAAGTCTTCTCAGTTTCGAAGACCTCGATATCATATGGTAGAATTTTGGCCATATGATCGTGAAGTTGCTGACGTCTATAACCTCCAAATGGTCCGTGATCTCGCCGATATCCAAATGCGTCACGCTGACATCGTCAATCTTAAGATGTATCAGTGTACCCTTTCCGATCAATTCGAAAAGGTCAAGGTTCAAGGCATTCAAGTGCAAGCTCTCCAAATTGTCTGCTTCCAAGATGATTTTATCCACGCCTAGCGCCCTAGCATATATACTCTTCAGCGTTGGGCTGCTCAGCTCCATCGTCGACTGCGAATCCGAAGTCACGATTTCTAGGGCATCGAGTGCCAAAGACTCAATCTTGGGACAGGCAGCAAGCAAAAGGCTGAGATCCAAGGCCGAAATGCTGACGTGTCTCAAAGAAAGAGACTTGAGAGAAGTGAATCTCTGGTAACTCGGTTCTATGCCCGTTATAGAATTGAGATCCAAATCCAGCACTTCCAGCCTCTGCCGGCCGCACTTCTCCAGGATGTTAACGCTCGGCATCGTGCGGACGTTATAGGACAGGTACCGCAACGTTTCTCTCGTGTACATGATCCAAGCGATGACGGGAGCCGCCGAGAACTCGTGCGCGTCGTCCATACGGATCGAGAGGCGCTGCAGGCCCCTGGTCTGGAATATGGTCTGGGTGATGATAATCTCCAGCCTCCTGGTGGTTATATCGCGGTACACCGGCCAGTCATCGGAGCTGAAGGAGAGGGCGTGGAGGTGCTTCCGGCGCGCCTCCCGCCATTTCCGGCAGGTCGCGGAGGCGATGACGACGTCCCTCGCGGCACCGAGGTGCGAAAGGACGTTGCCGATGACCTCCACCGGGAGGTTCTCCATTAATTTAACAAAAAAAAACCCTTCAACTTTATAGAATTAATCCCATATTTCGAATAAAGTCGAGAAATTTATGGTGAACTTTCCTGCAAGAACAGATTTTTATGCATGATATCTATGATCAAATCTACGTATGACTGGTATCTGGATCTATATATAATGTCAAAATTCAGAATTCAAAATTCAAAAATCGTTAAATTGAGGATCAAGATCGTACCTTTTCATATTTGGATTGGGAATTGGAACCCTATAAATTGGGGATTTGGGAATAATTTGGAATTTGGGGGAAAGTTAGGCTTTTATTTATGAGAGAGGGAGAAGAATATGGGTGGTGGTGGTGGTGGTCTTCTTCTTTCTTCTTCGCTGTGGCTGCATTTTTTTTTCTTTCTGATTTCTGATTCGGGACGGCCGCACGTGAGAAGCGGCCGGCAAGGGCTAAAATAGGGTTTTCCGCTAATTTGTGCTTTGGGTGGAAAATGTAAGATTCACTAACCATAATTAAATGTATTGTTGGGAAGAATTTAATTAATTATTAAAAAATTAAGTAAGTATTTAAATACCTAATATGATTTATAATTAAATAATTCTAACTCGAATGGTTAGAATGGGAGGTATTTTTCTTAGTTGCTTGAGTTCAAATTTTTATATATGACAATTTTTTATAATAACTATATATATAAATTTAATTTTTAAAATTTTTTGTATTGCACATGCACATTACTTCTTATAACTAGTTAAGTGTGTTGCATAAAAAAAACTCGGAGATTGTTAAAAAATAAATACTTAATTTAAATTATATTAAAATAGTTTAAATGTAATTTAAATATTTTTTCATTATTTCTTTTATTTCAGTTAAATAATTCAGTCTTCATTTGCATTCATTAATCAAATTATTTTTTTTCTCGTTAGTTACTTAAATATTTATAAACATATAATTAATGGTATTGGGTTTTAGTTCTTCAATACATTAAAATTTAAAAATATACAATACAATATAGTGTAGATTGTAGTAGATGTTGAATTTGATTTATTATTTCAAATTGTTTTGGATCCATAAGGTTGAACTCAATCATCATCAGGTAGCTAAGTCTGATAAGTTGGACGATCGTTAGCCAAGTATTGCAATCGTATTTGGACTTTTTATAGTATATATATATTTTTTTTATGGATGTGTATAAATTTTGTATTAAAAAAATACTCTTTTTATATGATAATAAATTTATGATGTAAAAAGCACAAGTAATTAAACAAAAAAAAAAAAAATTAAGACCGGTGTTGTAATTTATACAACAAGTTTAATGGAGCTTTCGCTCGGATTCGGTTCGTATTCGTCCAAGTTCGTAAGTTAAATCGAGTCAAGCTCAATTATTTCGAGCCTCTAATCAAATTGAGTTCAAACATCAATTTTGAGCTTGATCTTAACTCGGCTCGAATGAAACTCGTTCGATAGTTTAGTCGAACAAACTTCGAACACATTTTGTTCGAGCTTATTCGTTTGATTTTCAAAATAGGGTTTTCCGCTAAGCCCTTTGGGCCGGCCCGCCCCGTCCGCCAAAAAGGTGGGTTGGGCCAAGCATTTAGGAGCCCGCCAAACAGACGGGCCTAGGTGGGCTGGCCCACTAGTAGCCCGGCCCGCAGTGGGCTAGCCCGCGGGCCAAGTGGGTTGGCCCGCCATCTATTTTTTTTATAAAATTTTTAATTTTTTTATTTAGCACATATATGAGATATGTATTATAAATGATAAAAATTCTCATTTAATGCAAGTAATGACATATAAAATATTAAATTTGGTCATTTATTTACATGAATGAAGGTGTTTTAAAGAAATATCTACTATTATGATGTTTCTTGTATTTTACTTGTAATTTGATGCATATGAGAGTGAGTAGAAAATATTATATATATAATTTTTTTTTCTTTTAAGAAACTAAACAATAATTAAAAATTTTAAAAAAATTAAGCGGGCCGGCCCGCCTAGCCCGCGACCCACCGGTGGGTTGGGCTGGGTTGGAATTTTTCCAGCCCGCCAAAATGGTGGGTCGGCCCGTCCCGTCCCGCCAAATGGTGGGTTATGGTGGGTTACGGGCCGGGCCGGCCCGCCCCGCCGGCCCGTCTTGACAGCTATAGCTACACATTGAAAACTTCAAAAATAACTTGTACTTTTTTTGAAATACTAAAGTGTAGTGGCCAACCCTAAACATTTATAAAAATACATTTACGGTATCAGGAATATAAGCAAAAAATTATTTTCAAGATAGTTGTCAGTGACAAACCAATCTGCAACATCAAACATGACGACTTATGTAGAAATTAAAGATCACAATTCACAAAATTATAGTAACTTATATCCTTTAATCTTCAAACAATAGTCTCGATCTCACCAACCATCCTCTCTCCTAGGGTATCAGTCTCAAGTCGACTCCAAATTCGAGTTGTATTGGAATTCACACTTCATCCCTGCAACATTGTCCACATCGGAGCATTTCAAAGTCACCACTAGCGCAACTAAATCAATTACAAATATGACCATCCTCTAGCCATAGAAGGTTGACATATTTCAAACAAAACCATCTCAAATATGTAGTCATTTTCCTACATAAATCATAGGAATACCACCTCACACTCGTCTCCTATTAGCTAATAAATATTAGCGACAAAGATATTACTCGGGTTGTTTGTGGCGTCTTGCGCGACGGACAGCAGGTATGTTCCTGTGGACATATTTACTTCACATACTGCATATAGTAGTGCTGTCAAGAGTTTTCTTCCAAGTATCAATAATGAGCTTGTTAAATACTTTGTTGCAATTTAATTTATGACAATCTCTAGTTTAATAGCTTTAGGCCACTTCTTTCCGTGCACTTAGTGTGGAAGTGTAATGGTAGGGAGAGAAAATTTAGCGACCATGTTTAAGTTTTATTTTACATACAATTCGAGTTTAAAGTTTCTACCGACATGTATGAATTTGTACCACGTATATATTTTTTTATTAATACGACACGTGATAATCATTTGTATCCGTCGGTGGAGTCCACATCGAGTGCTCCAGAGTTGTCGTACCTTCGCTAGGGCTCTACCATTCCGATGTTCGTGCTACAGCCTCGAGCTCCATCCTCCCTTCCCAAGCGCCCACTTCGACGTCCCACATCATGGATGTTGAAATGTCCAAAAAAGTGAGCCGAAAGTTTTCAACAAAAAATGTAAAGTACAAATCTTGTAGGAACTTTCCTTGTTATCCAAGCAACAGAAGTAGTGATACAAGTGTTTCAAATCATCCAACCAAATAACTCCTAAGAAATTTGGATTAAAATTTCTAAAGAAAACTCATACTATGTTTGAAAAAGTAATTTTTTTACTATATAATTTAAGAAAGATGCCAAGTCTTCAAAACTAGTTAAATTGACGAACACTAACCAAATACATGAACCAAGAACTCCAATTCCATGATTCCCATTTCCATGAATTGTATTCGGTTCATGACATGCCGTCATCACTGAACCTAAACTATTATACCGGACCGGACGGAACCGGACCAAAATAAGCCAGGTTCAGGCTTGTGTTCCGGTTTGACTGGGTCCGTTGTTCCACAATTCTCCACCACCAAAACCACTCCCTCCACCACCAGAACCAAGAAACACGACCGTTTCCAAACTCCGACGAACAAAATCTGTCCCCCCCCCCCCCCCCCCCCCCCCCCCCCACCAAAAGAAAAAAGAAAAAAAGAAACAAAATTTTCACAGAAAAATCCATTTCTCTTTACTTTTTTTCTTCTCAATTTGCATCCTTTCCCCCTATCGTCCTTTAGTTCGTCCCCTTTCTCTCTCTCTCTCTCTCTCACTCTCTCTCCTGCAAGATTTCGTTCCGTAACATTGAATTTGTTTCGGGGGTCCAATTGAAAAAAATAAATAAGAAGAAGGTTCTGGAATGGGTTCAATGGTGGAGAGCTTCAGCAGATGGGAGTCGGATCCCTTGTTTTCCGCGGCCGAAGTTGTTCAAGATTCTGCAGACAGGTGCCATTTCCTAAAAAATCACTGCAATTGTGCACAAAATTTGTCGCAAATTATGTTATTTTGTTCGCTACTTGATGACGATTTGTTCAATTCCGCCCTAATTTTGTCCGAGGGGCGTGTCCGTATCCGTGTCCGACGCGTATCTGTTGTCTGAGTATGACCCTCGGATAAATAGGCACCAAAGACTGTCAATTCTTTTTTATGGAGCTTAATACACAACTTTTTTTTTTTCTCCTGATGATGGATAAATCTTGGATGATGATGTCGTTGAACGATTTCTTTATACCCAACAATGCGAAAGTATTATTTTAGCTTACTTGGATTCTTGTAACTTTTCGTTTTCGAAATTCATCTATATCTATAGAACAAACCAAAGTTGTCTTTTCGACGAAAGATAAGAGGATACGTAAGATGGAGATTAAAAGCGATACCTAAATCAGATATTTAGGGAGATATACGTGTATGTGTCACCTATATAAGTGTTACGATTAAAAGAGACAAGTCTTTTCTGGCAAAACATAAATGCCAGTTTGTTCGACATGGACAAAAGTTGAAAAACTTTGTATTGATCCGAACGAAAAGAGGTACAAAAGAAGTCCTAAACAGGAAATATAAGTACAAATGATTATGGAGAAGTGTGATGATGGAGATCGAACACTGTAGTGGTTCTTTTACTCCGTTGACGATCTGACGACGAGAAGAAATTGCTCTGACTCTTTTGATGTCTCTCTGTGGATAATCCGCACTTGAGATGGAAATCAAGCCGAAGATCAAAAATAAAGGAAGGCTCCTTCTATTTATAGGCGGGTGAAATGAACCACCCATGCGCACATATGCGAGCGCACAAGATTTTTTTTTTTGGCGGACAGGAGCGCCGTGCGCATGAGGTTCGAACTGAATCTGTTGTGACTGTACTGTTGAGCTGCTGATGAGCTGACACGTGGCAGTTGTTGGGATCCAATTGCTGAGATCTTGGGTGGTTCACACCCGTTCATATGCGTGACCGAGTCAGTGACACGTGGCACGTGTACATTGCTCAAAGATCTTCATCTGTTGAAACAGAATATATTTAATGCGCTGACTGGGTTCAATATAGGAGGAAACTGGGCGCATGGCTCTGGGGCGCATGCGAGACGTAGTCAAATCAAGCTACGTGGCGTGGCACAGCTGTAACTGACAAATGACTAATGATGATGTCGACGTATGTGCTGCCGTAGGTGCACGTAGAATGGTGTTTCGTTTGCTGTGTAACCGTCGACTGCACGTTTCTCGAGGCGCATGCTGCACCGTGATCGAGTGACATCTAACATCTGCATTAAATGCTGATGGGATAGTTCTGGGTGGCCATGTTGGCGCATTGACTCTGGGGCACATCATTTTGATTTGACATAGTTCTGTTTGGGGGGGCATTGTCTTTGGTCAACTTCCTGAAGCGCTGCCGCTGCATGTGGTGCGGGGCTCGAAATAATGACTTTTGACTGGACTTAGTCAAAATCGAGGTGGCAGATTTATTGCCATTAATATAAGATTCATCCATTAATTTCTGAGCTTTTGACCGACTGCCACTTGGCACATGGTTCTGACTGTGATTTGGCCTATAAATAGGGGTGTTTTGAGAGAGAAAGACTTTACTCATTCTCTTTGCATCCGACTTCATGTTCGAAACAGACTTAGCTTTCGATGGTCGTGAACCTTCTCCTTGGCGCATCAGTCGGTTGTGGGTTGTAGATTTCTTCGTTCAAAGAAGCTACTGTTTTGATAAATAAACATATCAAAGAACTAAGATGCGCCTGGCTGACTGTTGGCAGAGTAGTTCGTGTTCGTGCAACATACTGGCTGTGTTCTGTCCTGAGACAACGTCGAGTGCCAAGATGTTGATTACTGGGTTTGGATTGATTGCCAATCCAAACTCTGTTCAACCAGTGCCTCGTTCAAATGACAGAAGTGCTGCGCCGGCTGTCAGCGGCTAATCCATATGGCCGAAGACAAGGTTAAGGCTGCGCATGCTGCCAACGTATGACCGAAGTGATGCGTCTATGCTGCCAGCAGTTCATACACATGGCAGAAGTGCTGCGCTTATCTTGGATAGTTAGAGTAGGCTCTTAGTAGTAGATTTTCCATGTAATGAAATATTGAAAACCACTTTATGTAATAGATTTTCAATGAATATCAATAAAAATCTTTTTTTATACACTTTTGTTTTTGTTGTTTTGGGATGCGCCAGCTTGTGTAGACTTCGGCGCATGATGTTCAACGGTACATAGAGATGCACTTGTTTACTTTTTTTTTTTCTTTTCATTTTGGAGCGCCTCATATTCCATGCTTCTACACCACGGTGTAAGTAAAGATATTATTAAATGTCTATAAAAATATTATGAAATATTCCAATGAAAAGCAATTTCAAAATCCGAATTATCGACGTGTGTCGGAGGCTCGGAGAATTTGCTTGTTATATGACAACATAGTTGTATTTAGTGACAAAAGTTATTCAAGGGTGTGTTACCGTTTGCTGTGAGGTAAGTTTTTTTAGGTCATATGTGTTGTCTTTTCTCGATTTGGGATGGGGAGAGAGACAACAATAAAAATAAATGGGATTGTTTCGGGGCGGGTCGATTTTCAGGTCGGGTCCCGCCTAATTGGCCGAATTTTGTACCATCACCTAGTTGGCCGATTCCGGTAGAATTCTGGACAGGGCATGGCCGTCTAGCACCTAGGCGCCGATTTTTTAGAACACTGAGAACTACTACTTTATTCGACTTCCGATATTTTGCTACTTTTATTGATGATTACTCTCGCATTACTTGGTTATATTTATCATAGTTTGCAGTATTGGTCGATACCGATCTGATACAGTCGATACCGATACGGTTTGATATGTTCTAATTCGATACAGATCGATACCGACATTGGGGGTCTTTTTTTCCCGTCAATTCGGCAAAGCAAATTGAATAAAAATGACCAATCAACAAAGGTGTAAAAACTAAAAAGCACAGTAAGATTGTAGAAGTATGTAAAAGAAGAAACCTACCTATCGCATGTAAACCAATCAACAATGGTGACTAGTATTTCATTTAATTCCAAAAGTACTAAGAAACAAAACAGAAAATACTTAAAATAATGCCTAAATTATAGTTTTTTCTAAAATTTTAATAATGTATTAATAACTATTTGTTTTTCGATACCAAAAAAATTGATACTCCTATCTGAAATCGTCGATACCGATACTCATAGGAAGGCTCCGATATCGATACTGCGAACCTTGGTATTTACTTCGTGATCGTTCTGAGATATTGTGTATATTTTGCTCCTTTGCGGCTGAGACTCGTACTCAATTTTCTACCACCATTAAGATCATTCGGACGGATAATGCTTGCGAATATACGAGTAGCAATTTTTACGATACATGTGCTTCACATGGTATCATTCATTAGATTTCCTGCTCCTATACTCCAAAATTGTGATTTCTCGAGGTTGTACGTTCGCTACTATTTCAGATGAATATTCTTAAAATCTATTAAAACTTTGTTGTTGCCACTGCTTACTCTCTAGTCTTTTCTCTTTCCTTCCTCACATCTATTTTCTTTGATTCCTCGGGTTTTTGGATATACTTTGTTTATCATCTTGGTCCGTCAGTTGATAAATTGCCTCTCCGTTTAGCCAAATATCTCTTTGTTGGCTATTCTCGTACTCAGAAAAGATACGTTTGTTGTTCTCCTTCATATCGAAAACTTGTTATTTGACTGATGTTAATTTTTATTGAGACTACGAGGGAGATTCTTATGTGTTATTTACGCAAGTCTATTTATATTCTCAAGCAGTCTTCTCATACTTGGTTTGACAAATTCAGTTCAGCTAGGTTCAAGCGATTGGCTTTATTCGGAGTAGTGCTAACTTCTCTTTATTTACCCATTGCCGGCAACAAGGGACAATAGTTCTTTTGGTTTATATGGAGGATATTCTTATTACTGATGATGATATTGTCGGTATTTCTATAATCAAAGAACAATTATCTTCTTATTTTCATAATAAAGATTTGGATATTCTCCGTTGTTTCTTTGGAATCAAGATTACTGGACGTGATGATTTTCTTACCTTATCTCAGTGGAAGTATTAGATGGATCTTCTGCATAATGCTGGTTATTGGGGTGTAAGCCAATTGATACTACTAGAGATACGAATATGAAGCTCTCCTTTCTTGGTTTTGCATCCGACTCGCTGTTGTCCAATCCCGATTACTATCGACATCTTCTTGGAAAGTTGATATATTTGAGTGTCACTCGTCCAAACATTTTTTTTGTTAGTATTTTTAGCCAGTATTTGCATTCTCCTCGGATATCTCATCTTTAGGTCGTCGAGCTTATTCTTCGCTCCCTGAAAAATCTTCTGGACAGTGACTCGTCTATTAGCCTTCCTCTTCACTCTCCCTGACCACTTACACAGATACTGATTATGCAGGTCCAATGGATGACCGTCGTTCTACAAGTGGCTTATGTACTTATTTTGGCGACAACCTTGTGACTTGGTGGAGTAAGAAGCAGCCTGTTGTTGTCCGTTATTTTTGTCGAAGCTGAGTATAGCTGTATGGTCCATACAATTTCTGAATTAATATGTTAAAAGAGTTTACTTACAGATCTTGGTGTTCCTTCTTGTTCTCTTGTGGTTCTTCATTATGATAACCAAACAACTATTCATATTGCTGAAAACTCAGTGTTCCGTGAGCGCACCAAGCATTTTGAGGTTGATTGTCACTTCATTCGGAAGAAGGTTAAGTTTCGTGAGGTTCAGCTCCAACATGTACCTGCTATGTAAATGATCACCAACATCCTTACCAAGGCCTTGCCTTGCCCACTTTCTCTTCATTTCATGTCCAAGCTTGGAGCTCTCAACATGTACGCTCTTTCTTGCGGGGGAGTGTAGAAGGAAGTTAGTTATTGTTGCTTCTATGGTCTAGAGAGTTCTGCTCTTAGTTTTAGTCCCACATTGGAAAAACATTAGGAGAGCACACTCTTGCCTATAAATATGTACTATTCACTACTTTAATGAATTAACTCCATTAAGTTGAGCCAACTTCTCAACAGTAACGACGAAAGAAACTCAGCCTATTGCAGCATAGTATTTTAAATTCATTGGAATGACTTTCCGCTTGTCTTATTATCTTAAGTTAGGTTGTTTCCCACTGTGTTTTCCTACGGCCACACTTATTTTTTTGTTTTGCTTGCTCTGGTTAATATTCAATATTAATTCTATGTACTCCTTGGCATTGTTTGTAGTGTATCTGCAAGCATGTATTGGTTACATTTTAATATATTAGTGACTCAGAAATATGAAGTGCCTTTTCTTTTGAAATTAGGATGGAGTCTGTTTTTCGAAATTTGCTTCATGAGCAGAGTCTTTCGAACGAGGACCCCATGGATGCTAAGCTGCTTAGTTTAATGCAGTATCATAGGAGAGATCTTATGACTGCTCTTGAAACAACCAGATGGCAGGTAATTATTACAAGACAACCATCAGGTGTATGCTATTATGTAGCTTTTACTTTTTTCTTTTGACTTACACTGATTTGCTTGGAAATTTCTTCTCATCAGTTGGAGGACTTTGAGAGGGAAGTCAATTTTGCTGAGCTATCTGACAAATCTAGTTCAAGGCAAAATGCAATTAGAAAGCACAGGCAGTTTATTATTGCAATCAGGGAACAAATTGTTCAGGTGGAGAAAAGTGTTCAAGACTTGTCGACGGAGGGTTCTCATAGGAATACTTCGTGGATGAATCTAAACGAACAGGATACAGATATTTTGGCTTCATTTCTTTCTGGGGGAGATATTAAAGACCAGAATTCAGGTTATGGCACTGGAAATGGCATCATGAGAAGGTTTCTTGATTCGAACATGGATAATGATGAAATAGTTGAGCTAAAAACTGAGGATGACGAAGTCTTGCCAATGAAATCTTCAGATAATGCAGATCATGTTTATGATTCCTCAATAAACCGAATGTCATGGAAAATGGCACATAGTCCAAGAAATCATGATGTAAATGAACCAGCTTTTTTCCATGGTTCTGCTGGACAAAAGGAAATTGAAGAATTGTATAAGCCGGGTGCTTATGATTTAGAATCTGGTGGTTTAGGAGCAAAATCTTCCTTTTATAAGAATAGATTTAGAGGAACCGCGTGGGGATTTTTGAGTAACTTTTGGCTTGGAAATAAGAGTAAAGGCAGTTTTACAAAGAGGAGGAAGGATGGTGAGATAATGGAAGACCTAATGGAAAATACCGAACAAAGGATCTATTCTTCAAATGGAAGCATATCAACAGAAGATCAGGTGATCCAATGCTACAAACTTGCACAGAGAAGTATATTAGACTATGTGAAGGACATGAATATGTAGATTGTAGATGACACAGCTGAATATGATATCTAAACTTTGCAGAAACTCTGTTTTCTCAAATTTTAATTAGATTGTTTGATAATGGAAACATGGCATTTTGGAAAAACATGGAGACACAATATATTTTAAAATTCCTTTACAGTTTGCTATTCATCTAGAAATTACTCAAGAAGAACACTAACTAAGCCTTTATCCCAAAATTTTGGGCTTGACTGTTTGACTCATTTTCTTCCATTCAGCTGTGATAAGGGTCGTAGCCTCTGTAACATTAACAAAATCTATATCCTTTGTCACAACCTCCATCCAAGTTTGTTTATGCATACTCCTAGTTCTAGTAGGTCCTTTGATTAATATCTTATCACTCCTAACTGGTGCATCTATTGGACTCTGTGCTGCACATGTCCGCTCATGTTTTGGACTTGTTTTTTATTGCCCATATAGAATTTAGTCCTTGATGAAAAAATGATGAGTCATTTAACACTACGATCAAAATTGTAATTTACTAGTCTTCCATAATAGTAGTCGCAACTAGCTTTTATTATATCAAGATCCTAGTGGAGGTGGATTGCTATGCACACAAATCTATCCCATTGACGCCGGTCATGTTCTTACTGGATGTTTCTTTTGTTGGGATTGAGTACTATTATCATATTTAGTTTTAAACTCTTGATCTTAAGAAGTGTGCTGGGTCCTATTGGGACAAGCCTGCAAGTTCCATAATCCACCCGAATGATAGCCTATTTTCATTTGGAACCAATTGTGACACCTGGGTTTAAATTCATGATGAGTTTACTACAGGTCTCATCGACCCACTTTTAGATTTGAATAGATTGGAACCATGATCACACCCGAAGAACACGAGAACAACAACAACCATGATCATGCCCAAATAATAGACCTGTTAAATAGTTGTGGTACCAGATAGACCCATGTTCAACATAATGTTTGTCTTTCAATTCTCATATAGTAGTCTTTAATTCTAAGTGCTAGTATAAAATACTCTTGAGAACATAATGTAAGTCTATTTAAAGGATGAAACACAACCGTTCCAGTTTTTTATGGATGAATAAAGTTTCTTTTCTTTCTCTGCGATGAAGGTGATAACTAGCATCTCTAAGTAGGTTAAATGGGACTGAACAGTATAGCTATAGCATCTCTTAACATTCTTGATACTTCTGATTGAAATGTGCCAAAATAATTGTTAGATATGATACGTTTTCTTTGTTTGGCAGGGATTATATCTTCAGCGTTCAGCGAGTACTACGAAATTCCGTAGCTGGATTGAACTTATAGAGAGGACATTCCGAAGATCCCAATATCTTGTTTCATACACTAGGTTTCCTGTAAGATTTGCGCCTGCAGTACTTTTTGTACTGATTGTGATATGTGAGTGCTCCTGTTTCTTGTGTTTTTTTTAGATTCCAAGATTGAACTCAAGCAAATGCTTTGCTGTTGAAGATATTTTGGTTAAATATGCTCCAGTGTCAAATTTAAACTTATCCTTTATTCTATTTTCTAACTTATGTTGATTAAGAAGTATGAACTGAACATCTATCTGTATTTTTCTTTTAATTTTCTGTTTTGAAAAATTATTCTGCCACATTAGTTTCTGGGCAATTTGCTAAATACCATGAACTATCGCTGAGTTGCAATTTGATACCCTACAATATCAAAAATGACAACTTCCTACCCTGCCTAAACTTCTAAGTTTTTTGCAACTTGCTACTCTACACTGTTAAAAGCTTTTTTTTAAATACTGTTATATCTTAGTCTTCTTTCTCATGCACCTTAGCCCTACAAACTCTAATCCTAAACCAAGCAACCACCTCCCCTCTCCTTTTGGAGAGTTAGGGTTAAGTATGGGAAAGAAGGGATTTAGAGTTAGATTAAGTTAGATTTAGATTTAGATTAGGTTAGATTTAGATTTAGAGTTAGGGTTAAGTATGGGAAAGAAGGGATTTAAATGACCATAATGGTCATGTGATATGCACATGACTGTTAAGTTGGATGACACTAACGGAGGGTATTTACTTGCAAAAACTTAAAAAGTTCAGAGTATCAACTTACCTATTAAAATCGTATAGAGTAGCAAATTGTGGGGATAGTTTAGGGTGTTTAGTTGCAAATTAGCCTAGTTTCTTTGACCAGAAATTTTTTGTGGCTTTCTTGCATTAATAGTTCCATATTAATAATTTAATAGTGCTTTGGGATCCCTTCATTGTTTTGTGTAGCACATACGGATCAGGCTCAGCACATAGTATTCTGCACTCCAAAGTGTGGCTATGTTAATCTTCTGAGAAGCATTAGTAATTCATGCTTTTTTTGAGGTAAGAGGACGGAGAGTATAAGAGAGATTTCATCACTAATGAGAGAGTACTAGTCTCAGAAAGTCAGGAGAACATTAAGAGTTCACCAAGATACACAACCCCAAAAACTTGGATTACATTTTCCTCCATATTGATCACTATTTTCTGTTGATTGCCATATACTGCAGTCTTCAGTATCTTCTTGGTAACCCATAAACTACATTGGAGAGAATACAAGACACATTTGTTTTGGTTAGATAAAATCCTATTATGTCTTTCTTCTCAAAGGCACCAAGTAACCATGTTAGAACAGTCTCAACGCAGAGGACTTTGCAATGGTGTTCAAGCAATAACACGGTCATCACAATGTACCTTACCCAAGTACTTGATGCGCAAGAGCGACCATTTTATTTCAAAACAATGCTATTCCATATTTATGTTGTCTAAGAAACCAAGGGTTCCACTCACGGCTTCATTTCAAAAGGAAGTTCTTTTGCTTGAGCATCATTGCAGAAAGAAAGTCCTTTGCGATGCTATTCCACTCTGAACTATAACTATGTTAATTAGCCATTTCATGCTGCAACTCTACTTACTGATAATCGTGTAGTCCTTATCTTCCCCTTTTTACCTTCTAAGCTAGTTTCTTTTTTTCCCTTCAGTAATCTTATTTTTTTATAGATGAAATAGTTTACCAATTGTATGGTAAAAGTGAATGACATTAATTTGAATCTGGTTATTTCAATTGTTTCAAAATGAATAGATGGTTCTATTAACATCAAGAAGACTAGTTGAAAAAAGAAAATTGTTGGGCAACCCAATGGTCTTGGCCTTTGGTAGGGGAAATGGTTGTTCGGTACAGTAATGAAACTGGCATTTGTAGTTTGTACTTAAAAAAAAGATAAGAGGTTAATTATGAAGTCTCTTTTCCCCTAATATTCTCAATATAATTGCTTCTCTGCTCCTAGGGATTGTTTGGATAGTTGTAACTCTTTGAAAATGTAAAAGTTGCACTTGCAGTATATTGAGTTGCAGTGCACTTGCAGCAAGTGGCACTTTCTAAAATGTGTTTGGATACAGTCTTTTTTGTTCCCCGCAAGTGTGCGGTAGATCGCTTTCAATGTTTGGATGACATTCCATGTAACCATGTAAGTGATATAATTACCAAACTAAATAATATCATATAGCTACGTGTCCCACTCCAGCAACATATATGAAAGCCACATGTCCCATTTATGTTCTTGAAATACCTATTCTGGAGAGAGAATCTCATTCTCTTCTTCCCAAAAGTAAAATTGCAAGCTAGGTCATCATTTTCCTTCCCAAAAGTAAACAAGAAAGGAGGAGAGAGACAGAGAGACTTGGATTCCGTTTGTGACCTCCGTCCCGCCTCGTCGTTCGATCAAGGTCGTGGCCATGACATATCGACCCACCGCCTTCCTCCACCAGGCCGTGGCACCCGAGTGGCGATGGCAGGAGACCCTTCCACCGATTTGCGTCTCCACCGGCGAGTTCCCCCTCCGCGACGTCGTCGAGCTCCGCGTCTCCACCGATCGTGTCCACGACCGGAGTCAGCAGAGAAGGTTTGTGGACCAACTCTCTTCCGGACCGTTCAGTCGGCGGTCGACGGGCTCCGTGGGTTTTTAATGAGTCTCTCTCTCTCTCTTCACTTGCTGGTGAGTTGCATCCATTGTTTGCTGGAGTCCCGCAAAGCAGGGGACAACAAGTGATATGTGTCAGAGAAAAGACACTTGTGAGAGAGTTGCAGCGTCCATCTAAATGGAAAAAACTCCGCAACTCGCCGGACATTTGCTGCAGAAGCTGCGAGTTGCAGCGCAGCTACGGCCTTCCAAATAGGCCCCTAGAGAAATTATGATGGAAGTAAACTATATTTGAACAAAGTTCTGTGAAGTAGTATTTTGTAGAAGCGGAACTTTGTTCTTTTCTCATTGTCTTAATGGTTCGTGTAACTCCATATGTCCTCGATGGATCATGTTGGGTCCAGTGACCCAAGAGAAAACCGTTCTTAAAGATGCCCCCCACCCACCTACCAGCGCCCCCACACCCCCCCCCCCCCCCCCCCCAAAAAAAAAAAAAAAAAAACAAAAAAAACAAAAAAAAACCACCACCACCACACACACGCAGTTTCTTTGATTACTCTTTTTATTATGGGTAATAAATTATTTCAACTTGATATTATCTATCATCCCCATCATCATCCGTACATTATCTAAACCAAAATGAACTTGGCCATGGAGCACAACTCAAAATTGAAAAGGATTGATGAAACTGACACATACTAAAGACTGGTCACTGGCTATTGACATGACTTCAATCCTCAACTAGTCGGCTCCAATTTCTTGGCTGAAGCAATTAAGGACAGGTGAAGACCATGTTATAAACTCAAAAGACACTGTGTTTTTGGAGATTTTCCTTTATCCTAACTTATGCACCCAGAATTGTGAAAAGAAATCTAGATGTGGATTGCTTTAGCACTATTCTAAAACTCAGATAATTTGTATTTACTTGGCCTACTTAATTGTATGATTTATCGTATTAATTGGGTGAGTGGTGAAGCAGTGATTTCCCTAGCCACATAATTGGGATTAATCAGGCATATCATGTGACTGGATTGGTAATCACCAGTGACCAAGTAACTAATGAAATCACTTGGTATAACACTGTAGAAAATGATACTGCTGTAAATATCCTAATTATGCTGATATGATTCCCAAATGAAGCAAAACATACCCAGTATAGACTTTGCAACATACGAGGACTTTCAATCCTCAACATACTTTTTACACTTCTCTGAAGATGTAAATAGGGCAATTTTGCACCTAGTCTATTCATGTGCCCGGATCTATAAGTTGAAGTGATACAGGGTAATTTTGACACTTTAACTGTTAAATTGTAGTTTCAGTTTGTAATTTTGTTCGTGTTTTATGTAAAATCCTGTTGGTGGTACTTTGAAGGTTATCTCCCTGCGACAGGTTATATCCTCTTTTGATCTTATGATATTTGCTACTCTGGATCTGAAAGCTGACTAGCTTTTTTTTCTTAACTTGTGAGTTGCATGTTTGCATCCCGCCTAACATTGCCCTACTTTCAGGTTTCTTATTATACCTTATTGCTTGGTAGTATGGTTGCTGAAGGTGATCATGGTGTATTCTATGCGGTGCCGCCCAAAAAAATACGTTGGAGACAGCATTGGTGTGTTCGATAGTGCTTCTCATTGGATTGGGAAGCAATTTGTGCCTATAAGCGATAGAGCATAATTGCTTCAGCGAGATCATAGTTGGCGTAGACTATTGAATGAGGACTGATGGCTTGGCTTCACTTTTGGATTTATGTGGCGTCTTCTGTACTATGTGATGAATCTTCTGCACAATAGAACAAATAGAAAAGAATCTCGAATCAACCATAGTTATGCTGCTTTTCCATGATCTGTAATTTGTGAAATCCATTGTATCCTTAACAGCCAGTCTTCCGACTTCCTGCGGTGCTTCCCCATCTTCTGCAAATCGGAACTCCAATTTTAGCTTTTTTTTACGATGTAGCAGTTTTGGATTTGTGATGTCTTCTGTACAATGTGACGACTTTCTGTATAAAGAAATGAGTTGATAGAAGTCTTTCATGTTGCATTCTAGAGTTGTTGGTGTTTTCTGTACAATTTGGATTTGTGATGTCTTCTGTACAATTTGAACAAATGAAGTGATGTTCGTCTAATTTCTTCTGTTGCAAATTTACAACTGCAAAGCTTTAGACTTGTTGGTGCAAGTTGGTGATTCATGTGCTACAGTGGCATTCTAGAGTTGATACAAAGGCAGCATTGCAAAGTTTTTCTCAACTATTTGTATGCATCGTTGAACTATAGTGACAATGAGCCAGTGGAACTGTCGTCACTGGCAATATCTTTGTAGATTTGGTCGCCACAATCAAGATTTGATGCTATAGCAGACAATAGTAGGTGTTATATAGACACAGATGTATACTAGTGGTCAGTGCACACGGGTCGTGTGTACAACAAGAAAGTGTTACTCCAAGTCCTGATTTGGTTCGCGGAAAGGAAAGGAAAGGAAAGGAAAGAAAATCAAATTACTTGTTCTTTCCTTTTTGGAAAAAAAGGGGGAGAGAAAGTGATTCATTTGGGATGAAAATGTGAATCTATAAGGTGAGTGGGGGAACCATCTTCTCCGGAAATTTTCTTTTCCTTGGGTATCATATCTTGGGTATCATTTTCCTTGTTTATTTTGGCAATGGTGGGGGAACCATCTTCCTCCCAAATTTTCTTTTCCTTGGGAATCATTTTTCTTCTCATTTTCTTTGGCATCCAATGGAGCCACTTTTTTTTTTTTTCCCAAGGCTCCGATTCCACGAACCAAATGTTGCCCAAAAAATTAGTGATATCCCTAATATTCGGTTTACATAATAGTATAGATATATAAAAATTATAATCGTGAAATAGACCTTTGAACCTATCCTACATCTCTTAGAGATTATTATCCTTAGCATACCGTCCTACCGCTACATTGTGCATATCACCTTTAAATCAAAACCTTATCCTGAAGCTCCCACCCTCATCTCCACGTGTGTTACACGTACAAAAAAAAATATCTATGATATCGTTAAAAATTAGATAAAATTTAAATTATATTAAATATGATTTGAATGTATTTTAAAATTTGTTATAAATATGTTTTTAGAATTCTAGATATGTGTTTAGTTTGATAATACCATATACATAGTTTAAATATAATTTGAATATTGAATATATTTTAAATTTTGTTACATGATCAAGTTGGAAGGGTTTTAAAATTCTTTTCCTTAAACTAATGAAGGGATACATATGCGATAGTTAGAAAGTTTTTTAAACTTGCATACAACTTGGATTGCTCATTTTTTAGCGGGTTTTCAAGGCGCATTATAATAGTAGAGATGGTTATAGTTCACTTCAATCAAATATGATATGAAAAATAATCTAATAACAATAATGCAAATTCCCGAGAATAACTCTGAAGAAAAAACTGTAAAGAAAATGGCTCTAATGAAATTAGTTTAAATATCATGCTGTGCTTATTAAGAACGAAATTCATACTAAACTGTATGTACGCTATGAAAGTAACTTCTTACTCCTTTATGTGATGCAATGATGACATGAAAGAACTACAAGTATCGGATCTATTTCCAGTACCTTTGTGTCAGATACAAAAACCACCATGTTAGAAGTCAGTAAGTAGAGAGCTTTTGACACGTAGTAACAAATGTATTTGGGTCATCCATGTGTTCTGCTTGAGTACGTCTCGTGTCCGATACTAGCACCACTCTTATCATCAACTTTGAGATGTAGCTCTCCAGTGCTTGTTTCTCCGATCCAAGTGATTTATGTTAGGTACACCTTGTTGGTGCGTGTTGTATACGATTCTCAACCTATGTGTGAAAACTCTAATGGAGTGCAGCGTGCGACGAGTGTTATTCGTGTGTCGAAGAAGTTTTAAAAGTCGAAGGCAACAAAGATGATGCATTTGAGCATGTATCAAACTTATCTTAGAAAATTAATACAAGGGTTGGAGGTATACCACTATCGGTATATTATTGATATACCAATCTGACACATTTTTTGTTCCAGAATGATTCTGATTCAAAGAGAACATTTTTCGGTATAAAATTGATATATTGTGTGTTGGGACTGAAGGTCAAATTTGAATATTTTATTAATACCGTTGGATCGTGATCGATGATCCAGACTTGTTCGGAATTTTCTAACTCATCATAACAAAATTAAAATGATAGTATTATCAACTTTGCAAGTTTCTCTGAGAGGAAGAGAGAGATTCAGAGTGGTTTCGAGGAGATATCGTTTCGAGAAGTTCTCCATTGGGTTTTCCTCGTCATCTTTTCTTCAATAATTTTTCTGCTACTTTATAATCTATTTCCATATATTGAAGTGTTGTGATGATCCGTGTGGATCGGGAGAGAAGTTTGTAAGGAGTTGGTGTATCTTTTTATTTCATTATTGTAGACTTTTTCGGATTAGACTTCAATCATCCCGTAATTATTTTTTTTGTCAGACGTAAATACTAAATATTATTGTTTTTGCGTTGTGCTTTTTTTATGGAAGATTTTCTTCAATACTAGACAGGTACTATCGGTCTGGGAGAACATTATTTAGTTTCGTTACAAACACAACTTTTATATATTTATATGCTTAACTCATCTCATATTCTTGTAATTTTCAAGCTGAACGAAATCGGATTGCAATTTTTTTTAAGATGAGGGTGGAGCATGTGTACGTACAGTTTATCATTCCTGAGGACATGGCGATTCCAGAAATTATAACTGAAATTGACTATAAAAATTTGGATGGACTAAAAGTAGATTATAAATACATATAAAAAATAAAAAAAATTATATGAAAAAAAATGTAAATTTTCTTTTTTGGTAAAGGGCTACCCCACGTCACCCTTAGATCCGCCCCTGCATGAGGACAATTAGAATACGACGATACCAATAAATAAGAAAGGATCTCTGTAACACAATAAAAAAATCATAGTCAGAACTCGAATGGAAACTTAAATTGCAAGTATCTGCAGCTGTTGGCTACGCTCCTTCTTGTTTACGTAACTGATAGAAAATGAAAATCTAAATAATAATGATATTATTATTATTATTAATAAAATCTATATTTTATAAGAAAATAGTGTGTGTATACTATAGCTAGCTGTTGCCAATAATGAGCAGTCTGGAAATTTAATATTGGCAATCATGCATACGCACAGTTGAATTGTTGATCCATTATAAAAATCCAACTGATCATAGTTGAAACGTTGCTGCAGACATTTTTTTTTTTTTCAGAAAATTTACTGTACCGGTAATAATTTAAATAATATTTGTTTAAATAATAAATGTTTGTAAAATTTGGTCAAACAATACAATCCGACAGATTGTCTGTCGGAAAATGAGTATGCTAAAATTTCGACAGCCTGTCTGTCGGAAAATGAGCATCAGCTCAAATTCCGACAGTCAGTTTGGCTGAAATAAAGCATTTAGTTGTTTGGATGGGTTTGGTTTAAATTTTGTTTATGGTTTACTTTTGGAGTTGGGTGGTGGGTTAATTCGGGTTTGGTTTTTTTTTTTTTTTTGGGTTGGGTTGGTTATCTTTTGTTGGGGGTTGGGTGGGTTAATTCCAATCAATTTATGGTTTACTTGAGTTGGAGTTGGAGTTGGGTTGGGTGGGTTTGGTTTTTTTTTTTTTTTTTTTGTTGAGGTGGGTTATCTTTTGTTGGGTTTCTAACGTTACAATTCTCAACGTTACAATTGTAACGTTACAATTCCAACGGCTATATTAAACCACAACCATATATAAGTATCAAACCACTTCACAACATCTCTCTCATTCACTTCACCACATCTCTCTCATTCACTTCACAACATCTCTCTCATTCAGTAAGAAGTTTGTCAAGTCTATTTCGTTGAAAACTGAAGCTCCTCTCTTCCTACAGAAAGTTCATCTTGTTGTCAACATGGATGGAAATCTAACAATACTATGCTCGCTTGGAGGTGTACTAAATGGGTTAGCGTATCAAGGGGGCTTAACCCAAGTTCTTTTAGTTGATCGAAATATTTCATTTCTTAGTTTACATAATCTAATTATTGATCAATATTCTATTGTTAGTCCCGGGGCTTGACCAAAGATGGAAAACTGATGCAATCGAGATCTGAGATGTCACACAAATTTTTTTGCAGTGATCAAACTCAAGATCTACGATGATGCAAAAAACCAAATAGCCAGATTACAATATGAAGGAGGGAAATAGAGAAGAGAAGATCTCTCGTTCTTCCTTGCAAACGTGTTGCAATTGGGACAGAACGAGTTACAATAAAGTAGAGAAAGATGAGATGAATAAAAGTTGCTGGGGTGTCAAAACACCGTTGCTCAAAACAAGATTCGCCCCACACGAATTGCTTCCAGGAACCAGCAAGTTGAAGAACTTGTGGAACGCTCGAAGTCACCTCTGTTTTGACTCCTCGGATGGACTTGTAATGGCGGCAGCAGCTCCCTCCCTCTCTCTTTTTTTTGACTTATAAAATTCGTAGTACCTCACAAAGGAGGCCAGAAGAGAGTATATATAGAGAGAGGGTGGAAACCCTAACCGCCTTTTCAGTTATGGAAAGATTGAATTAAATCCCACAAAGATAGCAATAAAATTAATTCAAATCTTATGGAAAGATTGAATTAAGTCCCACAAAGATGGCAACGAAATTAATTCAAATCTTATGGAAAGATTGAATCAAATCCCACAAAGATGGCAACGAAATTAATTCAAATCCCACAAAGATAGCAATAAAATTAATTCAAATCTTATGGAAAGATTGAATTAAATCCCACAAAGATGGCAACGAAATTAATTCAAATCTTATGGAAAGATTGAATTAAATCCCACAAAAAGTGGATATGAATTAATCGCATTGAATAAGTCTTTCCATAACTGACTTGTAGTCTGCACAGTCAGCCTGGTGCGAGTCCATGAGCCCATGAGCCCGAGTCCGAGTCCGAGCCCGAGCCCGAGTCGCTAAGCCCCTTTGGGGCTTAGCTCCAAATGGAATTAATCCAAGAGAATGACAAAAGCATTAATGCTTAATCCTTGGAGCCTTATTCTTACCTCCTAGTAAAATCACCCACATGGTTCCCTCCTTAGGGTCACCACCCCATGTGCATCTCTCAACAACACAACCAAGTATATATGTTGAGATAACTCATGGTGCATTTTCGATGTGGGACTAAACTTTTACAAGGCATGTTGAGAGCAAGCTCTCTCCATGTAAAGAAAGCACCAACAATCCTCCACATATCACAACATATATATGTGTCCAGGGTTGAGCGTTCCCCACAGTAACTGTCCATTTTGTATTAGGATAGATGTCGCTGACGACTTGAATATTCCTGTATGGGTTAAATAACAATGTGATACAAGAATGGACTACGCCTTGAATTCTGTACCACAATTGTAATTCTTTCCACTAATAAAGTGTAGTTACGTGTGCTTCTGGCTGCACATTAAAGGCCCTGTGCCAGCCTGGTTTCAGTGTATAATTTTGGGCGTCTACAAGTTTACCCTCAAGAGACGGCCTGATATCTCTTTCCATACTGTAATGCCCATATCTCGTATTACGTATTGGGAATACGTGTACGTATTTCAGGCTCGTATTTTTGGTTTGTCATAATTAGTTAGTCTTGGATTTTATTTTGCATGTTGCATTAGCATGGTTTATCATGGGATTGCATTGGCTTGGTTTGGTTCGGTTTAATGGGTTTGGCTTGGTTTTATTGTGGAGAACCACTCCCACCTACCACCACTCTCACCATAAATATCTATCCCACTCTCTCTCTTCCATTATTACTCATTACTCATTTCTTCTTCTCCATCTTTACTCTTCACCTACCAGGAGAGAGTGGAGAGCTTAGGCAAGTACATCTTGCTTCATGGAGGAATCCCATTTTTATTGTTCCATTGTTTTTCTCATGAGTTTCTAACCTACTTTAGTACTTGTCATTTTTCATTTCCATGGTTAAATTTTCGTAGATCTAGCTTTGTGGTATTTTTTGGTTCCCAAGATTTTGATCCATCAAACTTGCATATTTTGCTAAGTTGATGATCCAATGGTTGCAGATAATTTTCTTTGGTCCAATTTTGACCTACGAGAAATTTCTGAGCCGCATGGACATTTTTGCACTCAGCCGCATGGCATATTAATGCAATAGCCAGCACTTACTTTTGCATGCATACAATACTATCAGTGAGCCGCATAGGCACCACTATTTTAATGAATTTGAGAATGGAATGCATCAGCACCCATGTGAGCCGCATATGCATGCAATATTTTGCATGCAATATTTCCACGTGCATCTCATACATACAATATTTTATTGCCTATTCTAAATGCATGTATTTAATGCATTGTTCCAATGCATTTTCCTAATGCACCAGAGAGCCGCATGTGAAGCATTGTCCAGCCGCATGTGAAGCATTGTCCGGCCGCATAGCCATCAAGGCATTGCTTTGTTCACAAATGCATTGATTTAGTACTTTTTATGCATTAAATGCTTTACTAAGCCTTAACAAATGTCTTGTCAATAATGGGCATTTAATGCATATGAAGCTTTAGTCCAAAGCTTGTTCCAGGGAGGACATTAAAATGCATTTTTCTTTGCATTTAGGTCCCTTACACATCAGCCGCATAGAATATTATGAATTGCACTTTTGCATTTAAGCCCTTTTCTTTATATAAGCATTCCATTAAGTCTTAGTACAGTAAACACTTGCATGGATTTAGTACTTTATGCATTTAAGACCTAGTATTAATATATATTGTATACTTTAAGCATTTAAGCCCTTTCATATTTACTATTTAATGTTCTCATGCATTCTCCTTATGAAGCTAGGCTAGCCGCATGGGTCTGGGGGTTGTTCCTAAAGGAATTTTCTTAGGTTTTGTCTTATATGCTTTAATTGTTTGGTCAAAGCATTTTGCTTTATACTTGGATTAAGCATTCTGGAGATGCCAGCCGCATGGCCATTATTTCTTTATTATTTGTTTGTACTTCTTGCAAGCAAATTGAGGGTGAGCCGCATGGCCTTGGTTATTCCTGGGCCGCATGGCAAATTGCCATTATGTGCTGACCACGTGGGTTTAATATATTGATTATTGTTGGGTCCCACATGACCACTATACTTGAGTGGTCACGTGCCCCTTTTTCTTGTTGAGTGGAAGCTTGCATTTATTGCGGGTCCCACTCTCTTTGACCGCATGTTTGTTCTTCCACTTTTGGACCACATGGGTCCCACTTTGACTGTTTAATGTTTTATTTGTCTAAATTGTGGTCAGAATTTCTTCTCACTCCCAACATGAAAGTTGTAGAGTTTCTCCTTGGCTTCAAGAATATATATATATTATATTATAATATTATTTTAATTGTACGAATTTCTTTCCTCCTTGATAAATGGCATGACTTGATAGTGACCCGCCGTGGTGCACTCCTGACAAGATAACCTGACCTGACAAACTTGACATGATATCTTGACATGATAATTCTTGATAGTGGCCCGCCGTGGCACATTCTTGACATGATAAACCTGACATGATATTTCTTGAATGCTGTTGCGACGGCTAACACGATATGACAAGATTGAATGACCTAGATACCGTGGACGATTGTGCTTGTACAAATGAACCCGTCTTGTCTTGCATCATGTCTAAGACGGGGATCCCTGAGTACCACGGTCAGGGGCACCCACTGAAATGGACTAAGGCTAATTACTAGAATAATCCAGTAGTTCATGGAGAGACTTCCCAGTTACCTGTTGCCCCTTTGATCCCGGCCACATATATATATATATACATGGAATTTGTTGCTATCCGTCGAGATGAGCGCACTTCCAGCCCGCCGTCGAGTGTGGTACCTTAGGACACATGTATCTTACTACAGTGTGTCTGCTATATCATGCTATCTTTTTCCTTTTCTTTGCTGGGGTCACTCAGGTAGCAGCAGGCGGGTAACTGGACTTGGAAGAATCTCACTGCATCTTGCTAGTAACTAGGCCTGTGATAACCCTAGTTAGTTAAAGTATCAAGCCGTACTTATTGCTTGGCCGTGAAGTGATGGATGAAGTTTACCAGTCTATTCTTGTCTTGATTCTGTACAAGATTGTTACATGACCAGATTTTTTATATTTATCTTGCCGATAAATGGTGGGAGAAACCAAGTTCTGTTCAGACGAAGGGTTACAACCCCGGTCCTTGTTTGGTTTACGGGTTGTAACCTGGTTATCTGAATAGTCCCATGGTTATCTCATCGTATATCATCCTGTCATGCTTTTCCAATATGTCCTGTCTTTTATTGATTCTGTACAAGATTGTCTTTTATATTCACCTGTCATGCTTTTTCTTAAATTATGGTATCTTATTATGTAATTATACTCTTGTGCTAATTGCTGGTTTTAGTTCCTAAGTGAAGCTTCCTTTGTGGCACTTGCTCTTTCTGGGATCTGACCCAGCTGGTTTTGTATGGCCAGATACCAGAGCAGCACCAAGGGATCCACCGACTTTCCAGCCCGATGGTGAACACCAGGCGTAACCAGGGCAACGAGTGAGTTTATTTTTGCACTCCCACTCTATTGTAAAATTATTCTTTTGAGGCGTTTAGCCGCCGAGCAAGTGTTAGCTCGTGTACATTTTATTTACTGTCTGCCTACGGGCTGTAACATGATTGGCAACCTAGGGTTGATCATGTATGACTAAAACTCTTGCTAGTCTTCATATTTTGTAACGACTAGCTTCATGATCAGCTGAATATGTAATATTTGGGACGCCTTACTATTGTGTATTTGGTGATCTTACATCTTGTAACTCTGTTTACTTGCTTGTGATTGAGACACTAGGCTTGTTATTGACCTTAAGAGACTGATGGCTTGTAGATAAACCCTCATATATCTAGACAGCCGTGACCGTATAGTGGAGTGGATTCCATTTCACTATACGTAGCTGGCTATGTCTGCCCCCGCTCTCCAGTATTCTGGTTCTGGGACGTGACATGGTTTAAGTGGTGGCCCATGCAGGTCTTGTAAATCAAGATATGTGAGGGTTTACCGAATAGATGTCTCAATCAGTACTCGTCCTTGATCTCTGCTCGTATCCTCTTGATTCCTGAAATTCTTGTCCTGATCACATGCTTGTAATCCTTGATCTGTCCTGATCCTTTCTTATTGTTCCCATTTCGTCTTCTTCAGCAGCATTGAACCTGGACCTGCCGATCAGCAAAGCGAAACACCTCATATGGACCAGCAGCACCCAGGAGATCAAGCCCAGTATTTCGGTGTAGCTTCTAGAGTTATGCCTACTGAGGGTCCAGAGCCACCAGTTCAGCCAGCCCAGCCTGCAAGGCAGGATAATGAAGCCTTGGTTGGACTTATCAGGGAGTTGCTTGCATCGCAGGATCCTCGAGGAAACACTTTGCGTCAGGCGGTGGCAGACGCTCTGGGCAGAGGTGGACATCATGGAAACAGTGCAGCGAACAGTGATAGGACCGGAGGTCGAAAGCGATCTCACGGCCAGATGACCCAGTCTTCAGCACCAGCCCCGGCAGTCAGGGCTTTGACAATTGGAACTCCGAGGCAGGTGGCCTCAGTGACGTCGATCACGTCCCCTCAGCAGCAGAAGCAGAAGCAGAAGCAGTCTTCCGCAATGGACTGCTCTCATTGTGGGAAGCCTGGACATGTTGTTTCAGAATGTCGCAAGGCTCGAGGATTGTGTTTGCTATGTGGAGCGCCGGACCACAAGGTAAGGTCCTGCCCGTTCAGGACTGACTCATCACCAGCCATGACCAGTTCATCGGTTAGGGGACCAGCCCCAGTACCAGTCCAACAGCAGTTTCCATCCCCGAGGCCATTGCCGACGCAGACCCAAGCTTTTCGGCAGCAAAGGCCTCAGCAGTATGCCCAGACGCAAGTTCAGTATAGGCAGAGGAGATTCCAGTAGAGGCCTCGGCAGTTTGCTCTAGCCCAGGCTCAGGTCCAGAATCGGCAGAGAGGTATCTGCATCATATTGTCTTGCTTTCCTGCCGTCATTATGCGGGGTACATGATGTATTTCCTGTATCCTAAATGCGACGGTATGTCCCGGACCCGAGCCATATCCTAGATCATTCGAAAATGGTTATTGGTACCAACCTTTTCGTATGAGGAGAGGCCCGTGTCCATGTTTGACCAAAGAGATAGACCCTCAAGAGCCAGGCTATATGTTTAGTCTGTGTTGCTTGAGTTTATCCCTCTTTGGGAGAGTCAAACGTGAGAGCGTGAGGATGATATCCGATCGCGTTATCCCGGCTAGTTTGGCTCGTAAGGCGTAATATCTTCCTTATGCCTTACGCTTCGAATCTTTGCTTGCATGAATGACTGTATGATTGGTTGGTAGTTATAGATTGTTTGTGATAATGTAGCTTGTCCTTACATCTCTAGCCTCTTGATTAAATTCCGAGGACGGAATTCTTTTAAGGTGGACAGAGTTGTAATGCCCATATCTCGTATTACGTATTGGGAATACGTGTACGTATTTCAGGCTCGTATTTTTGGTTTGTCATAATTAGTTAGCCTTGGATTTTATTTTGCATGTTGCATTAGCATGGTTTATCATGGGATTGCATTGGCTTGGTTTGGTTCGGTTTAGTGGGTTTGGCTTGGTTTGGTTTTATTGTGGAGAACCACTCCCACCTACCACCACTCTCACCATAAATATCTATCCCACTCTCTCTCTTCCATTATTACTCATTACTCATTTCTTCTTCTCCATCTTTACTCTTCACCTACCAGGAGAGAGTGGAGAGCTTAGGCAAGTGCATCTTGCTTCATGGAGGAACCCCATTTTTATTGTTCCATTGTTTTTCTCATGAGTTTCTAACCCACTTTAGTACTTGTCATTTTTCATTTCCATGGTTAAATTTTCGTAGATCTAGCTTTGTGGTATTTTTTGGTTCCCAAGATTTTGATCCATCAAACTTGCATATTTTGCTAAGTTGATGATCCCATGGTTGCAGGGAATTTTCTTTGGTCCAATTTTGACCTACGAGAAATTTCTGAGCCGCATGGACATTTTTGCACTCAGCCGCATGGCATATTAATGCAATAGCCAGCACTTACTTTTGTATGCATTATTTAATACAATACTATCAGTGAGCCGCATAGGCACCACTATTTTAATGAATTTGAGAATGGAATGCATCAGCACCCATGTGAGCCGCATATGCATGCAATATTTTGCATGCAATATTCCCACGTGCATCTCATACATACAATATTTTATTGCCTATTCTAAATGCATGTATTTAATGCATTGTTCCAATGCATTTTCCTAATGCACCAGAGAGCCGCATGTGAAGCATTGTCCAGCCGCATGTGAAGCATTGTCCGGCCGCATAGCCATCAAGGCATTGCTTTGTTCACAAATGCATTGATTTAGTACTTTTTATGCATTAAATGCTTTACTAAGCCTTAACAAATGTCTTGTCAATAATGGGCATTTAATGCATATGAAGCTTTAGTCCAAAGCTTGTTCCAGGGAGGACATTAAAATGCATTTTTCTTTGCATTTAGGTCCCTTACACATCAGCCGCATAGAATATTATGAATTGCACTTTTGCATTTAAGCCCTTTTCTTTATATAAGCATTCCATTAAGTCTTAGTACAGTAAACACTTGCATGGATTTAGTACTTTATGCATTTAAGACCTAGTATTAATATATATTGTATACTTTAAGCATTTAAGCCCTTTCATATTTACTACTTAATGTTCTCATGCATTCTCCTTATGAAGCTAGGCTAGCCGCATGGGTCTGGGGGTTGTTCCTAAAGGAATTTTCTTAGGTTTTGTCTTATATGCTTTAATTGTTTGGTCAAAGCATTCTGCTTTATACTTGGATCAAGCATTCTGGAGATGCCAGCCACATGGCCATTATTTTTTTATTATTTGTTTGTACTTCTTGCAAGCAAATTGAGGGTGAGCCGCATGGCCTTGGTTATTCCTGGGCAGCATGGCAAATTGCCATTATGTGCTGACCACGTGGGTTTAATATATTGATTATTGTTGGGTCCCACATGACCACTATACTTGAGTGGTCACGTGCCCCTTTTTCTTGTTGAGTGGAAGCTTGCATTTATTGCGGGTCCCACTCTCTTTGACCGCATGTTTGTTCTCCCACTTTTGGACCACATGGGTCCCACTTTGACTGTTTAATGTTTTATTTGTCTAAATTATGGTCAGAATTTCTTCTCACTCCCAACATAAAAGTTATAGAATTTCTCCTTGGCTTCAAGAATATATATATTATATTATAATATTATTTTAATTGTGCGAATTTCTTCCCTCCTTGATAAATGGCATGACTTGATAGTGACCCGCCGTGGTGCACTCCTGACAAGATAACCCGACCTGACAAACTTGACATGATATCTTGACATGATAATTCTTGATAGTGGCCCGCCGTGGCGCATTCTTGACATGATAAACCTGACATGATATTTCTTGAATGCTGTTGCGACGGCTAACACGACATGACAAGATTGAATGACCTGGACACCGTGGACGATTGTGCTTGTACAAATGAACCCGTCTTGTCTTGCATCATGTCTAAGACGGGGATCCCTGAGTACCACGGTCAGGGGCACCCACTGAAATGGACTAAGGCTAATTACTAGAATAATCCAGTAGTTCATGGAGAGACTTCCCAGTTACCTGTTGCCCCTTTGATCCCGGCCACATATATATATATACATGGGATTTGTTGCTATCCGTCGAGATGAGCGCACTTCCAGCCCGCCGTCGAGTGTGGTACCTTAGGACACATGTATCTTACTACAGTGTGTCTGCTATATCATGCTATCTTTTTCCTTTTCTTTGCTGGGGTCACTCAGGTAGCAGCAGGCGGGTAACTGGACTTGGAAGAATCTCACTGCATCTTGCTAGTAACTAGGCCTGTGATAACCCTAGTTAGTTAAAGTATCAAGCCGTACTTATTGCTTGGCCGTGAAGTGATGGATGAAGTTTACCAGTCTATTCTTGTCTTGATTCTGTACAAGATTGTTACATGACCAGATTTTTTATATTTATCTTGCCGATAAATGGTGGGAGAAACCAAGTTCTGTTCAGACGAAGGGTTACAACCCCGGTCCTTGTTTGGTTTACGGGTTATAACCTGGTTATCTGAATAGTCCCATGGTTATCTCATCGTATATCATCCTGTCATGCTTTTCTAATATGTCCTGTCTTTTATTGATTCTGTACAAGATTGTCTTTTATATTCACCTGTCATACTTTTTCTTAAATTACGGTCTCTTATTATGTAATTATACTCTTGTGCTAATTGCTGGTTTTAGTTCCTAAGTGAAGCTTCCTTTGTGGCACTTGCTCTTTCTGGGATCTGACCCAGCTGGTTTTGTATGGCCAGATACCAGAGCAGCACCAAGGGATCCACCGACTTTCCAGCCCGATGGTGAACACCAGGCGTAACCAGGGCAACGAGTGGGTTTATTTTTGCTCTCCCACTCTATTGTAAAATTATTCTTTTGAGGCGTTTAGCCGCCGAGCAAGTGTTAGCTCGTGTACATTTTATTTACTGTCTGCCTACGGGCTGTAACATGATTGGCAACCTAGGGTTGATCATGTATGACTAAAACTCTTGCTAGTCTTCACATTTTGTAACGACTAGCTTCATGATCAGCTGAATATGTAATATTTGGGACGCCTTACTATTGTGTATTTGGTGATCTTACATCTTGTAACTCTGTTTACTTGCTTGTGATTGAGACACTAGGCTTGTTATTGACCTTAAGAGACTGATGGCTTGTAGATAAACCCTCATATATTTAGACAGCCGTGACCGTATAGTGGAGTGGATCCCATTTCACTATACGTAGCTGGCTATGTCTGCCCCTGCTCTCCAGTATTCTGGTTCTGGGGCGTGACATGGTTTAAGTGGTGGCCCATGCAGGTCTTGTAAATCAAGATATGTGAGGGTTTACCGAATAGATGTCTCAATCAGTACTCGTCCTTGATCTCTGCTCGTATCCTCTTGATTCCTAAAATTCTTGTCCTGATCACATGCTTGTAATCCTTGATCTGTCCTGATCCTTTCTTATTGTTCCCATTTCGTCTTCTTCAGCAGCATTGAACCTGGACCTGCCGATCAGCAAAGCGAAACACCTCCTGTGGACCTGCAGCACCCAGGAGATCAAGCCCAGTATTCCGGTGTAGCTTCTAGAGTTATGCCTACTGAGGGTCCAGAGCCACCAGTTCAGCCAGCCCAGCCCGCAAGGCAGGATGATGAAGCCTTGGTTGGACTTATCAGGGAGTTGCTTGCATCGCAGGATCCTCGAGGAAACACTTTGCGTCAGGCGGTGGCAGACGCTCTGGGCAGAGGTGGACATCATGAAAATAGTGCAGCGAACAGTGATAGGACCGGAGGTCGAAAGCGATCTCACGGCCAGATGACCCAGTCTTCAGCACCAGCCCCGGCAGTCAGGGCTTTGACAATTGGAACTCCGAGGCAGGTGGCCTCAGTGACGTCGATCACGTCCCCTCAGCAGCAGAAGCAGAAGCAGAAGCAGTCTTCCGCAATGGGCTGCTCTCATTGTGGGAAGTCTGGACATGTTGTTTCAGAATGTCGCAAGGCTCGAGGATTGTATTTGCTATGTGGAGCGCCGGACCACAAGGTAAGGTCCTGTCCGTTCAGGACTGACTCATCACCAGCCATGACCAGTTCATCGGTTAGGGGACCAGCCCCAGTACAAGTCCAGCAGCAGTTTCCATCCCCGAGGCCATTGCCGACGCAGGCCCAAGCTTTTCGGCAGCAAAGGCCTCAGCAGTATGCCCAGGCGCAAGTTCAGTATAGGCAGAGGAGATTCCAGCAGAGGCCTCAGCAGTTTGCTCTAGCCCAGGCTCAGGTCCAGAATCGGCAGAGAGGTATCTGCATCATATTGTCTTGCTTTCCTGCCGTCATTATGTGGGGTACATGATGTATTTCCTGTATCCGAAATACGACGGTATGTCCCGGACCCGAGCCATATCCTAGATAATTCGAAAATGGTTATTGGTACCAACCTTTTCGTATGAGGAGAGGCCCGTGTCCATGTTTGACCAAAGAGATAGACCCTCAAGAGCCAGGCTATCTGTTTAGTCTGTGTTGCTTGAGTTTATCCCTCTTTGGGAGAGTCAAACGTGAGAGCGTGAGGATGATATCCGATCGCGTTATCCCGGCTAGTTTGGCTCGTAAGGCGTAATATCTTCCTTATGCCTTACGCTTCGAATCTTTGCTTGCATGAATGACTGTATGATTGGTTGGTAGTTATAGATTGTTTGTGATAATGTAGCTTGTCCTTACATCTCTAGCCTCTTGATTAAATTCCGAGGACGGAATTCTTTTAAGGTGGATAGAGTTGTAATGCCCATATCTCGTATTACGTATTGGGAATACGTGTACGTATTTCAGGCTCGTATTTTTGGTTTGTCATAATTAGTTAGCCTTGGATTTTATTTTGCATGTTGCATTAGCATAGTTTATCATGGGATTGCATTGGCTTGGTTTGGTTCGGTTTAGTGGGTTTGGCTTGGTTTGGTTTTATTGTGGAGAACCACTCCCACCTACCACCACTCTCACCATAAATATCTATCCCACTCTCTCTCTTCCATTATTACTCATTACTCATTTCTTCTTCTCCATCTTTACTCTTCACCTACCAGGAGAGAGTGGAGAGCTTAGGCAAGTGCATCTTGCTTCATGGAGGAACCCCATTTTTATTGTTCCATTGTTTTTCTCATGAGTTTCTAACCCACTTTAGTACTTGTCATTTTTTATTTCCATGGTTAAATTTTCGTAGATCTAGCTTTGTGGTATTTTTTGGTTCCCAAGATTTTGATCCATCAAACTTGCATATTTTGCTAAGTTGATGATCCCATGGTTGCAGAGAATTTTCTTTGGTCCAATTTTGACCTACGAGAAATTTCTGAGCCGCATGGACATTTTTGCACTCAGCCGCATGGCATATTAATGCAATAGCCAGCACTTACTTTTGCATGCATTATTTAATACAATACTATCAGTGAGCCGCATAGGCACCACTATTTTAATGAATTTGAGAATGGAATGCATCAGCACCCATGTGAGCCGCATATGCATGCAATATTTTGCATGTAATATTCCCACGTGCATCTCATACATACAATATTTTATTGCCTATTCTAAATGCATGTATTTAATGCATTGTTCCAATGCATTTTTCTAATGCACCAGAGAGCCGCATGTGAAGCATTGTCCAGCCGCATGTGAAGCATTGTCCGGCCGCATAGCCATCAAGGCATTGCTTTGTTCACAAATGCATTGATTTAGTACTTTTTATGCATTAAATGCTTTACTAAGCCTTAACAAATGTCTTGTCAATAATGGGCATTTAATGCATATGAAGCTTTAGTCCAAAGCTTGTTCCAGGGAGGACATTAAAATGCATTTTTCTTTGCATTTAGGTCCCTTACACATCAGCCGCATAGAATATTATGAATTACACTTTTGCATTTAAGCCCTTTTCTTTATATAAGCATTCCATTAAGTCTTAGTACAGTAAACACTTGCATGGATTTAGTACTTTATGCATTTAAGACCTAGTATTAATATATATTGTATACTTTAAGCATTTAAGCCCTTTCATATTTACTACTTAATGTTCTCATGCATTCTCCTTATGAAGCTAGGCTAGCCGCATGGGTCTGGGGGTTGTTCCTAAAGGAATTTTCTTAGGTTTTGTCTTATATGCTTTAATTGTTTGGTCAAAGCATTTTGCTTTATACTTGGATTAAGCATTCTGGAGATGCCAGCCGCATGGCCATTATTTCTTTATTATTTGTTTGTACTTCTTGCAAGCAAATTGAGGGTGAGCCGCATGGCCTTGGTTATTCCTGGGCCGCATGACAAATTGCCATTATGTGCTGACCACGTGGGTTTAATATATTGATTATTGTTGGGTCCCACATGACCACTATACTTGAGTGGTCACGTGCCCCTTTTTCTTGTTGAGTGGAAGCTTGCATTTATTGCGGGTCCCACTCTCTTTGACCGCATGTTTGTTCTCCCACTTTTGGACCACATGGGTCCCACTTTGACTGTTTAATGTTTTATTTGTCTAAATTGTGGTCAGAATTTCTTCTCACTCCCAACATAAAAGTTGTAGAGTTTCTCCTTGGCTTCAAGAATATATATATTATATTATAATATTATTTTAATTGTGCGAATTTCTTCCCTCCTTGATAAATGGCATGACTTGATAGTGACCCGCCGTGGTGCACTCCTGACAAGATAACCTGACCTGACAAACTTGACATGATATCTTGACATGATAATTCTTGATAGTGGCCCGCCGTGGCGTATTCTTGACATGATAAACCTGACATGATATTTCTTGAATGCTGTTGCGACGGCTAACACGACATGACAAGATTGAATGACCTGGACACCGTGGACGATTGTGCTTGTACAAATGAACCCGTCTTGTCTTGCATCATGTCTAAGACGGGGATTCCTGAGTACCACGGTCAGGGGCACCCACTGAAATGGACTAAGGCTAATTACTAGAATAATCCAGTAGTTCATGGAGAGACTTCCCAGTTACCTGTTGCCCCTTTGATCCCGGCCACATATATATATATACATGGGATTTGTTGCTATCCGTCGAGATGAGCGCACTTCCAGCCCGCCGTCGAGTGTGGTACCTTAGGACACATGTATCTTACTACAGTGTGTCTGCTATATCATGCTATCTTTTTCCTTTCTTTGCTGGGGTCACTCAGGTAGCAGCAGGCGGGTAACTGGACTTGGAAGAATCTCACTGCATCTTGCTAGTAACTAGGCCTGTGATAACCCTAGTTAGTTAAAGTATCAAGCCGTACTTATTGCTTGGCCGTGAAGTGATGGATGAAGTTTACCAGTCTATTCTTGTCTTGATTCTGTACAAGATTGTTACATGACCAGATTTTTTATATTTATCTTGCCGATAAATGGTGGGAGAAACCAAGTTCTGTTCAGACGAAGGATTACAACCCCGGTCCTTGTTTGGTTTACGGGTTGTAACCTGGTTATCTGATATGTCCCATGGTTATCTCATCGTATATCATCCTGTCATGCTTTTCCAATATGTCCTGTCTTTTATTGATTCTGTACAAGATTGTCTTTTATATTCACCTGTCATGCTTTTTCTTAAATTACGGTCTCTTATTATGTAATTATACTCTTGTGCTAATTGCTGATTTTAGTTCCTAAGTGAAGCTTCCTTTGTGGCACTTGCTCTTTCTGGGATTTGACCCAGCTGGTTTTGTATGGCCAGATACCAGAGCAGCATCAAGGGATCTACCGACTTTCCAGCCCGATGGTGAACACCAGGCATAACCAGGGCAACGAGTGGGTTTATTTTTGCTCTCCCACTCTATTGTAAAATTATTCTTTTGAGGCGTTTAGCCGCCGAGCAAGTGTTAGCTCGTGTACATTTTATTTACTGTCTGCCTACGGGCTGTAACATGATTGGCAACCTAGGGTTGATCATGTATGACTAAAACTCTTGCTAGTCTTCACATTTTGTAACGACTAGCTTCATGATCAGCTGAATATGTAATGTTTGGGACGCCTTACTATTGTGTATTTGGTGATCTTATATCTTGTAACTCTGTTTACTTGCTTGTGATTGAGACACTAGGCTTGTTATTGACCTTAAGAGACTGATGGCTTGTAGATAAACCCTCATATATCTAGACAGTCGTGACCGTATAGTGGAGTGGATCCCATTTCACTATACGTAGCTGGCTATGTCTGCCCCCGCTCTCCAGTATTCTGGTTCTGGGGCATGACACATACACTATAGGTGAGTTCTTTATTAAAGAGACATGGCATGAAGCATTGCGCTTCCTTGCGGTGCTACGCCGCTATGACATGGCCTGAAGCCGAGGCATTACCCCTACCTGGGAACCTCATCGTAGTGTCATACTACTGTAGCATGAGGTCTCAGCCTCTTTGTAGTGCCAATCTACTCAGCATGAAGCCTAAGGCTTCCTTGCGGTGTTACGTCGCAACGACATGGCTTGCAAGGCCGAGGCTTTACCCCTACCTGGGTACCTCATCGTGGTGTCGTACCACTGTAACATGGGGCCATCCTCCCCTTTGTAGTGCTGTCTACAACTCTTTAATTACGTCATACAGCATTAGGCTACCTGCCTATTTGCGGTGCTACGCCGCTATGACTTGGCTTGCAAAGCCGAGGCATTACCCCAGACCTGGGAACCTCATGGTGGAGTCACCCCACTGTAGCATGGAGTTTCACTCCTTATAGTGCTGCTCTACCGTACTTCTTGTAAAGCACACCAGGCATTCACTCTGCTTGAGAGAACTCATTAAGGCGTTTAAGCCAACCTTCCACAGGATCTATTTTTTCCGCAGAAAATATATAGTAGACAACAGTGGTTATGGATCCGTATCCCTTCCATGTTCCAGAGAACAAGTACCCACTGTTACCTGATAGTTTCCCAGTCAGTGAACCTCATTTGAACCAAAAGTTAGATGCCTAGTAGATTTCTCTTTGAACTAATAGCATAAAACTTTATGGTAGGATTACAAAGACACACTATCAGAATGCCTTCAAGCCCATTTTACAAGCTGTGTCATCGACCAACTGGCGCTTGAGGCCCTTTGTGAACGGATCTGCCAGGTTCTCCTGACTCCGAACATCAATCACTGCAATTACACCTCTTTTGATAAGATCATGTACTGCCCTGTGCTTCAACCGCACAGTCCTCTTCTTTCCGTTGAAGAGGTCATTTGATGCCACCGTCGTAGTCGTCTGGTTGTCACAGTATATCGGTATCGCCGGTATCTGATCCCCAACCACTGGAAGATCATACATGAGCTCCCGAAGCCATTCTACTTCATCTGCTGTAGTTTCAAGTGCATAGAATTCAGATTCCATGGAGGAACGAGAGAGTATAGTCTGCTTCTTCGACTTCCACGATATAGCAGCTCCACCCAAGAAAAAGACATATCCACCTATGGATCTCTCGCTTTCCACCTCTGAACATCAGCTAGCATCACTGAAGCCTTCCACTTCTGTCGGATACCCGTTGTAGTGCAGTGCATATGTCTGAGTCTTCTTGAGATATCTTATCACCCGCTTCACAGCTTTCCAGTGCTCAACCCCTGGGTTGCTTGTGAACCGACTCAGCATTCCCACGGCGAAAGCTATGTCAGGCCTTGTGGCAGTAGTTGCGTACATTAAACTTCCGATAATGCTAGAATACTCCAGCTGCCTGACGCTTTCCCTCGAGTTTGACTTCAGCTTCTGATCACACCTGTATGGCGTATCGATCCCTGGAAGATCCTTATACCCATAGCGTGTGAGCATCTTCTCAATGTAGTGAGATTGTGACAGCGCTACTCCAGTGTCTGTCCGGATGATCTTTATGCCCAAGATGACATCTGCATCCCCCAAGTCCTTCATACTGAACTTGGTTGAGAGGAACTTCTTTGTCTCCGTGACACAGCCTATATCCGTCCCTAGGATTAGCATGTCGTCCACGTACAGACAAACGATGACTCCTCTTCCATCAGCGAACTTTGTGTAAACACATTTGTCCGTCTCGCTGACTCTGTAGCCGTTTGACCTAATAACTTTGTCAAACTTCTCATGCCACATCTTGGGAGCTTGCTTCAAACCATACAATAATTTTACCAACTTGCAGACTTTGTCTTCAAGACCTTTGACGACAAATCCATCTGGCTGTTGCATGTAAATCTCTTCGGTCAGCTCCCTATTCAGGAATGCTGTCTTTACATCCATCTGATGTATCACCAACTTATGTATGGCTGCTAGAGCGATTAACATCCTGATGGTGGTCATCCGAGCTACTGGAGCGTACGTGTCAAAGTAGTCTATCCCCTGTTTCTGAGAAAATCCCTTGGCTACCAGTCTGGCCTTGAACTTGTCAATAGTTCCATCTGCCTTCATCTTCTTCTTGAAGATCCATTTACATCCGATGGGCTTTTCTCCTTCAGGTAGATCTACCAACACCCATGTGTTATTGGAGGTGATAGAGTCAAACTCGTCATTCACTGCCTCCTTCCAGAAGATAGCATCTCTGGTCTTCATCGCCTTATCATAGGTAAGCGGATCTGCTTCCACATGATAGGTGACAAAGTCATCTCCGAAGTCTTTAGGTCTCCTCGCTCGCTTTGCTGACGGCTCTGCGAGTTCTGGTACAAGAGTTGTTTCATCAACAACAGCTTCTTCTTGGACTACTGGCCCATATGAGATTTCAGTCTCATTTGCACCTACATCATTTTTCGGAATTGTTACGACCCGCACCCGCTAAAAGGGCACGTGACGCGACAACGCCCAGCCCTCACCGTAAAAACGGCATGGAACGCTGTAGATTTTCTAGTCTAAACAGTTTATATATATAACAAAACCTGTCGAGAATATGGTCAACTCCGAACGGAGGACAAGTAATGAATATATATAAGTACTCAAATCACAATCTAAGATGATAAAGTAAAGACTGAAAGATAAAAACAACAAGACGATAATAAAATAATAACCTGTCAAGTCCAAACACCAAATAATATACAAGTCCAAGTCTCTAATACAATCCATAATAATAACAGTCTCAAAAGTAGCTGGAGACAAAGTCCAGTACAAAAGACCTACTCTAACTAAGCAAGTGGTAAGGTCTCGTCAGGCGGAGCTAAGCCCTGCTGGACCAAAGTCTCCAGGTCTAGGCCCACTACGTCATCCGGACCGTAGTAGGTACAGTAATCTCCCTCATCTGCATCTGTAATATTTTCAACATATCCTGTCAGGATGGAACGAGTACAATCTACTAACAACAGTTCACAAGATATGACAAAAGCTATAAGACTGTAAATAGAGAGTATATACAAGAAAATCATAGAATGTACATGTGAGTATCATGGCAAGGTAAGCTGTAAAACTAGAGCTAGAACAAGGCAAGTAAACTGATCATGGCATGTACAAGAAATCAAGAATCATATATCTAGGTGTGTGAATACTAGCTACAACATGTGGCCGGCTTGGGTCTTGCACAAGGTCTACTGGCCTGGTTAATCATACGTGAAGTGTATGATTAACACTCACAAGGTCTACAAGAGTAACAAGGTGGATAATGACCACACATCTACACTAGTACTCCCCCGTCCCCGACTGGTAGAGTGGATCCAAGCAAGACACGTTACGACACGGAATTCTACGAGAAGGGAGCAAGTCTCCTCGAGAATCGGTGTCCATATACTGCACAAGAACTACAAGGGGGCTTGCACAAGATATACCAAGATAACGAGAAATAACATCTCATGTCGGGATCCATGAATACCAATCCGTGTGACCAATGTGTCGAGAACAAGCATATCCACACTAATTACATGAATCATAACAATCATTATAAATTGGAAAAGTGTCAGAGAATGTACTCGCCTGTAATATGGTATGATATGTCTACTGGAGCAAATGCAGCGTCTCGAGGACCTATAGAGAACAAGACGTATCAATACTCTGTTTAGGAAGTAAAATCAAATCAATTTGAATCCTATTAAGTCATTCTAGGTCAAGACACATCAAACTAGACTGTACGAGGTCAACCTAAGTCATATTAGGTCTAGCTAGGTCATACTGGGTCAATATAAGTCAAACGAAATTAATCTAGGTCGATTTGAGTCAACGGTTGACTTACGTTGACTTTTGGTCAACTGGTCAACTCTGGTCAACCGTGGTCAACTTTGGTCAACCCTAGGTCAATGGTGACTAATAGTTGACTTTCGGTCAACTACACAAGTCTAATAGAATTTGGGACTAAATTGGGTAAAGTGTTGACCCATAGTTGACTTTTGGTCTAAAAAGTCAACCGTGGTCAACCGGGGTCAAGACTAGGTCTAGGTGACTATTTCTAACTATTAACAACCTCTACAACCCATATCCAAGTCCATCTTGGACTTCGAAACTCAAATCTTGGCCGTAGGCCAATTTCCTATTTTACCTTTTCTAAGGTAAAATTCTAGCCTAGGTGGAAACCTAGTTAGCCTACCTACGCCTGTTATTTTGACCCGAGCTCCCTAGGATAGTAAGGTACTAGCCTATAGATATATTACCTACCAAAATACCTAGGTAAAGTGGACGTCTAGTCCATGATACGGCCTATTGCCGATATCTTGAATATTTCAAGATACGCACTGATACGGTGCGATACCGGCGCCCTACGACCCCGATTTCCACTCGGGAGCCTATCCGCAAAATCTAAATCACGTATCCTAGGCCCACGCCAAGTTTCATCGCGTTCCGATACTCCGGGCTCCGTTTCACCCTCTAACTCGACTTCCTCCATTTCCTATTCTAATTCCTTTCTTCCTCTTATTCTAATTTTCTTCTTAACTCCCCCTCTAACTTCTTCTTCTAATTCCTTCTTCCTATTCTTTCTTCCCTTTCTAATTCCTAATCTCTTTTCTCTCCTTCTTTCCTAATCTATTTCTCTTCCTAACCTCATCTAATTCCTACTCTCATTCCCTTCCTCACTTCTTCTCATTTCTCTCAACTTCTAACTTCTTCTAATCTTCCTCTAATTCTTTCTCTCTAATTCTCTACCTCTAACTCTTCTTTCTAACTAACTTAACATCTATCCATATACATATATAAACATATATATATATACTCATATATATCTATACTAGGGGGGGGTTTAAAGGGTTAAATGGGGCTGAACAGGGGGTACAAAGGGGCTGAATGGGAGGGGGGGGGGGAACTGGCAGCACTGTGCTGCCAGTTGCAGCTGCTGCTGCTGCAGCTGAATGCTGCTGCTACTGCAGCTCCTTGCTGCTGCCACTGCTGTGTCTTCTTCTTCCTCTCTTCTTCTACTTCTTCTCTACTTCTCTCTATGTATATATATATATATATATATATATATATATTTTTTTATATATATATATATATATATATACACATATATATAATCTAAATCCATATATCTATCTCTACAAACACACACACTCCTCTATATAAATATATATACACACACACACACACACACATATATATATATATATATATATATATATATATATATATATATATATATATATATATATATATATATATATATAAACACACATACACACTAACACTCTCACACACTCACACAAGCACACTCACACTCTCACACCACTCTCATGACACAAGCACCACTACCACCATTCTCTATACGCACACACAAATACATATATACAAATACTACATATATATATATACACATATATATATATATATATATATATATATATATATATATATATATATATATATATATATATATATATATATATATATATATATATATATATATATATATATATATATATATATATATATATACCACTTAATATATAAAACCCCAAATAATTCCTTAACCTAGATTCTAGGGAATCCTACAAAATTTAGGGGCAAAGTGTAGAGAATTTACTTCTCATCATATATTGTGAAAAAGTTAAAAGCAAAAGTGTCACGACCCGCACCCACCGTGAGGGTACGAGTACGTAACAGCGCCCAGCCTACGCCGCAGTGTCGGCGGTAGAACGCTGTTCTAGGTCATGAACTATAACTACATAACATGAATATACTCTCCAAAAGGAGGCCAATACAGAGGTACAACTCAATCACAATCTAAGGTAGAATGTAGCACGATGGAAATAGATAAGAAATTCTCAACTGAGGTACAGCAGAGATAAATAACAAAGTCTCAACATCTCTAAGAATATACAAACTCTGAAAATAAAGACAACAGTTTAAAGATGAAAAGAGAGGACAGTCTAAGCTATCTACACTATACAAGGTATCATCCTGAGCAGCTGCCTGAACCTCCCCAGGGGTCCAGGTCGCGAGTGTCAACTAGGCAAGCTCCAAGTAAGGGTGCAGGGTTCCTCATCATCCTCTGTAAAATTTTCAACAGGTCCAGTCAGGACGGGAGCGAGCACAAAACATCTCACGCAGTTCATATCATGTTAGGAAATATAAAGCATGCAATAGAGTAAGGTACATGAAACGCTGAAAGAAAGAAGTATATGAAAAACAGTAGAGATTTGATAACAGAAAATATCTAAATATGATAAGTAAGAACTGTAAGCCTACTGTGATTTAGAGTACAATATGATTATGTAAACGGGTTAGGTTGTACAATAAAATGGGACTCCTTTGTACGTGAGTGTACAATGGACATATACAATTTCTTATACAATAGGATTGATCACATAACCACTTCTACTCTCCCTCCCCAATCAATACACAAGGATCCAATTCAGTTACGTTACCTTATACAATGGCTTGTACAATGGTTTGTACAATGGCATGTATAATGGCTTGTACAATAGCTTGTATAATGGCTCAATATGATAATGAGAGTACAATATGCACAATGAGTGTACAATGATAAGGGTATTCAATAAATATAATATGTAAGTGAAATGTACATCACAATATGTATTTAGTGAATACAAGGAGATAACATCTCAGAAGAAGATCCGTATAGTACCAATCCGTGATAATGATCGTGTCAGCATCAAGTACAGTAATCTAGAGCAAGAATATAAATCCAGGCAAGTATGAAACGGTCAGAGAATGTACTCGCCTCGTATCTGAATGTCTGAAATAAATGTACTGTCCGAGATGAGGTACCTGACTCCTAGTTAGAGCAACACAAGTCAAGATGTATACAGGGGATGATAATAGTAATCTATAATGCATCTGCATGCTGTCTAGGTCAAACTAGACTAAAGTCAACACTTGGTCAACTTTAGTCAACCACACTAGTCAACTAGGTCAAGTCCTAGCCCAAACAAGTCTAATAAGTCTCACTAGGCCTAACCAAGCCTAGGCTAGCAGTCACACACCAATCACAAGGCTATACAAGCCAACACAAGTCACACATCAAGATACATCACTATCATGCATATTCGATATTATATATATATATATATATATATATATATATATATATATATATATATAAGAGAAAGGAACTAACATGTAAAGCTATGTGTGTGTGTGAACATGGAGGTGTACATGAAAAGAGAAATCAACACTAGTTATGAGTTTACACTACACATGGCACAAAGCTAACCCATCTATATTACACATGTATTATACTTAACATGCATGGCTACAAGTATACATCTATATACATTAGAGTAGAGACTATTTAAGTTATAACTAACATGCATCTATACTTTACATAAATCTATATATATTATAGCAATCATTTAGAGAAGGATTACATGGCATGGTGGTTGATATAGAGTGGGGTGTCCTTGTGCAGAGGGTGAAGTTCATTCTCAGTTTAGTTCCACATTTACGTATAAACTAAAGTGAGCTATCCCATAAACTGGTGTAACTAACCACATAAAATGAACCATATTATCTGAAATCTGCCATTAAGCCAATATCCCATATGCATACAGCTCATGTATTGTCTAATACTGAAATTAACTAACATTTTGAATTAAGGGGTTGAAGGTTAACATTACATTCATAGACATTCCACTATATTGAAAACTAAAATTGGCTTGGCAATAGAAAAAGGAAGGTATATATGCTTACATGGACAGTTCAGTGTTCGAACAACCTAAAATGAACTAACATTCAATCTAAATATCAGCTATGCATTGGTTCAATGTCTACATATGAAATCTGATATTGCATTTACAATATTTATACATTATGCATTCATATCTATCATTACATATATACCTTACATTTATATCTAGCATTCATTATATACTTTCATGCATGTACTGTATATCGTTCTTTCATTCATACATTGCTTACATATATTACATTAATTGCATTCCTACATGCTTGCATTCAACCATATATATACATTAATGTAAAGAGGATATATATCATATATATATATATATATATCATTTCATTCATCTAACATATCATGCATTACATACTCTATATTCATTTAATATCCATACTACATAGGCTCATAGGTTACACAAAATGCATATATCGAATAGTAACTCCTACTAATAATCAATACTGTACCATCTCAGCATGAATTAAAATCTAGGATTAAAGTATGTTATAGATCTACGTGTTAGCTTTCCGAAACTTCAAACGGATCGCGTTTTTGTTTCCGGAAACTCCCGGAATCGCGAAAACACCGAGAACGCGTTTGTCTTTCGTACAACTGACACTCAAATAATTCTCCAGAAAGTTACAGAAAGAATTAGGCCTATTAATACATGTTTTTGGAAATCTAACTTCAATACGCTTCTTTTAAAAAAACGGAAGATTAAACCGAGCTTTGAGCTAGAAGTTATGACATTTCTAAGTTAGGGCTGAAATTAAAAACGTGGATAAAAATCATGACGGATTTGGGTAGTTTGAGACAAAAGAACACTAGTATATAACATAATATATCAAGAACTCACTCTCTACACTAATATATATATATGAGACACTATAGAACACATCTCCAATACAAAAATATGAGATTAAACATGTAATAATTCATTCATACATAACAACAACACATAGTGTGTCCAAATTTGGGATTTTCCCACATGGACACAACCACAACACAAAGGACACTCCTATGACCTCCAAATGGACACGAAATGGACACAAATAGAGATACAACCATGGAGGTCATTCCTATGGGTTCAAAATAGACCTATATGTATAAGGAAATGAAAAGGAGAAGGGATTTATACCTCTCGGTAGATCGAATCGAAGAAAAGCCTTCCCGGAGCGACACCGACACGTAGAGATTCCAAAAGGACACGAACGAGCTCCGAATCCTCCCAAACTTGGGTAGCTTCCTCCTTGGCTAGAATGGAGAAGGAAAGAAGAAGATTTGGTGGCGAAATGGAAGGATTTGGTGGAGAAATTGCTAGGGATTACTCTCTAGGAATTTGGGGAAGAACAAGAGAGAGAGTGTGGATGAGAATAATGAAATAAACTTGAACCTATCCTCTCCCAAAGTGGCTGGCCATATGTCACGACCCGATTCCCAAATTGTTGGGCCGGGCCGAGCCATGTCCAGCCTACGCTTGATTTGAGCGTAGTAAGCTGTTCTAGACAGTCAGGTAATAATGATAAATGTGCTAATAATTAAGATAGTTTAAGAATGATCACAACACAGCTTCTATATAGATGAAAAACCACTAAGTTTGACAATAAATAGTACACAACCAAAAGTAGTACTGGAGACAAAGTCCAGTTTAAAGGTACAAAACAGCGTCTGTGATAATAACCCAACACTAAGTCAAACTAAGCAGCTAAGCAGGATTTCCTGCTGGAATATCCTCAACTGGAGCTCCATAGTACGGGTCACAAAGCATTTCTTCCTCGGTCAAAATACCTACAACGTTATCCTGTCAGGACAGGAGCAAGTACAACCTCTACTACTAAAGTACTGAATGTATAATGCAAGAGATGTACAACAGGAACATGGTATGATAAGACTGAAAAATAGACATACTGGAATCATGGTAAATCATATAAAGCAGAAAATCATGGTATATCTTGATTATCATTTTAAGACACTCTTGTCAATTGTGGCATATGTACATTATGTATTAAAACTGGAGCAGGTATGAGATCGGTCAATAGGTGCTATGCTACTTTACTGCAATGTACGTATGTACATTCCACAAGTCCAGAAACTACATTGTTAGTTTACTGCAATGTACGTAAGTACATTCCACAAGTCCAGAAACTACATTCTTAGTTTACTGCAATGTACGTAAGTACATTCCACAAGTCCAGAAACCGCACTGCTAGTTTACTGCAATGTACGTATGTACATTCCACAAGTCCAGAAACTACACAATTAGCATACTGCAATGTAAGTGAGTACATTCCACGAGTCCAGTAACTATACTATCAACTCTCTCATAACCCAGTAATCATCATGTAAAAGATACTGGAAATAGTGTAAAGCATGGTGGGAACTGGCAATAGTATGAAACATGTTATGATTTGACTTGCTACCCCAAGGATCAGCATTCACATGGGTTGATTAACATTCTTTTATCAAATAACAGTGTTTTTAACATGTACAATTAACAAAAGACTTACAACTGGATTAATGGTAATTTAACAAGGTTGTCACATGTACTTAACATTAAAAGACAGTAAATAAGTTTGTAGATGTACTTGCCTGGAGCAAAGCAATGCAATGACAATAAAGCTAAGATGTAGAGTGTCCTGGTACTGAAAACATATATATACTCAGATTCTAAGTTACAAGACAATATAAATACACTAGTGATGTGAGAAGGCCAAATTGGATATTGGCTAGGTAAACTTAGCCTAGGGGTTCAAAGTGAAGTGATTTGGCATCTAAACTAACACATGTGTCTCCCATATTAAGGCTGTTTAGCAATCCAAATACTAGAAATACACAAAAATCACAAGTCATGACTTAGTCATAATTATTGGTAAAATAAACATTCTGTGCACTGTGTTCTAACAATTTTAGAAAATACTAAAAATCTCCAATAAATGCAGAATAATATACTGACAGAAACCTTGTTAATTATAGAAATTTATTATAATTTTTCTGGGATTTATTACCCAACAGAAATATTTTATAAAAAATCAGTTTTCATAAATATATAGAAAATGAGTTCTGGCAAAACAGGGGTAAAACTGTCAACAAAATGCTATAAAAATTATATTAAATTGTCTAAATTAACAGAGAATCTTAATAGTATTTTTTCCAGAATTTTTATAGCAAGATAAGTATTTTTAGAAATTCAAAATCAATAAGTGTACAATTCTGAAATTAAATAATTAATACTTTACTTAATTTTGTCAATGTACATATATGAACCATAGTCCAAATACATGACTCAAGACCATGTATCAAGTCCAATATGACTTGTATAAGTCTAAAATGTGTGAAAACACATCTGAGCCCAAATACCCATGCTAGGCTTGGACACCAAATGGTTGCAGTAATTTAAATACACTAAAAATACAATTTGGTAATAATACAAAATAAATATTATTATTTTAATAAGGCAAAATTATACATAAAAGTATGACAATTTATTTTATAAAGATAATTAACACTAAGTAAAGTAAAACACATATATAAAAGTACATCTACAATATTTATATTTATACATAAATATATAGATATTTTTATCAAGGATATATATATATCCATATATTAAAAGTTACATATATATATGTAAGGAAAACACTTAATTTTATAAAGTATATATATATATAATATATATATATATAAGGAAACATTTAATTTTAAAGTGTATAATAATGTATATATACATATGAAAATATATACATAATTTACTAACTATAAAAATATATACGAGAAAATATATACCTATATACATATATGTACATAAATACATATAAATATATATATAAAAGTTTACTAATTATAAAATTATATATACATATAATATACTGTCAAAATACAGTATATAAAATATATATACACTAATATATATATATATATACATATATATATAAATATATATAGAAAAAGAAAAAGGAAAAGGAAAGGAAAAAGAAAAACAAAAACAAACAGCACAGGGGGGGGGGGGGGGGGCTCGAACTCGGTCAGCCAGAGGGGGGGGTTTAAACTGTGCGGGCTGGCCAGTAGGTCGGGTTCGAGTGACTGTTAGGGAAGGGGGTTTGATTAAATATATGTCAGATTTTAAGTTAATGGGTTTTAAACCCGTTAGCACAAAACCAAACCCGTTCTCTAAATAACAGTTCGCTCGTGTCCATACTGTCCAGGACACGAGAAATGAGATCTGACACCGTGTCGACGTGTCCATGCACTGCACGACACGCACGACACGATCTACGCGTGTCCACACTTACCACTAGGTTCGTCTAGGCTGGGCGAGTCTGTGTCCGTGTACACGAGTCGAGTTTCGACACGGGGACGAAGTGATACGTACGTGTCCGAGCTCGACTTGCTGTCGAGAGGGCGATCAGGCGGAGGAGGCGTCGGCGTCGTGGCGGAGCGGTGGCGATCGACTCGCCTTGGTGAGTCGAACTCGTTGATAGTGGTGGATGGTGACGGCAGCGACTGTGGAGGCTGGACGAAGGGTCGCCGGAGTTAGGTGGCTGCGGTTTGGGAGTGGGAAATAGGAGGCAGAGTTGTGGTCGTGGGGGGGGGGGGGCTGGGATGGTGGTGGTTGTGGAGAGGGAGACGAGGGGGTCATTTTATAGAGGAGTTGAGGCGGTGGGGCGGTGGTTAGGGTTAGGTTTTAGGCTAAGCGCCGCCGTAGGTTTAGGGATCCGGTCGGTCGGTTGGGGGAGAGGTGAGGAGTTTTGCAAAAACACCCTCGGGAATTAGGGATTTTGCACATTAGCCTAATTCCACAGTTCAATGCGAATACCCGATTTGCATAAACCCTCCCGCGGTTAGATTTACAAATTAAATTTGCAAATCACAAATCTAAAATTGCAAACTGACTTAGGAACAATTAGTTTTATTACAAAACTCAATTATAACAATTTAACTAATTGTAAACCTAATTTAAAACAATTTATAAAATTGCAAAAAGGTATTTCATGTATTTAAAACTATTTAAAAATCATTTAAAAATACAGGAAAAATTCCTAATAATTATTATAAAATATTTTAATACTAAAATAATCATTAATGGCCAATTTAATACTGATTAACAAAAATTTTGAAAAACTGGGGCTGACAAATCTTCCCTCCTTGAAAAATTTCGTCCTCGAAATTTACAAGAACTGAAGACACGCAAGGTATCTAACGTTTTAAAAATAATTACAGCGATGACTAAGGCTATCTCCTAATGATGGAACGTCTATGAAACAGGTCTACTGGTCAATGGTTTGGTCTCATGGGTGCAGTTACTAAATGATGGTTTGGCATGAGTCTAGTGATAGGTAACTTAATGAGGCACTAGAATCAAACAGTCATATGTAAATAAATCCAACCTGTGGCACCGTCTGTCAAGTATTCTGGCTCTGGCTCTGGGCCCTGCACTGGTACTGCTGCCTGAATGGCTAAAGGGTATGCTCTACCTGAAGGTCCTCTGGTAAATGGCTTCGCCTTCGGGCACTCCCGAATCATATGGGTTGAAGACCCGCAAGCAAGACACTGGCTCAATTTCTTCCTACAGATGGAGACATCGTGCCCTGGCTTTTTGCAGAAGGCACAAGAGACCCACTTCTGCTGCTGGTGCCCCGGATCTCGGGCAAATGATAACTGATGCTGAGGATGAGCTGGTGGAGAATAGGCCTGCTGGTGCTGGGTAGTCGTCCTCTGCTGGAAAGTCTGGCGCTTGGACGGCCCGTCATGATGTGTGGTAGCTGGCCTCTTGCAAGACAAAAGACGCTCCTCGATACCTCGGGCTCTCTCCAGTAGCTGGTAGTAGTCTGTGATCCCGTTGGCCACTAGTAAGATGCTAATGTCCGGGACAAGACCATGGCAGAATCTGCGAGCTATCTCCTCCGGGTCGGCTACTAAGCTCGGGGCAAAACGACTGAGTCTGCTAAACTCACCTGCGTACTCATCGACTGTACGGCTCCCCTGTTGCAGGTTCTGGAATTGCAATCCCATGGCAACTCTAGCGGTGGTGGAGAAGAACTTCCTCTTGAACTGGATCTTGAATTGCTCCCAGTTTCCTCTGCCGCCAATGAACATCGTCTCATTTCTGAACCAGACCCCTGCCAGGTCTGCTAACAAAAATCCTGCTGCCTCGACCCAAAGGTCGTCAGGTAATCTAGCCCCTATGAGCTTCCTCTCTACGGAATCTAACCAGTCATCAGCTACAACTATGCCTTCCGTCCCAAGAAACTCCTTCGGTTTTAGGTTCATAAAACTCTTGATACTACCTAGCCTCAATTGATGTTCTATAGGTTGCGAGACGGGGGTATGCTGAGTATTCAGGAGCCCCTGGATCAAAGCCAGTAATTGGGTTCCGTCAAGGGAAACAATAGTCTGGGGAGGTATGATAGGAGGTGGGGGTGGAGGTATCTGGGTCTGCGGGGTAGGAGGTGGTGGAGGTATACCGTCACCTGAGGTGGCAGAATCGGGAGAGTGTGTAGGGTCCATCTATTTATAAAAGACAAAAGAATTATAAGAATAAAGCAAGTAGTCATAAGCAAACAATTTAGTTACACTACCGGTCCTATGCTGTGATGAGTTTTCCTATGTTGCAATCCTAGAAATCCTCTAGGTGTTCTAAATGTCGTTCCTAGTGTTATCTAGTTATCCTTAATTTCTGCAGGCGTGCTTGGTACAGTAACGTAACCAAACAACTTTAGTCAGGACCTTGCATGGGCCGCCAAAATAACATGTCACGACCCGATTCCCAAATTGTTGGGCCGGACCGAGCCATGTCCAGCCTACGCTTGATTTGAGCGTAGTAAGCTGTTCTAGACAGTCAGGTAATAATGATAAATGTGCTAATAATTAAGATAGTTTAAGAATGATCACAACACAGCTTCTATATAGATGAAAAACCACTAAGTTTGACAATAAATAGTACACAACCAAAAGTAGTACTGGAGACAAAGTCCAGTTTAAAGGTACAAAACAGCGTCTGTGATAATAACCCAACACTAAGTCAAACTAAGCAGCTAAGCAGGATTTCCTGCTGGAATATCCTCAACTGGAGCTCCATAGTACGGGTCACAAAGCATTTCTTCCTCGGTCAAAATACCTACAACGTTATCCTGTCAGGACAGGAGCAAGTACAACCTCTACTACTAAAGTACTGAATGTATAATGCAAGAGATGTACAACAGGAACATGGTATGATAAGACTGAAAAATAGACATACTGGAATCATGGTAAATCATATAAAGCGGAAAATCATGGTATATCTTGATTATCATTTTAAGACACTCTTGTCAATTGTGGCATATGTACATTATGTATTAAAACTGGAGCAGGTATGAGATCGGTCAATAGGTGCTATGCTAGTTTACTGCAATGTACGTATGTACATTCCACAAGTCCAGAAACTACATTGTTAGTTTACTGCAATGTACGTAAGTACATTCCACAAGTCCAGAAACTACATTCTTAGTTTACTGCAATGTACGTAAGTACATTCCACAAGTCCAGAAACCGCACTGCTAGTTTACTGCAATGTACGTATGTACATTCCACAAGTCCAGAAACTACACAATTAGCATACTGCAATGTAAGTGAGTACATTCCACGAGTCCAGTAACTATACTATCAACTCTCTCATAACCCAGTAATCATCATGTAAAAGATACTGGAAATAGTGTAAAGCATGGTGGGAACTGGCAATAGTATGAAACATGTTATGATTTGACTTGCTACCCCAAGGATCAGCATTCACATGGGTTGATTAACATTCTTTTATCAAATAACAGTGTTTTTAACATGTACAATTAACAAAAGACTTACAACTGGATTAATGGTAATTTAACAAGGTTGTCACATGTACTTAACATTAAAAGACAGTAAATGAGTTTGTAGATGTACTTGCCTGGAGCAAAGCAATGCAATGACAATAAAGCTAAGATGTAGAGTGTCCTGGTACTGAAAACATATATATACTCAGATTCTAAGTTACAAGACAATATAAATACACTAGTGATGTGAGAAGGCCAAATTGGACATTGGCTAGGTGAACTTAGCCTAGGGGTTCAAAGTGAAGTGATTTGGCATCTAAACTAACACATGTGTCTCCCATATTAAGGCTGTTTAGCAATCCAAATACTAGAAATACACAAAAATCACAAGTCATGACTTAGTCATAATTATTGGTAAAATAAACATTCTGTGCACTGTGTTCTAACAATTTTAGAAAATACTAGAAATCTCCAATAAATGCAGAATAATATACTGACAGAAACCTTGTTAATTATAGAAATTTATTATAATTTTTCTGGGATTTATTACCCAACAGAAATATTTTATAAAAAATCAGTTTTCATAAATATATAGAAAATGAGTTCTGGCAAAACAGGGGTAAAACTGTCAACAAAATGCTATAAAAATTATATTAAATTGTCTAAATTAACAGAGAATCTTAATAGTATTTTTTCCAGAATTTTTATAGCAAGATAAGTATTTTTAGAAATTCAAAATCAATAAGTGTACAATTCTGAAATTAAATAATTAATACTTTACTTAATTTTGTCAATGTACATATATGAACCATAGTCCAAATACATGACTCAAGACCATGTATCAAGTCCAATATGACTTGTATAAGTCTAAAATGTGTGAAAACACATCTGAGCCCAAATACCCATGCTAGGCTTGGACACCAAATGGTTGCAGTAATTTAAATACACTAAAAATTCAATTTGGTAATAATACAAAATAAATATTATTATTTTAATAAGGCAAAATTATACATAAAAGTATGACAATTTATTTTATAAAGATAATTTACACTAAGTAAAGTAAAACACATATATAAAAGTACATCTACAATATTTATATTTATACATAAATATATAGATATTTTTATCAAGGATATATATATATATCCATATATTAAAAGTTACATATATATATGTAAGGAAAACACTTAATTTTATAAAGTATATATATATATAAATATATATATATATAAGGAAACATTTAATTTTAAAGTGTATAATAATGTATATATACATATGAAAATATATACATAATTTACTAACTATAAAAATATATACGAGAAAATATATACCTATATACATATATGTACATAAATACATATAAATATATATATAAAAGTTTACTAATTATAAAATTATATATACATATAATATACTGTCAAAATACAGTATATAAAATATATATACACTAATATATATATACATATATATATAAATATATATAGAAAAAGAAAAAGGAAAAGGAAAGGAAAAAGAAAAACAAAAACAAACAGCAGGGGGGGGCTCGAACTCGGTCAGCCAGAGGGGGGGGTTTAAACTGTGCGGGCTGGCCAGTAGGTCGGGTTCGAGTGACTGTTAGGGAAGGGGGTTTGATTAAATATATGTCAGATTTTAAGTTAATGGGTTTTAAACCCGTTAGCACAAAACCAAACCCGTTCTCTAAATAACAGTTCGCTCGTGTCCATACTGTCCAGGACACGAGAAATGAGATCTGACACCGTGTCGACGTGTCCATGCACTGCACGACACGCACGACACGATCTACGCGTGTCCACACTTACCACTAGGTTCGTCTAGGCTGGGCGAGTCTGTGTCCGTGTACACGAGTCGAGTTTCGACACGGGGACGAAGTGATACGTACGTGTTCGAGCTCGACTTGCTGTCGAGAGGGCGATCAGGCGGAGGAGGCGTCGGCGTCGTGGCGGAGCGGTGGCGATCGACTCGCCTTGGTGAGTCGAACTCGTTGATAGTGGTGGATGGTGACGGCAGCGACTGTGGAGGCTGGACGAAGGGTCGCCGGAGTTAGGTGGCTGCGGTTTGGGAGTGGGAAATAGGAGGCGGAGTTGTGGTCGTGGGGGGGGGGGGGCTGGGATGGTGGTGGTTGTGGAGAGGGAGACGAGGGGGTCATTTTATAGGGGAGTTGAGGCGGTGGGGCGGTGGTTAGGGTTAGGTTTTAGGCTAAGCGCCGCCGTAGGTTTAGGGATCCGGTCGGTCGGTTGGGGGAGAGGTGAGGAGTTTTGCAAAAACACCCTCGGGAATTAGGGATTTTGCACATTAGCCTAATTCCACAGTTCAATGCGAATACCCGATTTGCATAAACCCTCCCGCGGTTAGATTTGCAAATTAAATTTGCAAATCACAAATCTAAAATTGCAAACTGACTTAGGAACAATTAGTTTTATTACAAAACTCAATTATAACAATTTAACTAATTGCAAACCTAATTTAAAACAATTTATAAAATTGCAAAAAGGTATTTCATGTATTTAAAACCATTTAAAAATTATTTAAAAATACAGAAAAAATTCCTAATAATTATTATAAAATATTTTAATACTAAAATAATCATTAATGGCCAATTTAATACTGATTAACAAAAATTTTGAAAAACTGGGGCTGACACCATATGGGGCTATTTGTCCTATTATGGTAAGGTCCAAAATGCCCCCACTAACCTATTCTATTAGTATTAGGAAATGGCTAATTGGTTGGGGCTAAATTAGTCATTCTAAAGTCTCTAATCACACTAACCTTATCCATAATAATTAGTCTAACCTCTAACTAAAATATTTCTATCATGTGGGCCATGGCTAACTAATGTGTGGGTCCACTAAAGTCAACACTATCCCGGGTCCCCGTTTCAAGTCGGATTGAGCTGAAATTCGAACCCGACTCAAATAACCCCAAAACAATATCATAAATAATAAAATAAATTTCAACCCCAAAATAATATCATAAATAATAAAATAAATTTTAAAAATATTCAAAAATATAAAATGACAAAAATACCCATGTTTCTGAAAAATGGGGATGACAAATTCCTCGAAATTAAACCAAACAATAGTAAAATGTCAAAATCACAAGTCATAATTTTAAATAATTTTAAAATGATTAAAAATCACCAAAAATCATAATATGAAATAGTTATCAATAAATAATAATTATAATTATAAAATTTCAAAATTATCCTCATCTGGAAAATTGGGTGTTACAAAAGAGTAATAAATAGAGGATTAATTACATACTTAGAATAGGTTTTCTTGAAGGAAGGAAAGCTTGTAGAGAGGAAATGAAATTTGAGAGAGAGAGAGAACTTGAGACTTAATGAAGAAGTAAAGGGGGGAGGGTGCTCCTATAGTGGCCGGCCAAGGGGGGTTTATTGGGTTTGGGTGGTGATCCAATAAGCCCCCAAACCCAATAGACTTGGTTGGGTTCGGTTCGGGTTTGGTTTGTTTCGGTTCAACTCCAAATCGACTAATTAAGTCTCTAAAATGACTAATTAAGCCATGGAAATAGGGTTTATGATTTCTAACCTAATTATGATGGTATGTGGGCCAAGTCCAGCTAGTATGTGGGTCCCACTAGGGTCCAGGCTACCCGGGTCTCCAATTTGAGTCCGAATTGGATAAAAATTCAAACCAACCCAAATAAATCCCAAAAAATCACATAAAATCAAATAAAATTCCTAAAAATTATAAAACTTGAAAAATGACAAAAATACCCCTAATTCGAAAACTGGAGGTGACAAATCTATCCTCCTTAAAAAAATTTCGTCCTCGAAATTCAAACGGTCGTACTCTTCTCTAGGTCAAGCACCCAACAGTCAAGGTCTACTAAATTTTATCCTAAGTTATATAACATGTAATCCAGAAAATCAGAACACATGCATGGTTTTAAATCTCTACAGTATCGTGTTATTGCAGTCTTCATTGGGATTTTCTATTAATCTAGCATGATCATCACATATGCAAACTAAAGGTACTAAGAAAGCAATAATCAATCAATGGGCGGAAAAAATAGGTAAAAGAAAGAGCAAGACCCTACCTCCTAGTCCAATGCGTGCAAGATCCTCAACTGTCATCGCAAAAGCCCTGTCCTGGCGGGGTATACCCGCTGCTGGTGGAGGGCGTGATGCGGTGCCATAGGTGGCCTACCCTGTGCTCCATGAGCTGCTACCGCTCCACGGGCTACCCTGCGAGGGTTCGCAGGACAATCTCTCAACTGATGTCCAGCCTTCCCGCAGTAGAGGCACAAACCCAGCCTCTTCCGGCAAACCTCCCAGACGTGACCAGGTCTCCTGCAGAAGTGGCAAGGAGCCCCATGCTGAGCCTGCCTCGGCTGAGTGTGCTGCACCTGCTGAACCGGTGCTCTGGTCTGATGCTGAAAAGTCTGATGCTGAAGCTGAGGGCGCTTAGCAGCCCCTGCGCTGCTACTAGCCCCCGAGAAAAGATCACGCTCCATCTTGGGCTTCAAGCCCCACTCCCGCTCAACCTTGCGGGCCTCTGCGTAGATCTGGGTATAAGTCTCATAGAAGGAGGGAATGTGGATCTTGATATCCCAAGTGAGTCCCTTCCTGAACCGGCTTGCCCTGATCTCCGGGTCTCGAACCATGTACTTTGCGTATCGGCTCAGACGGCCGAACTCCGCTGCGTACTCCTCCACAGATAGACTGTCCTGCTGCAGATCCTGGAACTGTCGTACCAGGTCAATCTTGTCTGTGGGGGAAAAGAACTTCTCGTTGAAGAGGAGCTTGAACTCTGCCCAAGTATGGCCCTCTCCAGCTAGGGCTGGCTCGTTCCTGAACCAGGTGCATGCAATGTCTAGCAACTGCAAACCTACCGCCTCGACCTTCAGGTCGTCTGCCAGACGGAAGGCCCTCATCTGCCGCTCGATATCCTCGAGCCAATCATCTGCATAGACCACACCCTCGGTCCCGCTAAAGTCACGGGGCCCGAGCTTCTTGATGTCCTGGATATCTCCGTACCTAGTACGCGTCCCCGGATGAGGAGCCCTCTGCTCCACGACTGTAAGGGCCAACTGATGGGCATCCTCCATGCCCTGACGCATCGCGTCTGTCTGCCTCTGCTGAGCCTCGGCCTGGGCTCTCTGAGTCTCTAGCATCTGCTGGAAGAAGGTAAGCATCTGCCCCATATCTGTAGGCAGAGGAGGTGGAGGTGGAAGTACGTCTGTAACTGGCGGAGGAATCCGCTGCGCAGGAGGAGGAAGAGCGCCCCCGACAGCTCCCGGTACTACGAGAAGAGCACCCACAACCCCAAGGACTGTCATCGAGGTAGCTGGAGGAGTACCCCCGAGGGCTCCTACTGAAGTCCTATCAGCAGAGAAAGTGACCGGAGCCTGTCCGCCAGAGGTGGCAGACCTCTCCGTCTTCCCGTGCTCCTTGCCAGGAGAGTGAGTCATAACTATCCTGGAGAATATTGAAAAAAAGATATCAATATGGCACATGAAGGCAATATCAAAGGAGGACAGCTATAATACAAAAAATCAATATCAAAGACGGTAAGCAAGATAAGTAAGGAAAGATCCTACTGTGATTGAGTACTCTTAGCCTATAGCCTATCTTTGATACGTACCGCAGGCTCGTAATAGCACTCTAAGTCAAGCGCCACTACGACATCGCACTAATTGCGACTTCAGGACCTGCATGGGCCACCACTAAAACGTGTCACGACCCGCACCCGCTAAAAGGGCACGTGACACGACAACGCCCAGCCCTCACCGTAAAAATGACGTGGAACGCTGTAGATTTCTAGTCTAAACAGTTTATATATATAACAAAACCTGTCGAGAATATGGTCAACTCCGAACGGAGGACAAGTAATGAATATATATAAGTACTCAAATCACAATCTAAGATGATAAAGTAAAGACTGAAAGATAAAGACAACAAGACGATAATAAAATAATAACCTGTCAAGTCCAAACACCAAATAATATACAAGTCCAAGTCTCTAATACAATCCATAATAATAACAGTCTCAAAAGTAGCTGGAGACAAAGTCCAGTACAAAAGACCTACTCTAACTAAGCAAGTTGTAAGGTCTCGTCAGGCGGAGCTAAGCCCTGCTGGACCAAAGTCTCCAGGTCTAGGCCCACTACGTCATCCGGACCGTAGTAGGTACAGTAATCTCCCTCATCTGCATCTGTAATATTTTTAACATATCCTGTCAGGATGGAACGAGTACAATCTACTAACAACAGTTCATAAGATATGACAAAAGCTATAAGACTGTAAATAGAGAGTATATACAAGAAAATCATGGAATGTACATGTGAGTATCATGGCAAGGTAAGCTGTAAAACTAGAGCTAGAACAAGGCAAGTAAACTGATCATGGCATGTACAAGAAATCAAGAATCATATATCTAGGTGTGTGAATACTAGCTACAACATGTGGTCGGCTTGGGTCTTGCACAAGGTCTACTGGCCTGGTTAATCATACGTGAAGTGTATGATTAACACTCACAAGGTCTACAAGAGTAACAAGGTGGATAATGACCACACATCTACACTAGTACTCCCCCGTCCCCGACTGGTAGAGTGGATCCAAGCAAGACACGTTACGACACGAGATTCTACGAGAAGGAAGCAAGTCTCCTCGAGAATCGGTGTCTATATACTGCATAAAAACTACAAGGGGGCTTGCACAAGATATACCAAGATAACGAGGAATAACATCTCATGTCGGGATCCATGAATACCAATCCGTGTGACCAATGTCTCGAGAACAAGCATATCCACACTAATTACATGAATCATAACAATTATTATAAATTGGAAAAGTGTCAAAGAATGTACTCGCCTGTAATATAGTATGATATGTCTACTGGAGCAAATGCAGCGTCTCGAGGACCTATAGAGAACAAGACGTATCAATACTCTGTTTAGAAAGTAAAATCAAATCAATTTGAATCCTATTAAGTTATTCTAGGTCAAGACACGTCAAACTAGACTGTACGAGGTCAACCTAAGTCATATTAGGTCTAGCTAGGTCATACTGGATCAATATAAGTCAAACGGAATTAATCTAGGTCGATTTGAGTCAACGGTTGACTTACAGTTGACTTTTGGTCAACTGGTCAACTCTGGTCAACCGTGGTCAACTCTAGTCAACCCTAGGTCAATCCTAGGTCAATGGTGACTAATAGTTGACTTTCAGTCAACTACACAAGTCTAATGGAATTTGGGACTAAATTGGGTAAAGTGTTGACCCACAGTTGACTTTTGGTCTAAAAAGTCAACCGTGGTCAACCGGGGTCAAGACTAGGTCTAGGCAACTATTTCTAACTATTACCAACCTCTACAACCCATATCCAAGTCCATCTTGGACTTCGAAACTCAAATCTTGGCCGTAGGCCAATTTTCTATTTTACCTTTTCTAAGGTAAAATTCTAGCCTAGATGGAAACCTAGTTAGCCTACCTACGCCTGTTATTTTGACCCGAGCTCCCTAGGATAGTAAGGTACTAGCCTATAGATATATTACCTACCAAAATACATAGGTAAAGTGGACGTCTAGTCCATGATACGGCCTATTGCCGATATCTTGAATATTTCAAGATACGCACTGATACGGCGCGATACCGGCGCCCTACGACCCCGATTTCCACTCGGGAGCCTACCCGCAAAATCTAAATCACGTATCCTAGGCCCACGCCATGTTTTATCGCGTTCCGATACTCCGGGCTCCGTTTCACCCTCTAACTCGACTTCCTCCATTTCCTATTCTAATTCCTTTCTTCCTCTTATTCTAATTTTCTTCTTAACTCCTCCTCTAACTTCTTCTTCTAATTCCTTCTTCCTATTCTTTCTTCCCTTTCTAATTCCTAATCTCTTTTCTCTCCTTCTTTCCTAATCTATTTCTCTTCCTAACCTCATCTAATTCCTACTCTCATTCCCTTCATCACTTCTTCTCATTTCTCTCAACTTCTAACTTCTTCTAATCTTCCTCTAATTCTTTCTCTCTAATTCTCTACCTCTTACTCTTCTTTCTAACTAACTTAACATCTATCCATATACATATATAAACATATATATATATATACTCATATATATATCTATACTAGGGGGGTTTAAGAGGTTAAATGGTGCTGAACAGGGGGTACAAAGGGGCTGAATGGGGGGGGGGGAGAGGGGAACTGGCAGCACTGTGCTGCCAGTTGCAGCTGCTGCTGCTGCAGCTGAATGCTGCTGCTACTGCAGCTCCTTGCTGCTGCCACTGCTGTGTCTTCTTCTTCCTCTCTTCTTCTACTTCTTCTCCACTTCTCTCTATGTATATATATCTATATATATATATATATATATATCTATCTATATTTTTTTTTATATATATATATATCTATATACACATATATATATAATCTAAATCCATATATCTATCTCTACAAACACACACACTCCTCTATATACATATATATACACACACACACACATATATATATATATATATATATATATATATAAACAAAAAATAATAATATATATATATATATATATAAACACACATACACACTCACACTCTCACACACTCATACAAGCACACTCACACTCTCACACCACTCTCATGACACAAACACCACTACCACCATTCTCTACACGCACACACAAATACATATATACAAATACTACATATATATATATATATATATATATATATATATATATATATATATATATATATATATATATATATATATATATATATACCACTTAATATATAAAACCCCAAATAATTCCTTAACCTAGATTCTAGGGAATCCTACAAAATTTAGGGGCAAAGTGTAGAGAATTTACTTCTCATCATATATTGTGAAAAAGTTAAAAGCAAAAGAGTAATAAATAGAGGATTAATTACATACCTAGAATAGGTTTTCTTGAAGGAAGGAAAGCTTGAAGAGAGGAAATGAAATTTGAGAGAGAGAGAGAACTTGAGACTTAATGAAGAAGTAAGGGGGGGTGCTCCTATAGTGGCCGGCCAAGGGAGATTTATTGGGTTTGGGTGGTGATCCAATAAGCCCCCAAACCCAATAGACTTGGTTGGGTTTGGTTCGGGTTTGGTTTGTTTCGGTTCAACTCCAAATCGACTAATTAAGTCTCTAAAATGAATAATTAAGCCATGGAAATAGGGTTTATGATTTCTAACCTAATTATGATGGTATGTGGGCCAAGTCCAGCTAGTATGTGGGTTCCACTAGGGTCCAGGCTACCCAGGTCTCCAATTTGAGTCCGAATTGGATAAAAATCCAAACCAACCCAAATAAATCCCAAAAATCACATAAAATCAAATAAAATTCCTAAAAATTATAAAACTTGAAAAATAACGAAAATAGCCCTAATTCGAAAACTGGGGGTGACAGGAATGTCCGAAAGAACAATGTGTTTATCTTTTACAAACTTGTCTTCAAAGTATTCAGCATCGCGAGATTCGATGATATGATTTGACTCAATATCAAGAAATCTCCGAGCATCACTCTTCTCGGCATACCCAAGAAGATCACCTTTGTAGTCCTTGTCTCCAGCTTCTGAATCTTCAGATCTGGAAGCTTCACATACGCCAGACACCCCCACACTCGAATGACATTCAAGTTTGGTCTGACTTTGAACCAGAGTTCATGAGGAGTTACGTCCGAAGTTGCGTATGGCACTCTATTCAGAATGAAAGTGGCCGTTAATGCAGCTTCTCTCTAGTAGCATTTTGGAAGACCTGCAGTAAGCAGCATTGAATTCATCATTTCTGTTAATGTTCGATTCTTCCTCTCTGCTACTCCGTTGGATTGAGGAGAATATGGAGCAGTAGTCTCGCATATGATTCCATATTCTTTGCAGAATGATACAAAGTCATGAGACCTGTACTCCCCACCTCGATCACTTCTCAACCTCTTGAGTTGTTGTCCAGTCTGCCGTTCAGCTTCGGCCCTGAATTCTCTGAACTTCTCGAAAGCTTCGTCTTTAGTCTTGAGCAAGTAGACGAACGCGTATTTTGAGAAGTCGTCGATGAAGGTTATGAAATACTTCATCCCGGCCTTTGTGGAGAAATATTTGAAGTCACAGATATCAGAGTGTACTAACTCCAGAAGATCTGTACTTCGATTGACCCGATGAAAGGGTTTCCTTGTGATCTTCGTCTGAGCACATACTTCACACTTCTCCACCTTACCCCTACATTTGGAGATAAGTCCGAGACTAGACATTTTGTTAATTCTTTTACAATGAACATGTCCTAGTCTATTATGCCACAACTCAAGATAATAATCAGAAAATGCAACTGCATTAATGTCATCAAACTGGTCTTCGGTTTGACAAGCCTTCCCGAAGTATGTTCCCTTCTTGGACATCACCATCTGACCAGCATTGATGTCCATCCTCAAGCCTGCGTTGCAGAGCAGGCTCCCAGAGATCAGGTTCTTGGCAATCGCCGGAACATGCTTCACACCTTGAAGCGTCAGAGTGTTCCCAGAAGTGAGTTTCAGCTCCACAGTTTCGATCCCCAGAACTTTAGCTTGGGCCTGGTTTGCCATGACAACCTTCTCAGATATCGGCTGGTACGTGACGAACCATTCCTTGCCAGAACAGACATGGCAAGTCGCACCAGTATCTATCCACCAGTCAGAGTCAACCCCCACAGTTGTGACCTATGCGATCATAGCAACAATGTTAGAAACCAATAAAACCTTACTAGGCTCACCTTTCTCTGATTGTTTAGGCTTGGATCTATATTCACTCTTGTAGTGGCCTTTCTTGCCACAATTGAAACAAGTTACTTGGGACTTGGACTTCTGTTGCTTGAATGAAGGATCCTTCACTTTTAGATTGGTGAAGTCCTTCTTCTTGTGATGAGAAGCTGCCTGCTTCCCCTTGGGATCTCTCGTCTGCACTAGATTGGCCTTAGCCAACTGTTTGGACAGAGTGTCCATATTCTGTTGGGAACACATCTCGTCCTCAACATGGATCTCTTGAAGTAGATCTCCCAAGCTAATGTCTAGCTTCTTTCTGAGCATCCTTGCATAGAAGGTACTCCATCAAGCAGAAAGTTTTGAGACGATCCCTCCAACGACAAACTTGTCGGGAAGGGGCATCTCTTCGTCTTCCAGTTTCTGACGCAGCTTCAGAAATTCCTTCACCTGTGACAACATGGACTTTTCGTCCTTAAAGAGCAATTTGTGATATTTTTCAACCACAAACATCTTGCTCCTGTTCCTGTCTTCTTCATACAGGTTTTCCACAGACTCCCATATGTCTCTGGCAAATTCCTTCTTCGAGTAGGATTCTGCCAGGGAATCCTCTATAGCATTCAGGATGAGAAGCTTGCAGATGCTATTTTTCCTTCTCCATTTGGTCTGAAGTTTGGTAGCCGCATTGATTGCAACAGTAGACCCAGTGTCTGGAACAGAAGGTTCTTCCTCCAACAGTACATGATCAACGTCTTTGAGTTGAAGAGTTAGATAAACCTTCCTCTTTCAGATTTAATAATGCTCTCCATCGAACTTTTTTAACTTGCAGTAGTCCGATTGGACGAGCGAAGCATTAATGTTTTCCATCTACAAGGATCTTGCTTTGAGATTGTTAGTCCCGGGGCTTGACCAAAGATGAAAAACTGATGCAATCGAGATCTGAGATGTCACACAAAAAACTTTGCAGTGATCAAACTCAAGATCTACGATGATGCAAAAAACCAAATAGCCAGATTACAATATGAAGGAGGGAAATAGAGAAGAGAAGATCTCTCGTTCTTCCTTGCAAACGTGTTGCAATTGGGACAGAACGAGTTACAATAAAGTAGAGAAAGATGAGATGAAGAAAAGTTGCTGGGGTGTCAAAACACCGTTGCTCAAAGCAAGATTTTTCCCATACGAATTGCTTTCAGGAACCAGCAAGTTGAAGAACTTGTGGAACGCTCGAAGTCACCTCTGTTCTGACTCCTCGGATGGACTTGCAATGGCGGCAGCAGCTCCCTCTCTCTCTTTTTTTTACTTATAAAATTTGTAGTACCTCACAAAGGAGGCCAGAAGAGAGTATATATAGAGAGAGGGTAAAAACCCTAACCGCCTTTTCAGTTATGGAAAGATTGAATTAAATTCCACAAAGATAGCAATAAAATTAATTCAAATCTTATGGAAAGATTGAATTAAGTCCCACAAAGATGGCAACAAAATTAATTCAAATCTTATGGAAAGATTGAATCAAATTCCACAAAGATGGCAACGAAATTAATTCAAATCCCACAAAGATAGCAATAAAATTAATTCAAATCTTATGGAAAGATTGAATTAAATTCCACAAAGATGACAACGAAATTAATTCAAATCTTATGAAAAGATTGAATTAAATCCCACAAAAAGTGGATCTAAATTAATCGCATTGAATCAATCTTTCTATAACTGACTTGTCGTCTGCACAGTCAGCCTGGTGCGAGTCCATGAGCCCATGAGCCCGAGTCCGAGTCCGAGTCCGAGCCCGAGTCGCTAAGCCCCTTTGGGGCTTAGCTCCAAATGGAATTAATCCAAGAGAATGACAAAAGCATTAATGCTTAATCCTTGGAGCCTTATTCTTACCTCCTAGTAAAATCACCCACATGGTTTTCTCCTTAGGGTCACCACCCCATGTGCATCTCTCAACAACACAACCAAGTATATATGTTGAAATAACTCATGGTGCATTTTCGATGTGGGACTAAACTTTTACAAGGCATGTTGAGAGCAAGCTCTCTCCATGTAAAGAAAGCACCAACATCTATCGACTACGAATTTATATTAGTACATATTTTCGTATCTAATTATATAAATGTAGATAGTGAAGAAGCATGGAAATTTGTTCTTCAAGTGAATACACAATCACCATTTATTAATATCTATGTCACTCCGCCCCCATCTATAAATGTAAGTAATAGACCTGCTTGTAATACTTTTAACGTTGGTCCTAGTTCTTCTCATCAAGTTATTCCATTTACTGAAGAAGAACATATAGTAGATGATGTTAATAACGATGATGAAAATAGTGATGATCTAATTGAAAATTTAGATGATGAATTTGATGATTCTGTTGATAGCCTTAGCACTCCTGAATTATTTATTAGAAAACAATTTGAGAATCGTTCTAAATTTAGAAGTTTTATTAGTGATATAGCAATTAGACGTAATTTTACTTGTTCAGCTACTTTAAATAATGCTACTGGAATTATATAAAAATGTAATAGTTTAAATTGTCATTGGAGGGTATACGCTAAAGCCATATGTGGAGGCGAAAGATTTTCTATTGCAACGCTAGAAAATATTCATTCTTGTTTAGGTGGACTTACAACTGGTTCTCATCCATTAGCTACCACTGTATGGGTTAAAAATCAGATTATTGAAAAAATTCGAGATAATCAGTCGTATAGTCCATCTCATGTTGTAAAATATATATTTAGGGAACATCGAATACATATTAAATACTGTAAGGCTTGGAAAGCTAGAGAACTTGCTCTATCCGAAATAAATGGTAGTTATATTGATGCATATAGTAGTCTCGAAGAGTCTGGTCTTAGAATTATTGAGACAAATCCAGGTAGCCAATGTTTTATGAAGATTACAGAAAATAATAGGTTTGAAAGAATTTTTATTTGTTTCAAGGCATGCATTGATGGATTTCTAAGGGGATGCTTACCTGTGATTAGTATTAATGCTACTTTTCTTTCCTCTAAATATAGAGGTATTTTATTTATTGCTTGTGCTCATGATCCTAACTATCAACTATATCCTATCGCACATGCTGTTGCTGAGAGTGAAAACACTGATTCTTGGAATTGGTTTTTAAACGGTTTAAGAATATCTTTTGAAAGATTTTTTGATGCTCGGAATACAATTTCTTTTATACCGGATAAACAGAAAGGATTGATAAATGCCATGCGTGCTATTTTTTCGGAATCGCCTCATGTTTTTTGTATTCAACATTTTAAAGCAAATTTAAAATCAGTATGTAGATCAAAGCATTTTCAACGTAGCTTGGACTATTTTGCAAGATGTTATAATGAAACAGATGCAAATAATTGCTTGGAGATGATTAAAGCTGAAAATGTTGATGTTTACAATTGGCTCGTTGGAGTAAATGATGAAAATCGTATTTTCTCACACTGGATTACAGCGTATTCTCCTTGTCCAAGACTAGATATTAACACGTCAAATCTTGCTGAATCTTTCAATAACTGGATTAAAAATCTTCGTGATAAACCAATAACGACACTACTTGATGGTATTCGAGCCAAGATTATAACACTTCAGGACAAAACAGACAACAAGCTGAAAATCTTGAAATAAATTTTTGTCCGAAAATGTTAAAAACGATGCTCATATCACAAAAGAAAACCATCAGCTAGAAATATTACGTATAGTGGGTCATTTGTTTGAGATATTAGATCGTCAAACAAATAGAACATATGTTGTTCGTTTAAATGAAAACTATTGTTCATGTTTAAATTGGTATCATACTTTTCTTCCATGTGTACATACATGTTATGCTTGTAATTGTTGCAATATTAGGATTGAGCATTATTATCCAGCTATATTTTCAAAGGAAGCATTAAAAAGTGTCTACGAGCCGCACTTGGAGCCAATTCCAGTCCCTTACAACATTCAAAGTGCATTGGTTAGTGTAACCCCTGTTTCTCAATTTTTTATATATTTTATTTTATTGTGTTTGAAAGTAATTTATTTTTGAAACTTTGTAAAAGATATTTACTATTTTTTCTGCATTTCAAAATGTAGTTTGTAATTAACGGTTTGAAAGTACTATTTAGTTTTAATAAATATTTATTCTTGAAATTTTATTATTGAAATTATAAAGTTATTTATTATTATGTTTGGATTTTCAAAAAAAAAATATCGATTTTGAAAATAGTTTGAAAATCATGATTATTTTTGGAGCAATAAAAAAATTTAGTAACTTATTTTGAATAAGATTTAGATTTATAAAATATATTTTACCTTATTTGATAACATCAAACATTATTTAAAATACTTATGGTGACTAATTGTGGCATTAAGAATTATCTAATCTAGATTTGAAATATTATTTGATTTAACGATTTATCTATTATATGATTTAAATTGCTTTGATAAACATTAAATTTATCTTAAAGTTATTATGTTGAATTTGATTTGGATTTAGATTTGGATTTGAATTCATATGATTTGGATTTAAATAATTTATTTGATTTAAATTTATGGAGAGACTTGTCCATTAGAAATTTTAATCCTATTTGAATCATATTTAGTATTAGATAGATTATTTCTTATTTGAACTAATCATATTCCTATCCAAATTAGTTCGTAATCCTAATCATATCTTTATTGATTGAGTTCTAATCATATCCTAATTCACTAATTGCTTTCCATTATATATATATATATATATATATATATATATATATATATATATATATATATATATATATATATATATATATATATATATATTGAACCTATAAAATAAAATCATCTCTCATACATTCTTTTCCAAAATTTCTCTCTTTTTTCGTCATAATTATCCCAAATTCGTCATAAATTCAGCCTTCCTTTTCAAATGTTTTACCAACTTCGAAGGGCCATAAATTCTAACTCCGGACTCCGTTTGACCTCCAGTTTTTTTTGTTGTAACCGTCTCGAGGTATATTTTCTGAATATAAAATTTATTTTCAAATAATTTTAATCTAATTTTCTGTAAAATTCGTGGAGTGTCAATTGTCCGAAATTTGATACGTTTCGGTGTTTTCGAGATTCTGGGAGAACCAGGAATCGAAATCACGATCCATTTGAAGTTTCGGAACGGTGATGAAAAAGTACACATCATATATTTTTCTCTACAATTTTCCAAAATATTTTATTTTTTTGTTTTTATTTTAGAGGCCCGCCTCATCAATTGAAATCATCTTGCGTAGTTTGACTTCTGAGACTATTTTCGTGCCGACATGATCATATCACGTCAGTCAACTTCAAATCAAACCGAGGCAAGTACTTGTTGATGCTTTCATGTGCATTTACTTTATATTGTCGTATTTTACTTATACATGTTATTTTTCGTGTCTTGACTGTTACACACACGAGAGTTGAGTGATTGACTATTGTTCATGTTTTCTCATTGATATCGTGATTGTTCTCGTGACCATGTTTTCATGATTGTGAGCTATGGATATTAGAGGGGTACAATTATTAAGCACGTGGACAAAGCCCAGATTGTATTGTTGGCAACTCTCCCGTTTACGGGGGCGGGCCTTATAACCTCATCGTTCGTGTCACGCTCCGATCCGGGAGGATCAAAAATAAGCCACTGGGCGTGATGCCGTACAAGTCTAGATTGCACTTGTACAAGGCAAAACCATTACAGTTTCTGGTAATTCTCAGAAAACATCGACAACGCAGCGGAACCAAGCAGATAAATTGAAGTCACACAATTTATATAGAAATGTATCTCTTTATTGATAATCAAAATGGATTACAAGACTTGCAGCAGGATACAGAGTTTACAATTGATTACAAGACTCGCAGCGGAATACAGAGTTTACAACTGTTTACAAGGCTCTTAAATAGCCGACTGAATGTATACACTTGCCCTTTAGGCTACAAATGAATATACCGACTTCTTTACAAAGACTTGCCAATTTGGCTACAATCTCACTGGTACATCTGAGTTCCACTGTTCCATACATTATGTCCCGTATAGCAGAAGACATCGTCATGCAAGAAGAGCTTCTGCACACCCATCCGATTCATCGATGCCAAGCACTGATTCACAGGATTTCCCCCAAGCAAACACCTGTAATATTGCCCACAACGTGGGTCAGTACATCATCAATGTACTGGCGAGCGGTGCTGGCCCAACTCACCTAAGAAGACAACACTAAGTAATCATGTTACAGAACATTATTAACAGTGGTCTTTCTTGTTGCCTTAGGGTCAATTTCATGTTATAGCCGACAAGAAGTAAAGCATGCAAATCTCATAGCCAACATAATTAAAAGCATACTGTTATCACCCTTTGGTGATTCTTACCCACGGTCGTGTAGCCATCCCTGTACAATTATAATACTTACTCTGCCTGCACAAGACATTGTTAGGAACAATATCATGATTCAATATGAATATCACCGTTCAGGTGATTCTTACCAACAGCCGACATCCTTCCCTGTATTTGAGTAATAACTTACTCTGCCTGCATAAGACATCATTAGCACCTGACCTATCTATATGAAGGTCACTGGCGACACGCCATCCTGGACCGTCTTACAGGTATACAGCGCCCTTGCCAGTGCAGGTAGCTAGCCCCACTGCAAGTCCTGTATACCGTGCTACTACTTCAGCACTGCCACTACTTCGGTATTGGTTTCCCCTAGGACGAACCGGGTTCCATGGCCCAGGAATACCGTTCGAGAAACCACCTTGTCGACAAGTTGTCCATGACCATGCAACTATATGCAACTTATCTAAGAATAAAACATATAATGCATGATAAGGAAAACTACGCAAAACCATCATTCTCATTCGTATTGCCATCTTGCCATCTAGCCATCTTGCCTTGAGCCAATGCTCACATTATCATCTGCCTAATCCAGGGTCTTGGCGTAATCAACATTCTACATCGATGACAGGATAATAGAATGTTGTTACCCAATGCCTTGCCACATCTTTGATACCAACATCTTACCAACCAAACTCCAAGTACTCACCGCCCAATTCCTGGGACTTAGCATCTGTTTAGCATTCATTCGTTCGAATGCAATTCAAGCATACTCACTGCCCAGTTCTTGGGTCTTAACATCTGTATTGCCATCTATTCATTGAGCCAACGCTCGATATACTCACCGCCCAAGTATTTGGGACTTTGCCTTCACCTGTCATATAATTCATCGCAACAGCGTACAAGCATACAATTCATTTAGCCACAACAGTTTACGTTCGAGTGATTATTATCTTTCATTATCTTTCCAAATTCCATGCAAGGTGTTATTGAGCAACACAATAAGAAACATAGCATACTCATCCTTATTTTAAGCGTGAAGCTAAAGGATCTTTGAAGGGTTCAACACTACTCACATTCATAGGACGATTCCCGCCACGATCGCATAGTCTTCCAAGCGATCCTTCGCATAATCCCAAGTCCAACAAGGCTTCATCGAATCAACCATCCATCATAAGGCATCTTGCGGGTCGGGGCACTACAGTTCGCCCAAGCTGTCCATGTGTAGGAACGTTGTACTTCTCATGACACATGTACTATTATGGTTTATATGAGTTTTTTTTGTCTTTTCATTCTCGCTTCCTTCTTATGTCGTTTATCATATTGTATATTTTCTTGTTCATATTGTTCATGTTTTCCATTGATCATTAATTCACAAGTTTAGTGTTATATTGCTTTATATTGTATTTGTATTGTGAGGGCTAGACTTGTACTTGTTCCAATCCTGACTGGATAACCATTTTTCAGTTGACAGATTCTTAATGACTATTCTTGATGACTTGCTCTCTTGCTTTGGGTTCCTTCGGGTGGAGTTAGATCTATCTTGGAGGCCAACCATAGATTCTAGTTAGAATAGTCACATGTAGCGGGTTTGTATCTGTATACAAATTTGAATGTATTATTGTAATTGTAATTAAATTAATTATTGTGAATGAGCAAAATAGAGATATTTGTTGTATTTGAGATTTATATTGAGTCCAGACAGCGTACTACCGCCGATGCTGCAGCGTAGGCTGGACTTGGCCACGTACTCGTATCCTGAAAAATGGGAGCGGGTCGTGAAAAGTTTTTATGGTGGCCCATACAGGTCCATTTTTGCAAAATTATGCGAACTTGTGGTAGTACCTATATTAGTCGTTCTACTGCAAGCCTGCGATTAGGATGCTCATTCACAATTAGGTTGATTTGATTTTTTAAAAATGACTAGGCCTAGGACTAGGTACACCGTGGGTAACCCATAGAATTATTTTGACTTGATTGTATGGGTAGTTAAGGTTGTTACATAGGCTACATGATTAAGGTGGTGATATTCGTTGAATTTTGAGATGCCCTATTTGATGAAGTTGAAATTGTGATTTGATAAGTGACTCTAATCAAAAATGGATAGAATTCTCGATTGATAAATTGAATATTTTGGTTACAGTTGAAGATGAAATTTTTAGCTTTTGGTATTCTGAGGTTTAAATTTCTATATGATCGATGAATTATTGATAAGGTCGAATATTTAATTTTTAAAGGAAATAATTTTGATTTGATCAATAAAATTGAGGTATGTTTTGAAAATTTATGGAATTTAAATTTTTGAGGAGATTATGCAAATGTTGAATTTTGAATTTAAAAATAAAATTGAGGAATTTAAAGTTTTGTGAAGATAGATTTTGAAGATATTTATCAAGTTAACTTAGATGTCATGTAGGTAATACTCCTCCGAACTATATCCATTGACTACATTCTTCCATCCATCTTGATCAATCTTCTTATTAAGGAAAAAAAATATTATTTTTATCTCATTGATCATTATTCCTTTTTAAATTTTTCTATCTTTTCACCTGACCAACCAAGCCTATTTTTTCTGTCATCCTTAAATTTCGAGGACGAAATTTTTCTAAGGTGGGTAGATTTGTAACCCCTGTTTCTCAATTTTTTTTATATATTTTATTTTATTGTGTTTGAAAGTAATTTATTTTTGAAACTTTGTAAAAGATATTTACTATTTTTTTCTGCATTTCAAAATATAGTTTGTAATTAACGGTTTGAAAGTACTATTTAGTTTTAATAAATATTTATTCTTGAAATTTTATTATTGAAATTATAAAGTTATTTATTATTATGTTTGGATTTTCAAAAAAAATAATATCGGTTTTGAAAATAGTTTGAAAATCATGATTATTTTTGGAGCAATAAAAAAATTTAGTAACTTATTTTGAATAAGATTTAGATTTATAAAATATATTTTACCTTATTTGATAACATCAAACATTATTTAAAATACTTATGGTGACTAATTGTGGCATTAAGAATTATCTAATCTAGATTTGAAATATTATTTGATTTAACGATTTATCTATTATATGATTTAAATTGCTTTGATAAACATTAAATTTATCTTAAAGTTATTATGTTGAATTTGATTTGGATTTAGATTTGGATTTGAATTCATATGATTTGGATTTAAATAATTTATTTGATTTAAATTTATGGAGAGACTTGTCCATTAGAAATTCTAATCCTATTTGAATCATATTTAGTATTAGATAGATTATTTCTTATTTGAACTAATCATATTCCTATCCAAATTAGTTCGTAATCCTAATCATATCTTTATTGATTGAGTTCTAATCATATCCTAATTCACTAATTGCTTTCCATTATATATATATATATTGAACCTATAAAATAAAATCATCTCTCGTATATTCTTTTCCAAAATTTCTCTATTTTTTCGTCATAATTATCCCAAATTCGTCATAAATTCAGCCTTCCTTTTCAAATGTTTTACCAACTTCGAAGGGCCATAAATTCTAACTCCGGACTCCGTTTGACCTCCAGTTTTTTTTGTTGTAACCGTCTCGAGGTATATTTTCTGAATATAAAATTTATTTTCAAATAATTTTAATCTAATTTTCTGAAAAATTTGTGGAGTGTCAGTTGTCCGAAATTTGACACGTTTCGGTGTTTTCGAGATTCCGGGAGAACCAGGAATCGGAATCACGATCTATTTGAAGTTTCGGAATGTTGATGAAAAAGTACACATTATATATTTTTCTCTACAATTTTCTAAAATATTTTATTTTTTTGTTTTTATTTTAGAGGCCCGCCTCATCAATTGAAATCATCTTGCGTAGTTTGACTTCTGAGACTATTTTCGTGCCGACATGATCATATCACGCCAGTCAACTTCAAATCAAACCGAGGCAAGTACTTGTTGATGCTTTCATGTGCATTTACTTTATATTATCGTATTTCACTTATACATGTTATTTTTCGTGTCTTGACTGTTACACACACGAGAGTTGAGTGATTGACTATTGTTCATGTTTTTTCATTGATATCGTGATTGTTCTCGTGACCGTGTTTTCATGATTGTGAGCTATGGATATTAGAGGGGTTCAATTATTAGGCACGTGGACAAAGCCCAGATTGTATTGTTGGCAACTCTCCTGTTTATGGGGGCGGGCCTTATAACCTCATCGTTCGCCCAAGCCGTCCATGTGTAGGAACGTTGTACTTTTCATGACACATGCACTATTATGGTTTATATGAGTTTCTTTGTCTTTTCATTCTCGCTTCCTTCTTATGTCGTTTATCATATTGCATATTTTCTTGTTCATATTGTTCATATTTTCCATTGATCATTAATTCACAAGTTTAGTGTTATATTGCTTTATATTGTATTTGTATTGTGAGGGCTAGACTTGTACTTGTTCCAATCCTGACTGGATAACTATTTTTCAGTTGACAGATTCTTAATGACTATTCTCGATGACTTGCTCTCTTGCTTTGGGTTCCTTCGGGTGGAGTTAGATCTATCTTGGAGGCCAACCATAGAATCTAGTTAGAATAGTCACATGTAGCGGATTTGTATCTGTATACAAATTTGAATGTATTATTGTAATTGTAATTAAAATAATTATTGTGAATGAGCAAAATAGAGATATTTGTTATATTTGAGATTTATATTGAGTCCAGACAGCGTACTACCGTCGATGTTGCGGCGTAGGCTGGATTTGGCCACGTACTCGTATCCCAAAAAATGGGAGCGGGTCGTGACAGTTAGAGGCAACATTGGAGTACCAGATGTACGACGCAAAGCCGGAAGACCAAAGAAGAACCGTATTATGGCGAAGGATCAATCTTCCACAGATCTCCGATGCAGTAATTGCAATGGTCTAGGACACAATAGAAGGAGTTATACAAATCAACCAAGAGAATGAATAGGAAACATCATGTGAAGTAACTGTAATAGTTTGTCAAACTTTTACATAAATGAAAACAAAGCATTCATCTATCTTCCTTATCTGTCTAATTCCCAATAGTCTGGACGATCAAGTTCTCTGAGATTGAGTCGGGCTCTCCTTCGTATTGTATTCTCCTGGGACGCATCACCACCTTCTTCTTGTGTGGGTGCTGGTGCTGATGGAGTCGTTAGTATCTGTGTATAATAACTTCCATCCAAACCATAGCTTTGGAACCAATCTGTCACTCCGGGCCACTGCGAAGTCCCCTGGGAAGTCTCCTGGCCAGTCCACTGGGAAGAATCCTGGTCAGCCCACTGGAAAGAACCCTGGCCAGCCCACTGCGAAGTCTCCTGGCCAGCCCACTGGGAAGTCTCCTGGCCACCCCACTGGGAAGTCTTATGTAAGCTAAAATATTGTAAAAGAAAAAAAATACTTACATCAGTTCTTATTATATGTTCATAAAATTTACGCAGACTATAATCATCTATAGCTCTATGCTCGAATCGAGGCTCCTGATATATGTAGCGTCTGTTGCTTATAACTGGAGATCCCTACCAAGATCTATATGCAAAATCCTCGTATACTGTTGCATATATATACAAAAAATGTGAGATGTTATGAGACAATTATGGACAAAATATTAACTTTAAAATAACTTACAGTCCTCCATAGTAGCTATGTCCTGAGACAAATGTGAGATGTTATGCGTCTCTAGTCTGGAATTCCAAGCAGGAATTAATTTGTGGGCTCTTGCGGTTGCACTTCCTCTACCACGATTGTAGTGAGACGGGTCTTCGGGTATATGTTGTTTTATACCGAATTGTCGCATAACCCAATCAACTGGATGATACATTATGTAAAACCTATGGAGACTTAATTCATATGCTGTTCATTCTATCTCAGAAGGATAAGGATTAATACAGTAATGCACCATTTGAACCTGTTTTTTGGCAAATAATTATAAGTTAATAACTTACAAAAAATACATTCATATGACGTAGAATGGTGACTTTTATTTACCTCTGAAATCTTGAGTGAATCAAATTGACCCCGATATATTTGGGCAACCGAGTAAACACAGTGTGCGGGATCGACTGCATCAGTAGTCCACCGTAAAGCGACCGGAAATACAGGTGTGTCGCTACTGATACGAGAAAGTAGCCTACCGATAGAAAAATGCTCGTAGGACCAAACCTAAAAAATATATAATATAAGTGTACAAATTGTAAATGTATGACAAATTTTTGTACCTGAATCAAACAATTTTCGTACCTGAATCAATGTAGCGCATCCATTTAGATTTTTTTTATCAATTTGTCCTTTGAATGGAACTGCACAAAATCTGACATAGCACTGTATAGATATGCCAGCATTGACGCTCCCCAAGCATGACTCATCGATTCAGTCAAATCTTTCAGAAATAACAGAAACCGTAAATTTACCATATCCGATGCGTCGGGAAACAAATTTGCATTAATTAGGCCTAGTAGATAGGCTCTGGTGCATGCAATGACCTGAACAGAATATGAAAAAAAATTATTAGCTAAATTAAATCGAGATTTCTTCGTCATAAATATTAACCATATATGTGCTACTTACCCTGTTTGCCATTAAAATTCTTTTATTGCAAATTTCAATACAAACAGAACAGTGTTACAATATAGGACTTAGATGTAGTCCTAGAAGTACACTTTTGTTTATCTGGGTCCCTTGTGCCGATGGAGTGAGTGGTAATGCGTTGACTCCGTTGACGATCTGACGACGGTTATCGGTTCTCTGAAGGTTTGGATTGCTCTGGGTGCTGGAGCTTGCTGAGAGGAGGAAGACGTTGAGTGTCTGTATCTGCCTCTCTGGTGGTGTGTTCGTTTCTGTGTTCATCCGTTCATGGGTGAGAAAGAAATGATCCCTCTATTTATAGCTTTGCAGGCTGGCTGCTCATGCACACATATGTAGGATGCGCTTGGACGTGGGGACGCCACGTGGTGATTGCTGATGGAGGCGCATGGACGATGCGTCCTGATCGAGGGGTTGAATTCTTCATGCTGCTGTTGTGAGCCGGCACGTAGCAAAGGTGAAGATCTTTCTGTTGCTGAGATCTTGGGTGAGTTGAGTCAAAGGACACGTGTCGTCGACCCATGGCTCGGAGATCTCATATTTGATGGGGAATGATCTGGTAGGATGCGCCTGGGATTAGGCGCATGAGGAGACTTTGGCTCGTAACTTTTAGGAGTCTCGAACCATTCGGGACGCATGGCTTTTGAGGCGCATGCGAGGCTTCAGTAATGACTTTACTCCTGTCTTTTGGGATCAGAGAAAAGTCTGAGGCACATGGCTTTTGAGGCGCATGCAGATTTGGGCACATGGCTGCGGAGGCGCATGCGAGATGGTTGGGCGGCCACGTGGCAGTAGCCGTCGGAGGAAAAGTAATGATGATGCTGACGTTGGCGATGCTTCATCTTCTGAAAAAGCTGTCAACTGTTCAGACTTTGGAAGGCGTGCTACCAACTCTGTCAGTTCAGCATTTAATGTTTTTGACATTCGATGGACAGTTGAGTGGGCGCATCGATCGGCGTTCCACTAGGCGTATGGGTACGCATGGGGGGGCGCATCCCCTGCGATGCGCTTGGTGCTGAAGGGCGCGTCTGTGTTGATGCGCTTGATGTTGAAGGGCGCGTCTGTGTTGATGCGCTGTCTGGCCGGCGCATCCGTTTCGTGACACGTCTTTAATGGTGCGACTGTTACGATCTTCGAGTGCTTTAAATAGCCATTTTGACTTGGCTGAATTCGAAGCGTCCGGTTTATCTATTTAATGCAAATTCATTGCACGGAATTCGGAGAGCCATCCACTTGGCGCATGGGTTTGATTTGCCCGGCCTATAAATAGTGGCATGGAGAGAGTTTGCTTCTCGTTCTCTCACGTCCTCCCGAGATGAATTTGTTTGCTCGAGCACATTCTGTTGATGAGATATTCCCGAGGGTAAAGATGTGACGCATTGTCTTCATTGATACACTTGAAGGTGACTGTTACATCCAAAAGTCGGAGTCGAGGGCTTCGGAGGCATGCAGAAGGTGCCTGTTGTATCCAAAGATAGGGATGCACGAGCCTCGTCTCCGTCACGTGGAAAGAGCCGCAGATCGGGATTGCGGTGCTGCGGCTTTGGGGGCTCTTTCTTCCTTCAAAATGGGTGTTGCCCATTCTAGTTGTATTGAAAGCTGCTCCTTTAGCCGCAGTTTCGATTACGGTCTTCCTTCGCCTTTGGAGGCTCTTTCGAAGCCTCCCCTGGCCACAAGTTGGCTTGTGGTGCCCTTCTCTTCCTTGGTTTGGGGAGCTCTTCCTCCAGCTAGAGGGTTGATTGCCACCCTCGTTCTGCTCAATAAATGCTTCATTAGTCGAAGTATTTAGACGGCGGTGAGCCTGGCTGGAAGAGTGGCACATAACTGGGCTGCTGAAGGGATGTACATAACTGAGGATACACATAACTGAGCTGCTGAAAAGGATGTGCCCTGCTGGGGGCGCATGGTAGAACGCGCCTGACTGAGGGCGCATGGTGATTGCTGCGCCTATTTGAGGGCGCATGGTGCTGGCTGTAGACTTAGGATCCTTTCTTTGTAGAAATTCTCCTTTGTACAATCTTTTCTAGACATGTAATAGACTTTTATATGTACAATAAAAAGTCCTCTTTCAATGTCTATATTTATTATTTTTGCTGTGAAGTACTTTATCCGAGCTCTGGCGCATGTAGTGTCTGGCGCATAGATTTTCTGGTTCTGAAATTCCACGCTTCTACAAGACCCCCTTCAAAGTTTTCAAAACTTTTGGATAAGTTTTGGAATACTTTGAATAAGAAGCATGGTAGTAGAGGCGCATGACTGTCGGGGCGCATGACTGTTCGGGTGCATCCGCGCATCAGTGATGGGGCGCATACTCCTCTCAGTTAATGCAAATGATAACGCCTTGGTAACCGAAACAGATTAATGATGATCTTTTTGGTTTTATTTGCGGTTATCTCTTCACAGAACCCGAGGCGACGGCTGAGGTCACACTTCATCGGTTCACGTTTGCCACCAAGCCTATAAATAGGCGTGAGATGGAGAGAGAAAGAGTTCTTCCTCTCTTTGCTTTTGCCCTTTAGAGTTCCTTCTCAAAAGCCCTAACTTTCTTCTCGCAAGGAATGGCTCCCAAGACTCCTCGCGGCGGTGTTGGCAAGGGACGAGGCAAAGGAAAAGAATCCGTAGAGGCTGCTGCGGCTGATGTTCCCCGTCCACCTATTGAAGTTCGACCATCGGTGGTTGGTGAGTTTCATCATCCCATTCCTGTATCATACATACGCCGACGCGCATGGACCTTGAGTCTTGAATATGTGCTGAGGTTTGCCGACGCACATGGGTTTAAATCCTGAAGATGCGCCGAGGCTCTACTGCTGACGCACATGGATTTAGACCCTGATGATGCGTCGAAGCTCTACTGCTGACACGCATGGGTTTAGACCCTGATGATGCGCCGAAGCTCTACTGCTGACGCGCATGGGTTTAGACCCTGATGATGCGCCGAAGCTCCTTTTTAGATGTGCATGAGCCTGGTGCGCTCTTGATGAGAAACGAGGCTTAGATTCTTTTGTTGTGTAATCGCTGAATCTTTGCCTTCTTTGTTTGAATACCAGTGTCGATGACTGTCCCACTCCTGAATGAGGTGCTTCTGGATGCTGCCCTCTGCCAGATAGGAGTAGATTACGATTAGGAGGTGATAAATCCTGCTCGAACTGCTATCATGCTAGACCAGCCTCCCGAAAGAATGACTCAAATCCGGGAACAACCGCATGGGTTCCTCAAGCGGATGATAGAGCGTGGCGTTTTAAAATCTGCCAGTTCTGATAAAGTGACTTTTCTGAAGCCCAAGTATCTGTTTGGAGACCGCCTTACTTCTATTGAAGCAAAGGTGTTGAAGGTCAAAAAAGATTGGTTTTTTACAGCAAGAGAAGTGCATATGACCGTTAAGCAGCTCGAACGTTAATGGCCTTTGACGGCTTTCTGTCGTCTTGCTTCCAAGAGGAGGATGTCTTGGGATCTAACCCCATCTCAGGGGGAAGCGGTGGCAGGCATCATCAAGATCGACTCTACCTCAGATCAAAGGGATACTTTGACCGCCGTGCGGGCTGGGCCTTCTTTCACCTGGCGGACTCTACGCCCTGGGAGCATTTATAGTGACGTTTCCGTCAATACATTTGCCTTTGGTGCTTCGACTTTTGCCAATCGCATGCTGTTGATGGAGCGATCGTACCCAAAAGGTGAATTTCGGGTAGAGGGTTGGTGTCATTACGTTGCCAAATGGGACAAGCTGACACTCTGGATGCTGTCATGGTTTCAAACCGAACTCCAAGAGATGGGGCTGACTGCCGCGATCCGTGCTACTCAGGCAGGTGTTGACATCAACCGGCATATGTTCCTCGCGCTCCTGGAGATGTTTGATACCCATACCGAGACCTTCTTCACTCCGGTAGAGGAGCTAGGCCTTGCACTTCATGAAATGCACGAGGTATCAAAGCTCCCTTGGGGATCAGAACCCTATGAGGAGTATTTCCCGACCAACGAGGAGTTCCAAGTCCTGGAGGACGAAGCCGAAGAAATGATGGCCGTCTTCAAGGAAGTGGCGAGTCATCATTACTATATGCAGAAGAGGGATAAGAGCGGATCGTAACCTCATGTGACTGCCTGGAGGGATTACGTCTTCAGGCAAGACAAGGAGGATCCCTCTCAATTTACCACTCCGCCAGTGCTTTCCCGTAGCGAAGTGCTTTCCGAAATGAGCAGGTTAGGTGAGAAGAATCCCCGGGAAAATGAGGATCGGGAGTCGGATGAACGCTCCCACAGCTGTTTCTGGCACCTTACTCACCGGATGTCGTCGAAAGCAGTATTAGCTGCATATCTGATGGTTTGGCTTCGGGATTACGTTTTCTCGGGCGGGTCAGGCTCCGTAGAGAGGGTGACCCGGAACTTAATCCTGCCAGCAGTGAAGTTGGTTTTCGACCGACGTCTGGCTCTTGTCCCCACGATGGTGTGTAACCTGCTACGAGGTTTACGGGAGTTTACGGGAAACGTGGTTCATGATCGCGGTAGGAATGACAACTTCCCACGTGCCGAACTGCCATTTCACTATCTGATGGGGTGGTTAATCTTACACCATCCAAATGTAATGAGTCCGGGCTCGGAAGAAGACCATAGGGCCGAAGATGCATTCCTTCGCCGTTTCTACCAGAGGAGCTGGTTGCATTCTGGCGTTCCTGTTTGTAGGAAGGTTTTATCCCGCCTTCAGGGGTGGAAGATCACCAAAGTAGGTCCTGTCTTTTCGGGTTTTGAGGCCGGTGAAGACTTAATGGATTCGGGTGAAGATGCCACCACTCTGCCTCCATGGGGATTCTGCTGGTTACAAAGTATCCGACCGTCCCATCTGGTGTATCGGAACAGGAACCAGTGCTACCTGGAACCATATTTACCGAGCCGTTTTTTACGGCAATTCGGCTATGCCCAGTTGATGTTGTATAATCCCAGTATCACCCTGGGGTATGCTGGGAGTTTGCTGGAGGGTGCACGAGCTTGACATTACTACAATGCTGGATGTACCGGAGCTTTCTCAGCCGCCAAATTTTACTGTGTTATGGCTGCCATGCCTCCCGGATATGATAGGGAGACCAGTCTTGTTGTAGGCACCCCGTTAGCGGTGACCGGGAACACATCGGCGAGGGTCCGATCGTATCGTCCGCCAGAGGTGGGTCATCGAGGTGCCGCTGCCGCATCCCCAGAGGGTCAGGCCGAACCTTCGGTTGATTAACCGAAACGACGTGCGGGTAGAGAGGTTGGTTCTTCTGCGTCAAAGAGGCAGAAGAAGGCATCGTCACCGACTATGTCGTCAGACTCGACACCTACGGAGGTAAAGGTGTACCATATAGTCCGATTTGGGTTCAACATTTTGTGTGACTTATGCTTTTCTTCTTGTAGGGATCGTCGAAGAAGAAGACCCGTGTTTCGAAACCGGGTGTCAGTAAACCGAAGGAGGTGGCAAGCTCTTCTGACGAGCGCATTCCTCCGATGGTAATGTCTCCAATGGAGGAGAGTCCTGAAGATGTTTTTGCGGAGGTTTTAGTATCTCCAGACTTTGTTGAAAGAATCGCGGAGGTTGCAGCAACTTTCGGGATGGTGCCAGCTGCCGTGGGGGCCTTGGACGTTGAGGGTCCAGCGGACACGGGGCTTCGTGATGATGAAGTAGAGTAGAGTTCGTCGTCATCAGATGTCGTCGCTCCATAGTTGCAAGTGTTTGTTGCGGAGGCAACAGATGTGGTTGAAACAGAGAAGAGGGTTGATTCCCCTCCTTGTCATAACGAGGGAAGGTCGGCTGTAGCATTGCCGAGCCCTACCCCAGACTCAGCAGCGAAGGCTGAGGTGGCTACCGATCAGGAGGTAGCGACAGATCCTGTCCCTGTAGAGGGATTTGATGAAGAGAATCAGACTCGTTTGGCGATCCTGACTCCCGGGACGGGCCAGGAGACAAGTGTTGATCTCCCCGTTCTGCCAGAGAGGGAATGTCCCGTACTGGCTGCTGACAGCACGTTGAGGGCTGATGAGGTAGCCACTGACGTCGGTGGTTCTTCTGAGCCTGAGAAGGGTAAGGGTTTGGTGGAACCCTCTGTTGCTTCTTCTACTTGGGGCACTATATTGATGCCTATCTCGGCTCCTTCCGTTCTTTCGGCTCCTCGGGCTAGTAGTCAGGCCCCTATTGATGAAGAGCCTGTTGATACCGAGGTTCCAGCCTCGCAGGTTGAGGTCGGCGGGCCTTCTTCCGGTCCGCTAACTAGAGCAGCTCCTCCAACTCCTGCTATGACGCCGCAGGTGCTGGCGGATGCAGATGAATATGTGAAATTCATCATCAAGGCGGTGTATAAAATGCTGCAGAGGGGTGTATCAGCCGTGATGGACACCAATGGGAGTTTTGCGACGGCAAGAACTCTGGCAATGTCTCATATTAACCTGATCCGTCTTCATCAGGGCCATGATCATATGGCCGACATTCTAGAAGCCTCAGTGGTTGAGTTGGACCAGCGGCTTTCCGAACTACAGCATATCCAGCGAAATGACCTCTCCGTCCTGATAGATGCGGAGAAGGAGAAGCTGATCGCCGAGACTGATTCTTCTTACCAGGCCACTGTGAGTGTCTGGGAACGCGAAGTGGCTGAGACCGAAGCTGCTGTAGAGCGGTTATCTCAGTCTATGCGGGAGACAGTGGAGGCGCGAGCTGCGTTGGACGCTAGTATTGCGAAGATTGATGCCCAGATCCGCCGTCTTGGGGACCAGCGGGCCCGACTCTTATTAGACGCCGAACGTGTCCAGGCTGAACACGTAGCATTCAAGAAGGAGGAGGCAGCTTTTATCCACCGGGCACTTGCTTTGGCTCAGCAGCGGCAGCAGCTGGATGAGAAGCATGAGAATGATACTTCTCCTGAGGCTATTGAAGCGATGCGTCAAGAAGCTGAACGTCGAGTCTTGGCGACTGTGGAGACTCGGGCGGCAGACTTGAGGCGTCGGATTGAAGAGCTTTCGTCCAACCCTGGGGATGTTTAGGGATTGCAGTCTTTTCTTTTTGTATTTTTGCAACTCTTGCTGGGGATGTAAACTTTTACTCTCTATTTAAAAATAAAGAATACAAAGTTTTTGTGATGGCGTTCATTTTTGCTGTCATGAACTTGATGATTTGTGTGGACCTATTATCTTTTGCGCACCTTGGTTTTTAGGTACAAATAATAAGTTTGAGAGAACCCACATGTTTGCTCAGAGGTGATGTGGACATGGCAAATATGGGATTCAAGTGGTGGAATCTCCCTACTCAGAGGTGTTATGGACGTGGTAGGAATGATCCTGGGGGATACGCGGAACTACTCAGAGGTAATGTGGACGTGGAAGTTCTACGATCAAGGATAGCGTAGTCTTACGGGGTGTAAGATTCCGCTTTGTAGGGTGTAGGGGAACAACTCAGAGGTGATGTGGACGTGGTTGTCCTTCTACTGGAGAATGCTACGGAACTGCTGGGTTCCGGTAGCGTATGATTTTGTGGAAGGGATTTGTCTGTGAGCCCTGATAATTGGGTCCATAGATCCCCTGGTGGAAGCACATGTCTGAAAGATGTCAAGAGTAGTACTTCTATAGAAACTTGCCGTTGATGGGCATCATGAACAAGTCCCTATTGGGTTTGGCGAGGCGGTAAGCACCGTTTGAGTATACCGTCTCTATGATAAAAGGTCCTTCCCACTTGGGCTCGAACTTTCCTGGTGTCTTATGAGTCAACACCATCGGCCTCCTGACTGCCAAAACCAGGTCGCCTACTTGGAAAGTCCTCTGCTTGACCTTCTTGTTGAAAGCCTGTGATATACGGGCTTGGTAAAGTTCGATGCGTTGTTGAGCTAGGAGACGCTTTTTGTCAAGTCCCTCCAGTTTCCGCAGACGACGACGTTGATTGTCCTCTTCTGTGAGTTAGTTTGTGATCGCTACACGGAGAGAGGGTATCTGGATCTCGAGAGGCAGTACCACTTCACTCCCGTAGACCAGGAAAAATGGTGTGTTGCCTGTTGGTGTCCGTACCGTCGTGCGGTAGGCCCAAAGGCATTCGTCGAGCTTTTTGTCCCAGTCGCGTTTGTTGGATGACACGACCTTTTATCTCTAGCCACTTGATTAGTATAGCTTGTCCTTGTATCTCTAGCCACTTGATTAAATTCCGAGGACGGAATTCTTTTAAGGTGGGTAGAGTTGTAATACCCGTAGTTCGTATTACATATTGGGAATACGTGTACGTATTTCGGGCTCGTATTCTTTTGGTTTGCCATAATTAGTTGGCCTTGGATTTTTATTTATTATTTTTTTTTTGCATATTGCATTAACATGGTTCATCTTGGCATTTCCTTGGCTTGGTTTGGTTCGGTTTAGTGGGTTTGGCTTGGTTTGGTTTTTTTGTGGAGAACCACTCCCACCTACCACCACTCCCACCATAAATATCTTCCCACTCTCTCTCTCTTCCATTATTACTCATTACTCATTTCTTCTTCTCCATCTTTACTTCTCCACCTACCAGGAGAGAGGGAGAGCTTAGGCAAGTGCATCTTGCTTCATGGAGGAACCCCATTTTTTTATTGTTCCATTGTTTTTCTCATGAGTTTCTAACCCACTTTAGTACTTGTCCTTTTTCATTTCCATGGTTAAATTTTTGTGGATCTAGCTTTGTGGTATTTTTGGTTCCCAGGATTTTGATCCATCAAACTTGCATATTTGCTAAGTTGATGATCCCATGATTTCAGAGAAGTTCGTTAGGTCCAATTTGACCTATGAAATTTTGTGGAGCCACATAGGCATGGCAGCATTATTTGCTTCCTGACATGATAGCATTTATTAGCAAGCATAGTAATTTGGGCAAGGCCTAATAATTATTTGCTACGTACAGCTTGCATTTCATGCATATAATATAGTGGAGAGCCGCATGAATTATTAATGTTTTAGCCGCATGAGAATTTTACGTAGCTGGCCGCATGGCTTCTATTATAATATAATAATGATAGTAGCCGCATGGCCACAAACAATTGTAGCCGCATGGGATTTGAAAGCATGTTGCATGCTTTTCCTTTAGCAAGCATTGAATGCTTCCTTGAAAAAAAACATCTCTGTGCTTCCTTGGAGCCGCATGGATTTGAAGCCGCATGGGCTTTGAAACCAAGCATTAAATAAATGCTTTGCTTGGCAGAGCAATAAATGCTTTGCTTTAGAAAGTTGAATGCATTTTACTAATGCATTCTTATTCTTTAAGGTTTTTGATTTCCTTAAAGTGCACGTTCTGGAATGAAACATTCAAAGCATTAAATGCATTTATTAATGTATTGGACTAATGCTTTGCTTTTTAATTCTTTAATGTATTTTCTTTCTAAACCTAGCCGCATATGAATTGGGTTCATTCTTTAATGTATATTTTTCTAACCAGCCGCATAAAGGCTTAGTAATGCAATGCTAATACTTGATGCTTGTCATTTTATGCTTAATGCATTGATAACTGCACTTTTGAATGAGCCGCATAAGCTTTAAATAAAGCATTTAATGCACTTTATTTTATAATGCATGTTTCGCATTTGTCTTAATACTTTAATGCTTGGATTAAGCATTCTGGAGATGCCAGCCGCATGGCCATTATTTCTTTATTATTTATTTGTATTTTCATACAAGCAATGTGGGAGTGAGCTGCATGGATATTTGTAGTATTAATATTGTTTAAAGCAGAGCCGCATGACCTTGGCCATTAATAATACTATTTGCATGTTGCAGTTTTTCATAAAATCTAAGGTGAGCCGCATAGGCTCCCTCCCCTCCACTATTTAATATTTTGGCCACGTGAACCATTAATTAAAGGGTTCACGTGTACCACTTCTTATTGCAATTATTGTGGGGGTCCCACATAACTTCTTTTAGTTGACTTACTTGTTGAAGTGGGAGCTTGCAATTATTGCGGGTCCCACTATCTTTTGTCTTACTTGATTTCATGCCCTCTTTGTTATGTTGGCCGCATGGGTGGCTTCCCACTCTCTTTGACCGCATGTTTGTTCTCCCACTTTTGGACCACATGGGTCCCACTTTGATTGTTTAAATGTCTTATTTGCGTGAATTGTGGCCATAATTTCTTCCCACTCCCAACATGAAAGTTGTAGAGTTTCTCCTTGGCTTCAAGAATATATATATTATTAATATTATTATTTAATTATGCAAGTTTCTCTCCTCCTTGATAAATGACATGACTTGATGGTGACCCGCCGTGGTGCACTCCTGACATGATAACTTAACCTGACAAATTTGACATGATAACTTGGCATGATAATTCTTGATAGTGGCCCGCCGTGGCGCACTCTTGACATGATAAACCTGGCATGATAGCTCTCGAAATGCTGTTGCGACGGCTAACACGACTTGACAAGATTGAATAACTTGGACACCGTGGACGATTGTGCTTGTACAAATGAACCCGTCTTGTCTTGCATCATGTCTAGGACGGTGATCCCTGAGTACCACGGTCAGGGGCTCCCACTGAAATCGACTAAGGCTAACAACTAGAATAAATCCAGTAGTCATGAAGAGATTTCCCAGCTACAGGCAATCCCGTTATCTGGGCGCCCCACTTGGGATCTGTAGCCTGCCGTCGAGTAGGGCACATTTCCAGCACACTGTCATGTGTTGCACCCTCTAAGTCACCTAAGGGTACATGCGTTTCCTGGACGATGTACCCACTTGAATTCAACTCTAATTGCGTCCGGATAGCCTGGATGGTCTGCAGGGCTTGTGGCTGTGGAATAATCTCGCTGCATCTTGTTAGTAACTAGGTCTGTGGTAACCCTAGTTAGTTAAAGTATCAAGCCGTACTTATTGCTTGGCCGTGAATTGTTGGATGAAGTTTGCCAGTCTATTCTTGCCTTGATTCTGTATAAGATTATTACATGACCTGTTTTCTTATTTATCCTGCCGATAAATGGTGGAAGAATCCAAGTTCTGTTCAGACGAAGGGTTACAACCCCGGTCCTTGTTTGGTTACGGGTTGTAACCTGGTTATCTGAATAGTCCCATGGTTATCCCATCGTATATCACCTGTCCTGTTTTTTTTTAATTATTGTCTTTATTTTATATTATTACTCTTGTGCTGATTGCTGGTTTTAGTTCCTAAGTGAAGCTTCCTTTGTGGCACTTGCTCTTTCTGGGGTCTGACCCAGCTGGTTTTGTATGGCCAGATACCAGAGCAGCACCAAGGGATCCACCGACTTTCCAGTCCGATGGTGAACACCAGGCGTAACCAGGGCAACGAGTGAGTTTATTTTTGCTCTTCCACTCTATTGTAAAATTATTCTTTTGAGGCGTTTAGCCGCCGAGCAAGTGTTAGCTCGTGTACATTTTACTTACTGTCTGCCTACGGGCTGTGACATGATTGGCAACCTAGGGTTGATCATGTATGACTGAAACTCTTGCTAGTCCTCACATTTTATAACGACTAGCTTCATGATCAGCTGAATATGTAATGTTTGGGACGCCTTGCTATTGTATATTTGGTGATCTTACATCTTGTAACTCTATTTACTTGCTTGTGATTGAGACACTAGGCTTGTTATCGACCATAAGAGACTGTTGGCTTGTAGATAAACCCTCATATATCTAGACAGCCATGACCGTATAGTGGAGTGGATTCTATTTCATTATACGTAGCTGGCTATGTCTGCCCCCGCTCTCCAGTATTCTGGTTCTGGGGCGTGACATGGTTTAAGTGGTGGCCCATGCAGGTCTTGTAAATCAAGATATGTGAGGGTTTACCGAATAGATGTCTCAATCAGTATTTGTCCTTGATCTCTGCTCGTATCTTCTGAATCCCTGGATTCTTGTCCTGATCATATGCTTATATCGTTGATCTGTCCTGGTCCTTCCTTATTGTTTCCATGTCGTCTTCTTCAGTGGCATTGTTCCTGGTCCTACCAATCAGCAAGGCGAAGCGTCTCCCGTGGACCAGCAGCAACCAGAAGATCAGGTCCAGCACTCAGGAGCAGCCTCTCGAGTCATGCCTACCGGGGATCCAGAGCCGCCAGTTCAGCCAGTCCCGCCTGCAGAGCCTGATGATGGCACTTTGGTGGGTCTCATCAGATCATTGTTGGCTTCCCAAGATCGCCGAGGAGATGCCTTGCAACAGGAAGTGGCAGATACTCTGAACAGAGGTGGAGATCATGGGAATCGTGCAGCGAACAGTTTCAAGCGTCTGAACCCTCCCTTCTTTAACGGCAGCGAAGATGCTATTGCTGCTGATGCATGGCTCCAGGATACAGAAGTGGTTCTAGAGGCAGCTAGGACTCCGGAAGACGAGAAGGTGGCCGTGGTGCGCCTACAGTTATTGGATCTTGCCCGCAGCTGGTGGGCAGCACAGGCCGTGGGATTAGTGGCCCCTATTCCATGGGCACTATTCAGAGAGAGATTCCAGACTAAGTACTTCGATGCGGTGGCTCGGTATGATCTTCAGACGAGGTTCACCAACCTGAAGCAAGGAGGAAGAACGGTCGACGGATATGCGGCCGAGTTTTCTAGGCTTAGTCGGTTTGCTCCCACTTTGGTGGCGACCGAGTTTGATAGAGCCCAGCGGTTCCAGCAAGGGCTCCACCTCGAGATTTTGTTGGCAGTGGAACAGTTTGAGCATCAGACCTTCGATGCAGTATTGAGAGCGGCACGGAGGCACGAGTATACCTCCCATAGGATAGTGGACAGGACCGGAGGTCGGAAGCGATCTCACGGTCAGATGACCCAGTCGACAGCACCAGCCCTGGCAGTCAGGGCTTTGACAATTGGAACTCCGAGGCAGGCGGCCTCAGTGACGTCGGTCACGTCCCCTCAGCAACAGAAACCGAAGCAGTCTTCCGCAATGGGCTGCACTCATTGTGGGAAGCCAGGACACGTTGTTTCAGAGTGTCGCAGAGCACAGGGATTGTGCTTGGCTTGTGGAGCACCGGACCACAAGATAGGGTCCTGTCCGAATAGAGCAGGTTCCTCCTCATCGGCCCAGACTAGTCCTTCGGTAAGGGGACCAGCCCCAGTCCAGCAGCAACAGCAGTATCCATTGCCGAGGCCATTGCCGCCTCAGGCCCAAGTGTTTCAGCAGCAGTACCAGCCTCCGAGGCCATTACCGCCTCAGGCCCTAGCCTTCCAGCTACAAAGACCCCAGCAGTATGTCCAGGTCCAAGCTCAGATCCAGAACCGGCAGAGAGGTTCCTAGCAGGATATCTTTCCTCTTTCTCGTGCCTTCGATTTCCTTGCTTGCATACATGATTGCATGATTGATTGCTTAGTATAGCTTGTCCTTGTATCTCTAGCCACTTGATTAAATTCCGAGGACGGAATTCTTTTAAGGTGGGTAGAGTTGTAATGCCCGTAGTTCGTATTACATATTGGGAATACGTGTACGTATTTCGGGCTCGTATTCTTTTGGTTTGCCATAATTAGTTGGCCTTGGATTTTTTTTTTTTTTTTTTTTGCATATTGCATTAACATGGTTCATCTTGGCATTTCCTTGGCTTGGTTTGGTTCGGTTTAGTGGGTTTGGCTTGGTTTGGTTTTTTTGTGGAGAACCACTCCCACCTACCACCACTCCCACCATAAATATCTTCCCACTCTCTCTCTCTTCCATTATTACTCATTACTCATTTCTTCTTCTCCATCTTTACTTCTCCACCTACCAGGAGAGAGGGAGAGCTTAGGCAAGTGCATCTTGCTTCATGGAGGAACCCCATTTTTTTATTGTTCCATTGTTTTTCTCATGAGTTTCTAACCCACTTTAGTACTTGTCCTTTTTCATTTCCATGGTTAAATTTTTGTGGATCTAGCTTTGTGGTATTTTTGGTTCCCAAGATTTTGATCCATCAAACTTGCATATTTGCTAAGTTGATGATCCCATGATTTCAGAGAAGTTCGTTAGGTCCAATTTGACCTATGAAATTTTGTGGAGCCGCATAGGCATGGCAGCATTATTTGCTTCCTGACATGATAGCATTTATTAGCAAGCATAGTAATTTGGGCAAGGCCTAATAATTATTTGCCACGTACAGCTTGCATTTCATGCATATAATATAGTGGAGAGCCGCATGAATTATTAATGTTTTAGCCGCATGAGAATTTTACGTAGCTGGCCGCATGGCTTCTATTATAATATAATAATGATAGTAGCCGCATGGCCACAAACAATTGTAGCCGCATGGGATTTGAAAGCATGTTGCATGCTTTTCCTTTAGCAAGCATTGAATGCTTCCTTGAAAAACAACATCTCTGTGCTTCCTTGGAGCCGCATGGATTTGAAGCCGCATGGGCTTTGAAACCAAGCATTAAATAAATGCTTTGCTTGGCAGAGCAATAAATGCTTTGCTTTAGAAAGTTGAATGCATTTTACTAATGCATTCTTATTCTTTAAGGTTTTTGATTTCCTTAAAGTGCACGTTCTGGAATGAAACATTCAAAGCATTAAATGCATTTATTAATGTATTGGACTAATGCTTTGCTTTTTAATTCTTTAATGTATTTTCTTTCTAAACCTAGCCGCATATGAATTGGGTTCATTCTTTAATGTATATTTTTCTAACCAGCCGCATAAAGGCTTAGTAATGCAATGCTAATACTTGATGCTTGTCATTTTATGCTTAATGCATTGATAACTGCACTTTTGAATGAGCCGCATAAGCTTTAAATAAAGCATTTAATGCACTTTATTTTATAATGCATGTTTCGCATTTGTCTTAATACTTTAATGCTTGGATTAAGCATTCTGGAGATGCCAGCCGCATGACCATTATTTCTTTATTATTTGTTTGTATTTTCATACAAGCAATGTGGGAGTGAGCTGCATGGATATTTGTAGTATTAATATTGTTTAAAGCAGAGCCGCATGACCTTGGCCATTAATAATACTATTTGCATGTTGCAGTTTTTCATAAAATCTAAGGTGAGCCGCATAGGCTCCCTCCCCTCCACTATTTAATATTTTGGCCACGTGAACCATTAATTAAAGGGTTCACGTGTACCACTTCTTATTGCAATTATTGTGGGGGTCCCACATAACTTCTTTTAGTTGACTTACTTGTTGAAGTGGGAGCTTGCAATTATTGCGGGTCCCACTATCTTTTGTCTTACTTGATTTCATGCCCTCTTTGTTATGTTGGCCGCATGGGTGGCTTTCCACTCTCTTTGACCGCATGTTTGTTCTCCCACTTTTGGACCACATGGGTCCCACTTTGATTGTTTAAATGTCTTATTTGCGTGAATTGTGGCCATAATTTCTTCCCACTCCCAACATGAAAGTTGTAGAGTTTCTCCTTGGCTTCAAGAATATATATATTATTAATATTATTATTTAATTATGCAAGTTTCTCTCCTCCTTGATAAATGACATGACTTGATGGTGACCCGCCGTGGTGCACTCCTGACATGATAACTTAACCTGACAAATTTGACATGATAACTTGGCATGATAATTCTTGATAGTGGCCCGCCGTGGCGTACTCTTGACATGATAAACCTGGCATGATAGCTCTCGAAATACTGTTGCGACGGCTAACACGACTTGACAAGATTGAATAACTTGGACACCGTGGACGATTGTGCTTGTACAAATGAACCCGTCTTGTCTTGCATCATGTCTAGGACGGTGATCCCTGAGTACCACGGTCAGGGGCTCCCACTGAAATCGACTAAGGCTAACAACTAGAATAAATCCAGTAGTCATGAAGAGATTTCCCAGCTACAGGCAATCCCGTTATCTGGGCGCCCCACTTGGGATCTGTAGCCTGCCGTCGAGTAGGGCACATTTCCAGCACACTGTCATGTGTTGTACCCTCTAAGTCACCTAAGGGTACATGCATTTCCTGGACGATGTACCCACTTGAATTCAACTCTAATTGCGTTCGGATAGCCTGGATGGTCTGCAGGGCTTGTGGCTGTGGAATAATCTTGCTGCATCTTGTTAGTAACTAGGTCTGTGGTAACCCTAGTTAGTTAAAATATCAAGCCGTACTTATTGCTTGGCCGTGAATTGTTGGATGAAGTTTGCCAGTCTATTCTTGCCTTGATTCTGTATAAGATTATTACATGACCTGTTTTCTTATTTATCCTGCCGATAAATGGTGGGAGAATCCAAGTTCTGTTCAGACGAAGGGTTACAACCCCGGTCCTTGTTTGGTTACGGGTTGTAACCTGGTTATCTGAATAGTCCCATGGTTATCCCATCGTATATCACCTGTCCTGTTTTTCCTTAATTATTTTCTTTATTTTATATTATTACTCTTGTGCTGATTGCTGGTTTTAGTTCCTAAGTGAAGCTTCCTTTGTGGCACTTGCTCTTTCTGGGGTCTGACCCAGCTGGTTTTGTATGGCCAGATACCAGAGCAGCACCAAGGGATCCACCGACTTTCCAGCCCGATGGTGAACACCAGGCGTAACCAGGGCAACGAGTGGGTTTATTTTTGCTCTCCCACTCTATTATAAAATTATTCTTTTGAGGCGTTTAGCCGCCGAGCAAGTGTTAGCTCGTGTACATTTTACTTACTGTCTGCCTACGGGCTGTGACATGATTGGCAACCTAGGGTTGATCATGTATGACTGAAACTCTTGCTAGTCCTCACATTTTGTAACGACTAGCTTCATGATCAGCTGAATATGTAATGTTTGGGACGCCTTGCTATTGTATATTTGGTGATCTTATATCTTGTAACTCTATTTACTTGCTTGTGATTGAGACACTAGGCTTGTTATCGACCATAAGAGACTGTTGGCTTGTAGATAAACCCTCATATATCTAGACAGCCGTGACCGTATAGTGGAGTGGATTCTATTTCATTATACGTAGCTGGCTATGTCTGCCCCCGCTCTCCAGTATTCTGGTTCTGGGGCGTGACAGAACCAATCCAATATGAATGACTATTTTTGACGGACAATATCTGTCGACATTCTGTAAAATATTCACAATAATTATTTTTAATTAATTAAAATAATTTTCCTGTAAACCAGTACGTACTTACTGAATCTGAATATAAGTCAAAAATTGATCATTTCACAATGAATATAATCACCAATTACTCAAGAATCTCAATTGAAAATGAATACACTCAATTCAATGAACCACCAAACCACCAATCATTAAAAAATCTAAACTGATATTGAAATATCACTAATTAGACATTGTCTTTCTAGTATCTAAATACTTGCAATTGTTCTCTCATACATAACATCCAAATTGATGAAAGAGTATTCCAGAATACATACGAAGTTTCCTACAAAAATAAAACTAAAAGCAAATATTAAAATTATAATAAATTGAACACACTCTTTTGGCCAATTGCTCAAATCACCAAGCATAATATCTTCAAACTTTCTATCCCCTTCAAACAAATATGCATTACGATCATAGATATCATCGACGACGATACTATAAACATCTTCCTTTGGCGGTGTATCAGAATTTAAGCGTCCAAAGCAATATGTTTGCTTTTGAAGTCCTTTAGAAAACATGTCTTTGGCAAATTAGATTGTTCCGGTACCTACAACCATTGAAACACAAAGATGCAATAACATTGAATACTGCAATTTATAGAAAGTCAGTAAACACGGGTCTTACAAGTATTGCTTTAATACAGTAACACAAGGACTCCTTCACTAGGTGGATGCCAACATTGGACTTATGTAACAAGGAGTTTCAGACCAAGACTCCAAGATGTTTAACTTTATCGTACAATTTTCTTCTATACTCCAGTTGGTTCTGAACAATGTAGCAAAGAAATAAGCTAGCAGAGTGAGTGCGTAGTAACGGTCAGTCTTAGCTCATACAGTGGACCATATATCCTCGGAGACATTGCAATGTAGCAAACCATGTTAAATTTGGTAAGAATATAAGATGAGCATACAACACAAGTTTATAGAACTTCAAAAATGCAATTATATATATGTTTCAAAAAATTTGAACTATGCAGCTATTTATATATTGTTCTACTGGATCTTCTGGTACTAAAGATGAAGATCACTTGATCACTAATTTTTTATGCAAATTGCAATGTTTTCATGAGTAGGCATTCTACTTATATTAAAATAGGATCCAGCAATGCAAGAATCTGCTAGCAATGCAAGAATCTGCTACCCAGTCAAATAGTAACCAAATTTTGTTATGTCCATTACAAAGACCACCATTCAACAAGGAAAGAAACAATAAACATAAGTCCTCTAATATATACAAACAGGATAGCAAAATCTAACCGAACCTAAGAGTCTTGACTCTTGTTCTCTTATTCTAATTTGCCAAACTAATATCCAGATAACTGAGATCCTATGCCATATCTATTACTTTAAACGAAAGATTCTCATTTTACTACAATCAAACTAATATTCACAGGCATATGGATGGGCCAAAACATGTATAACACCTAGAGTTGTCAATGGCACTTACTATTGTCTATGTACATATTTTGGTGTGTCCACTCGTATCCAACACATATAACACGGAGTACCATCAATTTTGGTGTGTTTGTAATTCCTAGCAGTAAATAAATGTCCAACCACTATTGTTTACTGTAACTGAAAGAGTAAAAAAAACTATATTCACCACTAGGGCGATCATCATTCTTCTCATACAAGTTCGTTGGAATCAAAATGGGTTTGGCAATGTAGTCCAACTCAAAATGGAAAATGCTCAAGTAAAGGATTGACCATGACCTGCAATCAGCAAAATACCAAGTCTTTTGAGTTTGTTCCCATTTCTGGCATAGGAAACTAAAACGTAATGTAGGATGTAGCCACAAAATCTAGGTGGTCAAGTGGTCCTTATTCCAACTCGACCATCTCTAGTGATGATATGAGTAAACCTTTATGCAAAATACCTTAAGAGGAGGAAATTTTAAAGTTATTAAATAATTATCCCCCTACTAGCTCTCCTGGACAATATGGCTCCACATGTAACATTTATTCGTTTGTTGCATATCATCAAAAAGGATCTTAGATGAGAGACTGGCAGTAATTCTTCCTCATATTATCTTCAGTAATAGTCAGGCTTTGTTAAAGGCAGGAATATTCATGAGAATGTGGGCTTAGCACATGAAATGGTGATAGAGATTGATAGAAAAGTACATTGATGGAATACAATTCTAAAGTTGGACATCTATGATAGAGTCGAGTGGACCTTCCTTGTAGCAGTTCCCAGACAATTTGAATTCAACTCTATATGGTGTGATCAGGTTTACAGAAACCCGGAAAGCTGTTTGAATTCTCTATCTCGGAGTGCTATTACATTTGGATTTTTTAAATCATCTAGAGGATCATCTTCTACAAGCTTTCTAATTTTTTCCTACAAGATATAAAAATGGTTCATATATATGATTAGTGAAACTCAAAATTGACAAAATTATTATTTCAGTTAAGAGAAAGCTAATCTTACAATATAATCGTTCGAGCTGGTAGAGGAATTAGTATCCTTGGGCATATGTGTGGTCACATATAACACACTTCTATTGACCTCACCAGTAGGACTCTCCTTTTTCTACAACAAAAATACACACAAAATATCACATTGAAACAAAATATAAGAAAAGATAAAAGAAAATGAAAATAAAAATAGAGAAATATATATATATATATATATATATATATATATATATATATATATATATATATATATATATATATATATATATATATATATATATATATATAATGTAATTACATATAAAAAAAATATATATAATGTAATTACCATCTTATGTGCTACCCTCGTGCATCCAGTTGTGTGTAGTACATTTACTTTTTTTTTTCTTGCTTCCTTACCAACTTCATGACGAATCTTATGAAAATTCCATTATATGTTTTATAGCAGATACCTTTAGTATTGTTAAAAAGAAACATTGCATCCAACAATCAAATGTTGCTATTTGTTAGTATCAGGAAGTATACACATTGGTTTTTTTATTTTAAAATTTTTATTTGCTTTCTATTGCTATTTGTTAGTATCAGGATTCCAGGAAGTATACACATTGGATTGTCAAGTCATAAATTTCAGAAGAAACAAAAATTTCATTTCAAACTGGAAAGAGAGCTAATGAAACAAGTAGTTCATCTGTGGGACCAACTACCAATATACGAAGAATCCCTAAATCCATAAAGTCAGATGAATGTGTCCTCACATTTGGGTCCATTTTGCAACTGCAAACACTAAAACCTTGCATAAACTGTCATGTACGAAATCAATTCCAGCCTAGAAATTTTCTCCTTCATCAAAGCAGTAGCCCCCACTGCCTACCAATACTTGGTAATGCAACCAATGTCCCAACAAAATCCATAGATCACATAAAGATTAATATGTCCTCAGAACAATGCATGCCAGCCCAGGGCCTCAACGTCAGTTATTCTCAGCAAACAAGCCCTTCCTTTCTATTACATTACAACAATAGTTTAAAGTATTGACCGATATCGATACAATTTAATATATTCGGTTCGATACTAGCCACTACCGATACTAACAGTGTAGGTCTCTTTTCCCAGTCAGTGATAAAGAACGTTGAAAAAAACCAATCAACAAGGGTATAAAAGCTTAATAATGTTGTAAATGTAAATGAAGAAAATTTATTTATTATAGATAAACCAGTAAAACTGACTATTACTCCATTCAAATCAAATTGTTAAACAGAATATATCTAGATGACTTAGAAAAAAGAAGCTAATCCAAACTATTTTCCCACAATAGCACGTCTATATCGAGAGCTAATCCAAACTAGCCGCTACCGATACTAACAGTGGAGGTCTCTTTTCCCAGTCAGTGATAATGAACATTGAAAAAAAAACCCAACCAACAAGGGTATAAAAGCTTAAAATGTTGTAAATGTAAATGAAGATAATTTATTTATTATAGGTAAACCAGTAAAATGACTATTACTCCATTCAAATCAAATTGTTAAACAGAATATATCGAGATGACTTAGAAAAGAGAAGCTAATTCAAACTATTTTCCCACAATAGCACATCTATATCTTCTTGCAGCTGGAGAAGTATACGAGGAGTGTGGTGAATTTTGCTAATGTTGATGCCTAAAGCAGTTCTACATTTCCTAGTGGCTTACATTGGAAGACATTTGACGTTCAAACCTACCTGTCTGAAGATATCTTAAAGCTAACAAATTCCCTGCATTAATTGGGAATGAGTTGAGTAGAGTTTAAACGATTCGTAAGGTGTCAATCTCTAGGTGAAGAGAGCTTAGTTGAATGCTTTCAAAGTTCTTGTTTCAGTGTTGCTCGAGACACTACTTGATGCTTGTTATCTTCAGAGAAAATCTCACAGGATTTCCTGGGTTTATTATTGGTAATATTTTGATTATGATTATATGTCTGACGCCTGACCCCTGCCAATCCAATATGTGTATTTCAGTGTTTGAAACATTTTCTCTAGAGTTACCCGTCAATGTGTAATGTAATGTCCGAGAGTAAAATGAATGATTCTTGTACGCTAAACTATTGTTTTATAATTTTCCATACAAATTACAAAGAATAATTCTCTAGTTTCAGAGTTACATTCATCATACTCTTCCTGTTGTATATACAATCTCAGGTCTAGACAACAACGATGAGTGTCACCATTATTTTTGTTATGATATGAATCAATGTACAAGAAAAATGCAGGAATCTGTAGGCAGTTATGCAAATGTTTAAAACATGTCGGGTGTTACTGATGTTTCAAGTCTCTCTCACTATGTCCATATTGTTATACATTACTGCTGATCATGCATAGGAGTTGCATATATCTCTACTGATGATATTTCTGTACTTGCCATCAGATTCTATATTAGAAAGCTTCGGAGAATGCAACCATTTTGCACATTTCTTGTGAAGCATGCTAGACGTGTAGGATGTGGAAAATTATGATACGCTGTCATTTTCATCCATACGCTTAAAGACAGATGTCAGTTGAAGCCATACGCTCAAACAGAAGTCATACGCTCAAGGCTATACGCTCAGTTAAGAGCCATACGTTCAGTTCAGAGTTGTACGCTCATTCAAAAGCCATACGCTCAGTAAATATTTTATTATTTACTGAAGTGACAGCACAGCATATGTTTAAATGAAGAATGAATCTGACACTTCATCTTTCGTGCAAAGACAGCTGTCACGAGAAAAGTAACCGTCGTATAGGTTTTCGAAGAGTCGGTTTTGTCTTTTACGAGGACAACTCAGCAGCCTTCATAAATACAAAAGCCATCATTACTGTCAGTTTTGACAGTCTGTCAGCCGTCAAATCCGCAGTCACGACGCTCGAGAAGATTTTGTCAGTTATGGGAAGATATGGTGTACCAAAGAAGATTGATGATAGCCACGTGGCCACTTCTCCAGTGAGCGTATCGACCTCACATGACTCCTTCTTCACCCAGCCAAGTGAGCGTATGGACCTCACATGATTCTTTGCTAACCAAGCGAGCGTATGATCTCCATACGACTCCTTGCCCATAAAGTGAGCGTATGGATTTCCTATGGCACTACGCTGTCCAAGTCAGCGTATAACTCTCCTTCAACGAGGCAGCGTATTACATCAACCATATCCAGGATTACAGTCAACACACGTTCTCACGTGTCCTGTACCAGTTATCCACTTCTCTAGAAGTTATGCAACGTGGCATCCAGGCCATCAATCTCTCCTGAACATGCTCCACTACTTTCAACCGCACGCTAATGTGTCTCCATCAGAATTCGCCACGCGTCCCTGCAGTTATGCACACGTCAAGTAACTACCTGAGCGTATGCTTAAGGACAGTTATCCTGAACTCTATAAAAAAGAGTTTTTTCATCTTCATCAGACACAATAGGTCATTTTTTAGAGAGAACAGAGAGATTGCCCAGTTGCTGTCCAAGTTCTTCGAAGTTCGAGTTTTCTTCATCGCATCGTCCAAGGGATAAAGTAATCGTCTTCTAGATTAGATTCCTACAGTTGTAATTTTCTCAGATACAAAATAAATAAAGTGAATTTATTTATGGAAAACAAATTGGCGACTCTGCTGGGGAAAGCTGTCTCCTCCAATGAGATAGCAACAACTCAATGCGATACTTCGTCGATCGGCTTGACGAAGAAGACGATGGTTGTACAATTCGACCAATCGGCTTATGAAGAAATGCTCAAGGCGAAGGAGGGCCGCACTGCTTCCTCCGCTCTTCCTGTTGCCAAGAAGAAGGGACACTCCATCTATGTCCCTAAGTCTTCTGCAGCAGTCCGAGACGCTTCTGTCACTTCTCATGCTGACAAGAACACGTCTTCAACTTCCATGAAGCACACTTCGGCTTCTCGGAACACGGCAACAGTGGCTTCTCCTAGTCACACTGACAAAGTTGGTTCTTTAACCAAGTCAGCGTGTATAAGAAAAACCATCTCTGGACATGTCAAGGTCCCTTCTCCCTCTATTCTTACGACAGCAGTCGGCTCTTTAGCCATTGATGACTCTGGGCGTATGGCATTCAAAGGGCAGCGTACGGCAAAGGCAGCGTACAAAAGCCAACATCAGGCAGCGTACGCTGAGCCAAAGCCAGTGTATGCTAATAAAAAGGCAGCGTATGACCAGAAGTCCAAACTGAAGTCAGCGTATGCTAACAAATACAGTCCTTTGACTGTTTCTGAAAATCAGATTGGGGGTTCTCTTCCACAGAACATACAAATGATTCCCCCTCAACTTGCACATTTTGTGCCAACCAAGGAGAAAGACTCTTTAGTCAACTCCTCTACTCCTAAGGTCTTTACCCCTGGAGTTAATTTGACTAGTACTCTTACTAGATCAAACAATGGAAAATGCCTTTTGGCTAATTCCTCCAAAGATGGATTATTATCGACTCCTAGTCAGAATAATACTCATCTTCCTTCTCTCAAAATTTCTCGGTCTGAGAAAGGCAAATTACAAGTATCCAAAACTGATATCAAAGTCAAATCTCCTACGGATCTTCGTAATAAGCTTAATCAGAATCGGTTCGGTTCCACTGAGACAAGTATATTAGACCCTGATGCAGAATATGCCAAGAACTATGTGGCTCAAATTAATCAGTCTTTGTACACTCAGGAACCAAGAAGACAGAAGAACAAAAGACAAGTTTTTACACAGAAACTATCTTCAAATACTTCCCAATCTGTTCCTACAGATCTCCGGGAATATTTGCAAAATAAACAGAGAATTGACACTCCATCTGGCTATGACATTGCCCATATTCGCCATAAAAAGCATGGTTGTGACTTCCAACCTCGGGTTGTCATCCAATGTTATTGTTCACCAAAAAGACAGTCTGTTTTCGAACGGATTCAATATGAACCAATGTTGGATGAAGATGAACCTCTTTATGCGTCTGTCAACATGACTTCCAGAAATATTGGGGGTAGCATACGGTCTGATGCTATATCAGACTCTGAAGATGGTGTTTATCTCGACACTCGATCCAGGACCGGAGCCTTGACCAGAGCCTCTTCTTCTTCTCATCCAAGTGGTAATCCGGAGATCACAGAAGACTTCCTTGGAGAGTCCAATTTTCCAGTATTGACACCTGTAAAAAGCCATGGAAAAGATACTGATTCAGACAGTGATGATTCAGAACAGACTGTTTCATCATCTATTCCTCGAATGATTACCACTTACATGGCAGAAAGTGATCATGAACCTTCGACTAGCCATGAGGCTCATGAACAGAGGATTTCTTCTTTAGAACAACAATTGTGAGCTATGGCAGATACATTGAGTGCTATGCACACTCTAATGCAGGCTCAACAGCAGACAGCACCACCAGTGGTATTGAATACCCCTGTTGTTCCAAACCCTGAACCCTCTACTATTCCGGGGGTACAATCTAATGTTCCTGTACAAACCACCCCAAGTCACTCTGGAGCTGGGGGTGGTACATATGCTGCAGTCCCTCCTCCCAATTACACTCTACAAGCCACAACTCCACAATCTTCGAGAGTTGTCTCTGAAGAATTGAAGAATCTCAAAACTCAATTCGAGGCATTCAAACAGAAGGATGGTTTACAAAGGTTAGGCATCAAACAGCCTTATCCGATAGAATGGAAGCAGGTATCGTATCCACCAAAATACAAACCTCCGACCATCTCTTTCTATGATGGAACAACCTCTCCAAGTCAGTTCATTAATCATTTTGAAGTAATGACTGATCAACTGCAACCAAGTGACGCCCTCCTTACTCGGGTGTTCATTGGATGTCTCAAAGGAACGGCTTATGAATGGTATAGAAGTCTCCCTGATGGGTGCATTACCTCATTTGCCGGTTTTAAGCAAATGTTTCTTGAACGATTCTACGAAGGGCTCAATGATATGACCATGTCGGCCCTCATAAGAATCAAACAGAAGAATAATGAGACCACTGAGGAATTCATTGAGAGATTCAGAAGAGAAGCCCTCAAAATGCCTCTTGGAACTCCCGATGCTGTTACGATCGACACTTGCAAGTCGAACCTCTTACCAATTATCAGCATATGGACAGGGTCCACTCAGTTCCAAGATTGGCCTTCTTTCATTGTCAGTGCCAAGGCTGCCGAGGTCAGTGCTGAGACCTTCAAGGGTCTGGGGGTACAAATGGCTTCCAAAGAATCAAATCAGAGTGCTAGCAATAGTACTCGACCCAACAATCGCAAAGGGAAAGAAGCTCTTGAAGTCAATCTCCAAAGCAGTAGTCAAGAAGTAAAGACTACCCAAGCTACTTCAGCTCCAACAAATCAACAACAGAGATCTTCTCGGCCGAAAGAAGAATATTCTTTCGATGATGACGATGTTCAGGATATCTTTGAATGCTTACTCAAAGGTAATAAGATTCAATTGCCAGAAATTAAAAAGCCTGATGAAGCCAATAAGACAGATCATCCAAAATACTGTCCATATCATAGAATGCTGGGTCATACAATCCAGTCTTGCTATGTATTAAAAGGGAAGATTCAAGAGATGATTAAATCAGGAGCTGTGACATTAACACCCAAAGACAAAACAGTCACAGCAAATGTAATTTCAATGCAGTTTGATGACTTCCCTCCCTTAATGGTGGAAAGTGGGATTGTTCCTATCCCCAAAGCAACTCTCGAAGTTATAAACATCCCACCAGCACAGAATGGCGGACTTGTTCCTGTCACAACTAAGAAGGGAGAGATCATGTGGATTCACCCGGATTTAATGACGGAGTTTGAAACGTCTTCCTCTTCTCCTCGGAAGATTTCCTCATCTAAAAAGAAGTTCGGGAAGACTAAGTCATGCAATGTGACTTCTAGTTTCACACCCAATTTTTATCTAACCTCTACTTTCATCTCAGCAGGAAATTCACTCTCTACGGAGATAAAATCTGTACCTCAAATTGAAGATAGGTACAAACCTGCTTTTCATTTATACAGTTCACAATCTCGTGAATTGATGGCGAAGATGGGTTATGATCTAGCCACTGCTCCGGGTTTGAACTCAGGCAAGGGACTCCGAGCACCTTTAGCCATCACTATGAGACATAATCAATCTCGTGTTGGCCTTGGTTTCTGGAATGAAGCTTTCATCAAACATAAAAGAACCAAGAGCAAAATAAAGAATTGCAGCATGGTTTCCATAGACCTTGAACCATAATCTGAAGTTGAAGTTCATGCTGGAACTCGGTCTGGAAAAGTATATCTGAACGATTATGCTGAAGTTCCTGAAGAAATTTCTGACGTTCCTCCGGTTACAGCTTCAACACCAGTCTCTACTGAAGAGCCTTTAAATGTTCCTGTTGAGACAGTTCCTTCTAAACCAACAGCAGCTGACAAAGGCAAACAAGAAGTCCGCTTCGACAAACCATTGAAGAAAGTCATCTCCTACAGGACTTGAAAAGCCTTATAATTTTGATATATTGGCTCAACTAGCTAATATCCCAGCTAAATTATCATTCTTCGAGCTCTTACGCCTCTCTAAAGAGACTCGAGAAACTTTAAGTGAAGCACTGCTGCAAGCAGAAACCTGCTTAACTCTTCTCAAGAAATTAGAAACAGAACCTGTTTCTCACTGCCATAATGTATTGGAATTTATTCCAAACATTACCTTTACGCAGGATGATATGCTGCTAGAGGATAATCGACATGACCGTCCTTTATATCATACAGGATATATTGATTCTATGAAGGTTGATCGCCTCCTGATTGATCCAGGATCCGCTCTCAGTATTATGCCAAAGGCTATGTTAGATGCATTGAAGATACCTGTGCATAGTCTTTCCAGCACTATCACTACCATCTTTGGATTCAATCAAGGAAAAAGTGAGCCTTTAGGCAAGATTCGCCTTAAATTTCAAATAGGCGATCTTCGTACTAAGGTTACTTTTTACATCATCGACAATCATGGTTGCTCATACAATGCTCTATTAGGAAGACCATTCTTGCATGAACATAATGTCGTTCCTTCGACCCTTCATCAGTGCTTCAAATATGTTGATGATAATGGAGAGGTTCAAAAAGAAGTGGCAGATCTTTACCCATTCAAAGGAGTCGAAGCTTACTTCAATGACGCTCGCATGTACAAAGATGAATACTCGAAAGTCTTGCAAGCTATGGATAATGAAGATGAGACATCCAAAGTTGACACTTTTGTTATTCCTGTAAAAGGGCGTATCACTCCTCCGCAGTCTGTTAGATCATCCGAAGAAGGCTCACTGATAATTTTTGTCAGTGGACGTATTACTTCATCACCTGCTCAGGCTTCAGAAGGCTCACTGATAATTCCTGTCAGTGGACGTACTACTGCACCATCTTCCCAAGCTTCACAAAGTTTGCTGATCATTCCTGTCAGTGGACTCATCACTCCCCCTCCATCTTCTCAGGCTAGATCAGATACTCTAGTCATTCCAGTCAGTGGACGCATTACTTATCCACGGTCTTCTTCAAGGGAGCTCACCTCTTCTGAGCCTTTTGTTATCGATCTTAATCGAAACAAAAATTCTAACTGTTCTTCTTCTTCCCCCTTTGTCATTAATCTGACTAAGTCTGATAAGGCTCAGCCTTCTATTGTAAATACAGTATCTAGTATTAATGAAGCATCTCCTTTGCAGTATATTGATGTTTGTAGTTATGTACAAAGTTATTTACAATTGCTAAATAGCTTAGAGCCACTAACTATAGGGGTTGTTCAAGCTCTTCATACAGACGTATCATTAGACTCTATACAGAAATCATACTTTGTGGTCCCCAGTCGAAAGAAGGAAGAAAATCTAATATTTTTCTATAAAGGACCTCAGAATCCTCCTAACTTGGAAGAAGATGACATAAACGATGATACTGAAAGGTTACAACTGCGTCGCTACAGTCAACAATCCAAAAATATCATCAAGAATATGGGTTATGACTTTAGAACCAGTCTCAATAATGGAAAAGGAAGAAGAATGCATGTTCGAATTCCTCCATTAAAATACGGAAGGACAAAATGTGGTTTAGGTTACATTGCTCCTACTTCCTTTATCAACATAGTCCATGAAGATTCAAAGTCCGATGAAGACGAACGATCTGAGTCTTCTGATTCTCTCTCTTGGGATCCTGACACGAGTGTTGGCGATCTTCATCGCTCTATTCTATCCATCAATATGGTCTCTGTTGATGGCCCACAAGAAAATGATGAAGATGAGGATGATTTTGAAATATCACCTGAATCAGAACAATGGGCTCAAAGATTAGATAATTAATGGGAATTCAGGTTCGAGCAGAGAGAACCTCCTACCGAAGATAAACTGATCCAAATTGATGTTGGTAAAGAAGGTTCTCCTAAACCAATATTCATCAGTGAAAGTCTTTCAGAAACAGATAAGCAAGACATGATCAAGCTTATTCGTGATTATATCGATGTCTTCGCCTGGAGCTACGAGGATATGCCAGGACTAGATCCGAAGATCGCAATGCACAAACTCAATATCATGCCAAATGCTAAACCGGTCAAACAACAACAGCGACGATTTCGTCCAGACATTATGGATGCAATTGAAGCTGAAGTCAACAAGCTTATGGCTTATGGATTTATTCGAGAGGAACAACATCCTGAATGGGTGGCTAACATTGTTCCTGTCCTTAAAAAGACTGGCAAGATCCGAGTCTGTATAGACTTTCGCGATCTCAATGCTGCTTGTCCTAAAGACGAGTTTCCTCTTCCAATTACTGATGTCATGATCGACAATACATGTGGTTTCGAACGAATGTCATTTATGGATGGGTATTCGGGATACAACCAGATCAAAATGTTCCCAGATAATGAAAAACACACTTCCTTCAGAACACCGATCGGTACATACTGTTATACAGTGATGCCGTTTGGTCTCCAGAATGCAGGAGCAACATATCAGCGAGCAATGAGCACTATATTCTGCGAACATCTCCGAAAAATAGTCGAATGCTATGTTGATGATATTGCAGTCAAAAGTCGACGAAAGGAGGATCATATCCAAGATTTGAAGACTATCTTTAATTTAATGCGTCAGCATCAACTTAAAATGAACCCTACTAAGTCCTTCCTGGGCGTCTCTAGTGGTAAATTTCTCGGCTTCGTCATTACCGCTAAAGGTATACACGTGGATCCCGAGAAGATCAAAGCCATTCAAGAGATGCGTCCTCCACGTACCTTAAAAGAGCTACGAGGATTTCAAGGAAGAATTGCTTATATCAGGAGATTCATTTCCAACTTATCAGGATGCTGCAGACCATTCAACAAACTTCTGAAGAAAGGTGTATCTTTCGTCTGGAACGAAGAATATCAAAAAGCATTTGACGATATTAAACAGTATCTCATGAACCCTCCAGTTTTGGTACCTCCCGTCTCGGGGATACCATTTCTTCTATATGTTCGAGCCATGGATCATTCTCTTGGTGCATTACTTGTCCAGAAAAATAAAGATGGCCATTAACAGGCTATTTATTATCTCAGTCGCACAATGACGGGTGCTGAACCGCGTTATTCTCCAATCGAAAAAGAATGCTTAGCATTAATGTTTGCTGTTCAGAAAATGCGATATTATATTATCGGTCAAACGATTCATGTCATTTCCAGAGTGAATCCCATCAAGATTATGATGAAGAAACCTGGTATTCTCAACTCCAGACTAGCTAATTGGGGAATCTTGTTAGCCCAATACGATATACATTATATTCCTCAGAAGTCGGTTAAAGGACAGGCTCTTGCTGATTTTCTAGCAGCTCATGCAGTCCCAGAAGATTCTAAATTATATGATAAGATTCCCGATGAAGTTCTGGATTCAAATATGGTTTCTGAAGAAGTTCCTACCTGGCGTCTATTCTTTGATGGAGCATCTAGAATAGGTCCTAACGGCGATATTGTCGCCGGAGTTGAAATTGTTCTTGTATCCCCAGAGGGATTAACTATTCAGAGGGCTTATTCTCTGGATCAATCATGTTCAAATAATGTTGCAGAATACAATGCGTTGCTCATTGGTCTTCAACTCGCTAAACATCTGGATGTTCAATATTTAGAAGTTTATGGAGACTCTAAGCTTATCATCAATCAGATCAGAGGAACATATGAAGTTCGTCATCAAGATTTGATACCTTATCATCGAATAGCACTCTCTATGGCCTCCTCCTTTGAAGGTTTCTTTATTGAACATGTTCGACGAGCCTATAATGCAGAAGCTGATGCTTTGGCTAATCTTGCTGCTGTATTAGCCATACCAATCAGACGTCAGCAAGTGATAGTGGTTTATAACCGAGAACTATTCTGCGTTGAAAATAATCTGGCTTTGGCTTTTCCCCATAATCCAGACGAAGATTCTCTCAACTTTGATGCTGAATTAAAGTTTAACCAAGTGTCCTTGTCTTCTTCCGATTCTACTATGGAATATGTCTTTTCTAACAAAATAGACACCGTAACTGAAGACTGGAGACGTCCATTTCTGGACTTTGTGTTGTATGACATACTTCCTGATAACCCGAGTGAAGCAGCATCTATCCGGCGCCGGTCTCTCAGATTCTATTATAATCATACTACGAAGACACTATATCGTCGAGCCTATGATGGTCTTCTCCTTCGGTGCATCGCTGGTGAAGAAGCACAACAGATAATCCGTGAAGCACATGATGGCGTCTGCGGAGCTCACCAGCCAGGTCCAAAACTTCAAGATCGTATCCGACGTATGGGTTATTATTGGCCCACGATGGTAGCTGATACCATTCAATATGCTCGAAAATGTAAAGCCTGTCAAATTTATGCAGACTTTATCCATCAACCATCGGAGTTCTTACACCCAACAGCGACATCATGGCCCTTTGAAGCTTGGGGCATGGACGTCATCGGTCCTATCAATCCACCATCATCAAAAGAACATCGGTTTATTCTAGCAATAACTGATTACTTTTCTAAATGGGCTGAAGCAATCCCGTTATCTGAAGTCAAGACTTCTAATGTTATCAGCTTTGTCAAACATCATGTCATCTATCGATTTGGTGTTCCTCGGCGTATTATCCATGATAATGGACCACAGTTCGTCAGCCAGAAATTTACTCGATTCTGTGATGATCATCGGATTAATAATCTGGCTTCTACAGCATATAATCCAGCAGCCAATGGACTAGCAGAGGCTTTCAACAAAACAATCATCAAACTCTTAAAAAAGTTCGTTTCTTCCAATAAACGTAACTGGAGTGAGAAGCTTGGTGAATGTTTATGGGCTTATCGTACCACAGTTCGCAATGCGACCGGATGTACACCTTTCTCTTTGGTATATGGGTGTGAAGCTGTTCTTCCCCTCGAGATACAAATTCCTTCTTTGAGAGTTGCAATCTCCAATGAATTTACAACAGAGAATAATGATCGACTTCGACTTCAAGAGCTGGAAGCTCTAGAGGAAAAGCGATTGTATGCGCAACAAAATATCGAGCTATATCAAGCCCGAATCTCAAAAGCTTTTAATCGAAAAGTCAAAGTCAGAACATATCAGAAGGGAGAATTGGTCCTTACTGTCAGACGTCCGATGACCATGACACATATGAGCAAAGGCAAATTTGACGCGAAATGGGAAGGCCCATTCGTAGTAAACAAAGTCTTCTCTAATGGAGCATATCAGCTTGCCTCTATGGACGGGAAAGTCACGATGATGCCTATCAATGGCAAATTCTTAAAGAAATATTATGTATAAATTTCATCAATATATATAATATTTTCATTTCTCCCCAGCAAGTGTAAAATCAAAAATTTATTCTTCTCTACAAAAGCTATTTCGATGTTGTTATCCCCAGCGGAAACTGATATTCTACCATGTATCATTTTCCCAGAGAATTTGATATTTTGTCTTATTAGATTCTCAGTGGATTTAATAAAGATCTTATATAGAAAATCATGTCCATATCACCTCTGAATTTTCTATCTCAGTATGTACCATATTCTATGAAAATGATATCTTGTCCTTTTGATTTCTGAGTCTAAAGATCAGTGAAAAAAGGCAAAATAATATAAAGCAGGAAGGATACATCATAAACAAAGTTTCCTTAAATAGAGTTTATTTGAGACAAATTCTTCAAGAAATACATCATCATGGAAGATCACTGGTATCCCTTTCGTACTTGGGACGAGGACCACATACATAATTAGCAAAAGAATTGAATACATCATTTCCTGACCGCACCAAGAACTGACAGGCAGCCAGCCTCATTGCTTCTTCTTCTTCGGTTTCTCCTTGTTCGACCAGGAAATCCAAGATATCTTTCGGCAGCTTGGGAGCAGACGAGCTTTCGCCCGTCTCCTTCTTTTGTGGAGTCGAGTGCTCTTTAGCATTTTCATCAACTTTGGAGACGACTTCGGCTTTCTTCGTGTTCTCTTCGGAAGACATTTTGAATAAAAGAGAATAATGTGTGATCCTTCTACTCAAAGAGATGCTCTATTTATAGGCATATATTTGCCAGAATTAAAGGAACGTGTCTTTTCCCGATATTCATTCATTAATACTTGACGGTTCATCCGTGCATTTATTATATTCATCCGATGGTTCGTCTGTTCATAATCTTCTATCGATTGGAATTCGTTATCTTTCACATTTTCATAACCTTTGACCTCTGTATAAATACAAATCTGACTTTCTTTTTTGAGTCTTTACATCCTATCACGTCCATATTACCTCTGATGGTATTGTACACTCTAAAAAAACAGAAATCAAGATTTTTATTTATCATGTTCTTTTTACATCCAGAGAGATACAAAATCACTTCAGATAAAGAAGATTTATCATTTCCATTATCATATTTTCATAAAAAGTCTATTACATTTCTTAGACTTTCCTACAAATCATAATAGAAATCTATTACAAATCTTGGATTTTCATTCTATATACAACTGAGATCTATTTCTTCTTGGATCTTCTCTGGCAATCTCGTTGTTTGTGGCAATTCCTGGGTGTCCAGCAGGAATCAAACTCTGGTCTTATCTCTCAAACGAGAGGAGAACCACAGAGTAGGGCAACACGAAAACGTGTTACTGCCAATACAGCGCGTGGAGGAACGGCGGCACCTCAAGCAGATAGGAATGTATCCAAACCTTGGGATACAATTCCTAGTTCTGCCGTGAAAGGAACTCTACTACCCAATCTCTCGGGTAAGAGTTGACTCCACCATCCAACTCTCGTGTATAAAGGCTCTTCCTACCATCTGAGGAAGACCCTTCTATCCCACGAAGAGTTCTGAGTTGTCTGATATACGCGTCAAAAGCGTATGAGCTCCCTGATGTAGATGTCAGAAGAACATTGTCCACAGCATCCATATCACCAATGCCAGTTCTGAAGAAGATTTTCAGCCAAAATTCTGCAAGAAACAGTAAAGAAAAATCAGTCAACAGAAACTGGCCAAGCAAAGACAGATGCATTTTGTTCATTTCGGGAAGATAAATTTGTCCTTAGCAAACAAAAAAATTCGATGCGTGTATATTGAACTTACCGCTGAGTTTGCTGCTAAGGATTGACAGATCCATGTTTGGTAGCGTGCACAGAGATTTGACATCAGACAACATGGTTTTCCTATTTCCTTCTCATAGAAAATTCATTCTCAGAAGAGAGGAAGAAGAATGGGAAGATGAGTTTGCGTGGAGTTCATCCATCTATTTAAAGGATCAAGTGCAGGTCTATTCTTGGAAAAGATCCGTATAAATAGCGCTCGTAAATTGTGGAATGAATGACACGTGTACTTTGGAAACCAGCACAGCCTTGGAAATATTCAAAGAGTGCTTTCCACAACGTTGGAAGATAGCGTAACTTACGGGCTATTTATTGGTGCACGCTATTCATTGGCGTACGTTATTTAGCGTAATTCACAACGTTAAAGGACAGCGTAATTTATAGCGTAACATACGCTGACATACGCTATTCAGTGGAATTCACAAAACATTGGAAAATAGCGTAATATACGCTATTTCATTGGTATATGCTATCTAGCGTAATTTACAACTTGGAAGACGGCATATTCTACAGTTATTCATCGGTGCACGTTGGTTTTCAACACAGATTTGGACTAAACAGAGGATTCTTGAATATTCATTTTTCATTAAAGCACTGATGGCCTTACAAAACAAAAAAAAGAGGGAAAGAAAGGAGTGCAATAAAGTCACGCTCTATTTTCCAGAGCGACTAAGCTTGACGCCTAACTCTTCTACGCTTTGGACCCCCATGCGGTGTAACAGAGCAACGAACATTTTACGCTTCTCTGCGAGGCTCTGCCCATCAGAAGAAGAGGAGCCGTCCAGACCAAAGTAGCCCAAGAAATTCTTGGCTAAATGCGTAGGGTCGTCCTTGAGCTCGATGACGACAGGTTCGGGTTCTTGGCCCCCAAAAGTGGGGTCACCATGGGAACAGAATCCCAACTTACGTGCTTCTTCTTCAGCGGCTTCCTTTGGAGTCATGGTTTCAAAAGATGAAAGTCAAAAATTGAATTCTCTCGGTTTATATAATAGAGCTTGCTGGCTGTTCATATTCTTCCATCAGATTTAATCAATCTCGAAAAATGAAGAGTCATCATGACATTTAATGAACTCATGCCAGCGTGTCAGGATTTATTCCCACTTTCTGTTCAAAGTAAATTCGAACTTTTGAAACTCATAAAGTTCGAAAACTTTGAAGGGGGTCTTGTAGGATGTGGAAAATTATGACACGCTGTCATTTTCATCCATACGCTTAAAGACAGATGTCAGTTGAAGCCATACGCTCAAACAGAAGTCATACGCTCAAGGCTATACGCTCAGTTAAGAGCCATACGTTCAGTTCAGAGTTCTACGCTCATTCAAAAGCCATACGCTCAGTAAATATTTTATTATTTACTGAAGTGACAGCACAACATATGTTTAAATGAAGAATGAATCTGACACTTCATCTTTCGTGCAAAGACAGCTGTCACGAGAAAAGTAACCGTCGTATAGGTTTTCGAAGAGTCGATTTTGTCTTTTACGAGGACAACTCAGCAGCCTTCATAAATACAAAAGCCATCATTACTGTCAGTTTTGACAGTCTGTCAGCCGTCAAATCTGCAGTCACGACGCTCGAGAAGATTTTGTCAGTTATGGGAAGATATGGTGTACCAAAGAAGATTGATGATAGCCACGTGGCCACTTCTCCAGTGAGCGTATCGACCTCACATGACTCCTTCTTCACCCAGCCAAGTGAGCGTATGGACCTCACATGATTCTTTGCTAACCAAGCGAGCGTATGATCTCCATACGACTCCTTGCCCATAAAGTGAGCGTATGGATTTCCTATGGCACTACGCTGTCCAAGTCAGCGTATAACTCTCCTTCAACGAGGCAACGTATTACAGCAACCATATCCAGGATTACAGTCAACACACGTTCTCACGTGTCCTGTACCAGTTATCCACTTCTCTAGAAGTTATGCAACGTGGCATCCAGGCCATCAATCTCTCCTGAACATGCTCCACTACTTTCAACCGCATGCTAATGTGTCTCCATCAGAATTCGCCACGCGTCCCTGCAGTTATGCACACGTCAAGTAACTACCTGAGCGTATGCTTAAGGACAGTTATCTTGAACTCTATAAAAAAGAGTTTCTTCATCTTCATCAGACACGACAGGTCATTTTTTAGAGAGAACAGAGAGATTGCCCAGTTGCTGTCCAAGTTCTTCGAAGTTCGAGTTTTCTTCATCGCATCGTCCAAGGGATAAAGTAATCGTCTTCTAGATTAGATTCCTACAGTTGTAATTTTTTCAGATACAAAATAAATAAAGTGAATTTATTTATGGAAAACAAGACGTGCTACTATGGGAAAAATAGTTTCAAAGATGACTTAGAAAAGAGAAGCAAGAACACATCCAAATCAAATTGTTAAACATAAAATTTACCCAAAATCAAATCAGAAAGAAACAATAACAAAGCCTTTTTTCCATTCATTTTTTAGGGTTTGTCCATGAATCCTTTCCTTCCGGTCTGCTCAGAAAGAAAGGATAATAGGTTCCTATTAGTAAAACAAAAATTCTCATGTAATGTCAACAGAAAAAATGTTAAAAAAATGGACTTTCCTCTCTGAGCTATATAACCAAAATCGATTTCGAAACAACAATGTAAGTGACAAATAATAATAATAATAAATTAAATAACAAGGATATACGGTACCTGAGTTCTAATTAGTTCTTCAATCTTGTATGCTCCAAGCAAAACCTCATTCCCTATTCAAAACCTAGATTCAGAGTTTCATGAACCACGAACAAAGAGAATACCAAATTGACTAAGTTTAGATTAAAAAAATAGAAGTAGAAGAAGAAGAAGAAGAAGAAGAAGAAGAAAAAAAAAACTTACTAGGGCTGTGAATTCGATCAAAGAGCAAAATCCCCCTTTGTTCATCAAAGAGCAAAACCCCCTTTTTCTCTTTGATGAACCACAAAATTACTAGGGCTAGCTGTGGCCGGACTCGATCGGCCCTAAGGCCACAAAACCTGGAAAAAAAGTTGGAAGAGACGAAATTAAAGAACCTAAAACACATCATCTATTTTTATCACAGATGAGAGAGATAGGAGAGATAAAATAGAGAACCTAAGACCCCCTTTCCCGCGAGACATGAAACTGAGAACCTGAGAAGAGATCGATCCTGGGAGAGACTAAAATCTTAGAAGAGAGAGAGAGAGAGAGAGAGAGAGAGAGAGAGTGTCACCCCCGTTTCCCGTATTTCGTAATTATACTCGAAGTTGGATTTTGGCATGTATCTTATTTTCTTGACTAGCGGATTTTGGATTTCTCGTACATTGGTTCTCGACCCGGCTTGGTTTATTTTGTGAAGAAGGATTGGTTTGGTTTGGTTTATTTTACATTGGAACACCTTAGCCTATGCTCCTCCCTCATTTCCACCACAACCACCCTCTTTATTATCTCCACCTACCTTTCTCTCTCCTCATAATTCTCTCATTTATTTCTTCATCTTCTTCTTCTTCCTTCCTCCACACAACACCAACACCCCTTAGGCAAGTGCACCTTGCCACCACTTGAGAACCACTTTTTATTTGTCCATTAGCTAAATTAGGCCATTGTGATCAATATTAGAACTTGACATTTTGTGATTTGGAGTCTCCATTATTCTAGATCTAAGTTTCTTCTATTTTTGGTTTTGCATGATTTTGATCTATTTAAGTTATATTTTTATGGGTTTTGATGTTCTTATGTTGGAGAGAATTGAATTTCACCCCAGATAGAACTTTGCAAAGTTGGATTTGGACTTATTTTGACCAAGTTATGGACTTTTGAAGCTTTGGGTTCAACCCATAGAGTTCTTGCTGATTTGGAGAAGACAGTGAGCAGTGTACACGAGCTTTTTAGCTTACGCCACTGAGCTGCACGCGCTCTTTAGCGCAGCGCAGTCCAATCCATACGCTGCCTTTTGGGAGCGTATGTCTTGCATACGCTCACTTGGGTGACAAGGAGTCGTATGGAGTTCATACGCTGCCTTGATGAGGAGTCGTATGGAGTTCATACGCTGCCTTGATGAGGAGTCGTATGGAGACCATACGCTGCCTTTTGGGAGCGTATATCTTGCATACGCTCACTTGGATGACAAGGAGTCGTATGGACCTCATACGCTGCCTTTTGGAGGCGTATGGAGTACTTGCACTGAGCGTATGACTTTTGCACTGAGCGTATGGCCTTTGGCTGACTTGGTCTTATGCCAGCATGTCAGATTTGATTTTATTTTCCTTAAGCTTGGCTCTTCTATAGCCCTGTATATTGATATTTTATTAGATATTTTACGCCCATTTTATATCCTTACGCCTTTTGTCATGAACTTGATAATCACGAATTTATGTAATATGTTTGGAAAGGATAACTGAGCCTGACACGATAGTGACCCGTAGTGGTGCACTCCTGACATGAGTAACCTGACATGACCTGATAGTGGCCGTCGTGGCGCACTCCTGACTAGTACACTTGACCTGATAACCTGACATGTTATCTGTTACGACGGCTACCTGACACGACATGACCTGTATAATAACCTGGACACCATAGACGATTGTGTTTGTATAAATAAACCAGTCCTGTCTTGCATCATGTCTAGGACAGGGACTCCTGAGTACCACGGTCAGGAGTACCTACTAAAATGGACTAAGGCTAATAAGTAGATTAATACATTAGTCATGACGAGATTTCCCAGCTACAGACAATCCCGTTACCTGGACACGCCTTGGGATCTGTAGCCTGCCGTCGAGTAGGGTACATTTCCAGCACACTGTCATGTGTTGCACCCTTCAAGCTACCTAAGGGTACATTCGTTTCCTGGACGATGTATCCACCTGAATTCAACTCTAATCTTTTAACCCGGGTAACCTGGATGGTCTGCAGGGCTTGTGGCTGTGAAATAATCTCACTGCATCTTGTTAGTAATTAGGCTTGTGACAACCCTAGTTAGTTAAAGTATCAAGCCGTAGTTCTTGCTTGGCCGTGAAGTGATTGGATGGAGTCTAACTAGTCTAGTCTTGCCCTGATCCTGTTCCAGATTATTGAATGACCAGAATGCTTGTATTTATTTTACCAATAAATGGTGAGAATTCCAAGTTCTGTTCAGACAAAGGGTTACAACCCCGGTCCTTGTTTGGTTCATGGGTTGTAACCTGGTTATCTGAATAGTTCTATGGTTATCTCGTCGTATATCATCCTGGTATATTTTCTTTATTTCCAGTTCTTACTTTTATTTATATCTTGTGCTGATTGCTGGTTTTAGTTCTTAAGTGGAGCCTCCTTTGTGGCACTTGCTCTTTCTGGGGTCTGACCCAGCTGGTTTTGTGTGGCCAGATTTTGGAGCAGCTCCAGAGGATCTACCGACCTTCCTGCCAGATGGTGAACACTAGAAGGAATCCCGGCAACGAGTGGGTTTTATTTTGGCTCTCCCACTCTATTGTAAAAATATTCTTTTGAGGCGTTTAGCCGACTTTCACCTGTTTAGCTCGATTGTACTTTACTTACTGTCTGCCTACGGGCTGTAACATGATTAACAGATCCTAGGGTTGATCATGTATGACTAAACTCTTGCTAGTCCTGACATTTTGTAACGACTAGCTTCATGATCAACTGAATATGTAATGTTTGGGACGCCTTACTATTGTATATTTAATGATCATACATCTTGTGACTTTTACTTACTTGCTTGTGATTGAGACACTAGACTTGTTCATGACCTTAAGAGACTGTTGGCTTGTAGATAAACCCTCATGTATCTAAACAGCCGTGACCGTATAGCGAGATGGATTCCATTTCATATACGTAGCTGGCTATGTCTGCCCCCGCTCTCCAGTATTCTGGTTCTGGAGCGTGACAGAGAGGGGGAAAGATAAGAGATAAAAAGGTGCTCATTTTGGCTCCATGTCTAACCGGGAAAATTTTTAGGGAAAAGAGATCGATCCTGTCAATTATCTTCTATTTAATATTTTAATAGGTTTTAATATAAATTGACAGATTTAGTCCGACAAAAATTTAACGACTGTCATAGTCCGTCAATATTTGCGAACCTAAAGAGTCGAAAATTGCTGTTTTTGGCGTAGTGAAGCCAAGCACTCCTTTTCAACGGGATTGTACCGGTGTTCGGCTCCGATGAGTGTTCGACTGAGGTAGTAGATTGCTTGCTCATAGCCTGTATCGCTGTTCTGAGCCAGCAAAGCGCCGAGAGAATGATCCATGGCACGGACATAGAGGAGAAATGGTTTGCCGGCGACTGGTGCCACCAGGACTGGCGGGCTTGTCAGATAAGCCTTGATGTCGTCGAAAGCCTTTTGGCACTCCTTTGTTCAGACGTAAGAGACTCCCTTTTTCATGAACTGAGTGAAGGGTTGACATTTGCCGAAAAGGTTTGCTATGAACCTCCGGATGTATGCCAGACGCCCCTGTAGGCCTCGAAGTTCTCGAAGGTTCTTCGGAGGGTCTATATCGAGGATGGCTTTGGTCTTCTCGGGATCGACATGAATGCCTTTCGCCATGATAATGAAGCCCAAGAACTTTTCACTGGAAACCCCTAGGAAGGATTTAGCGGGGTTCATCTTGAGTTGGTGCGCCCGCATGAGATCGAAGACTGTCTTGAGGTCTTGCAGGTGATCTCCTTTGAGACGGCTCTTGACTGCGATGTCGTCAACATAGTGTAATGACTGTGGTTCGTATTACGTATTTTTGGAATACGTTTACGTATTTTATTCTGTATTGCATGATTCCTTGTTTAGTTTTCTTCATGGCTTGGCTTGGTTTATTCTTGGCCCGGGTTGGCTTGGTTCGGTTGGGATTATTTTGGTTCATCATGAACCATGGATGAACCCCCTACCTGCCACCATCTTTGATATTTATTGCCATTTCTTCTTTCTCTCTCTTCATTACTCATCTTCATCTTCCTCATTTACTTCCTTACCTACCAGAGAGAGGAGAGAGAGGTCTAGGCAAGTGCATCTTGTTTCATGAAGGAACTCCAATTTTATTACTTCATTCTCTTCCTTACTACATTCTAAAGCACTTTAGTACTGGGCATTTTTACTTTCTATGGCTAGATTCTTGTAGATCTAAGTTTACTTTATTTTCGGGTTTCTTGGGTTTTGATCTACTTAATCTTGTTATTTCTGTGTTTTGATGGTTCCATATTGTAGAAAATCTCGTTCTACCCCCATTTTGACCTATAGAAGTTCGGATTTAGGCTCCGGATGATGGAGTTATGGAGCTTGAGGACTTGGCTTTCATGGTATTCTTCTTCTCTGAAATTTTGGAGAAGATAAACAGTGCTTGACTTGACCGCATGAATATTCATGCGGCAAGTGTTCTATCCAGCCGCATGATTGGAAGTTCTTGAGCCGCATGAGAGTCGGACTCACTTAGCCGCATAACTCGCTCAATTTTCAGCCGCATAAGTTCTGAACTCTCTCGAGCCGCATAAGGCCCGCTAGTTCCGCGAGCCGCATGGGACTCCGTCCGTCCAGCCGCATGAGTCCTACTACACTGGCCGCATGGGGCTCAACTCAGTTGTGCCGCATAGGCATTGCTCTCCTAGCCGCATAGGCCCTGATCCTTGAGCCGCATGAGAACCCCCCCAGATCTGGCCGCATGGGCTTCTGAGTCCGGGCCGTATGACCCCGATTAAACCTAGCCGCATATGCTCACCTCTCTCCTGTGCCGCATGGGCTCCTATTTGAGTTGCATGTGCCCCCTCCCTTCCTGCCGCATATGCCTGAGCTGTATGACTTTCCAATAGTGGTGCACTTCTGACAAGTAACCTGGCATGACCTGATAGTGGCCCGTCGTGGCGCACTCCTGACTAGTACACTTGACATGATAACCTGACATGATTATCTCGAATAGCTGTTGCGACGGCTACCTGACATGACATAACTTGTATAAGTAACCTGGACACCGTGGGCGATTGTGCTTGTACAAATAATCAGTCCTGTCTTACATCATATCTAGGAGGGGACTCCTGAGTACCACGGTCAGGAGTACCTACTGAAATGAACTAAGGTTAATGACTAGTATAATTCATTAGACATGAAGAGATGTTCCCCAGTTACAGGCGATCCCGTTATCCCGGCCGTAAATGTTTGGACTTGTAGCCTGCCGACGAGTAGGGCACATTTCCAGCCCACTGTCATGTGGGGCACTATTGATTGTCACTTAAAATGATTGAACTCTCTAAATTGTCACTATAATGATTGCCTGGATAACCTGGATAGCTGCAGGGCCTGTGACTACTTGGAGCATCTCATTGCATCTTGCTAGTAACTAGGATTGTGATAACCCTAGTTAGTTAATGTAGAAAGCCGTAGGCAATGATTGGCCGTGATTGATTGGATGGAGTCTAGTCCAGTATAGTATTGTCTAGAAGTGATTAATTGCAAGATTGTACCAGAATGATTGAATGATTGTCACTCCAGATTGTCACTATAATGATGGTACTCTATTGTCACTCTAGCGTATTGTACTCTTCATTGTCACTTTTATCATTGTACTCTCTCCTTTTTACCTTAATGATTGTCACCTTTAGCAATAAATGATCAGAGACTAAGTTCTGTTCAGGCGAAGGGTTACAATCTCGGTCCTTGTTTGGTTTAAGGATTGTAACCTGGCTTCCGGATTAGTACCTTCGTTTTCTCTTCATATATTGTCCAGCTATGTTTTATTTAGCATGATTCTCCAGTTCTTTTATGTCAATGATGCTTCGCTTAATTATGTTCTCTGATTGGAATAAGTGCATTGGTAGTGCACAAACCTCAATCTGTGTTATTCATTATTGTTTTCTTACATGTTGAATGCTAATGATTTGTTGGTTTTAGTTCTTAAGTGAAGCCTCCTTTGTGGCACTTGCTCTTTCTGGGGTCTGACCCAGCTGGTTTTGTATGGCCAGATACCGGAGCAGCACCAAAGGATCTCCCTGCATTTCAGCCCGATGGTGGTCACCAGGCGTAACCAGGGCAACGAGTGGGTTTTATTTTGCTCTCCCACTCCCTTGTAAAAATATTCTTTTGAGGCGTTTAGCCGCCGAGCAAGTGTTAGCTTGTTTGCAACTTTATTTACTGCCTGCCTACGGGCTGTAAGCATGATTGGCAACTCGAGGTTGATCATGTATGACTTAAACTCTTGCTAGTCCTTACATTTTATCCGACTAGCTTCATGATCATCTGGATATGTAATGTTTGGGACGCCTTACAATTGTATATTTGGTGATCTGATATCTTGTAATTATTATTAGTTGGTTGAGATTGAGACAATAGGCTATTTTATGACCTTAAAAGACTAATGGATTGTAGTGAAACTCTCACATATCTAGACAGCCGTGACCGTATAGCGGTGTGGATTCCATTCCGTTATACGTAGCTGGCTATGTCTGCCCCCGCTCTCCAGTATTCTGGTTCTGGGGCGTGACACATAGCATTCAACGGTCTCGCGAAGATGCTGACGAAAAATGGTGCTCATGGCTCTTTGATATGTCGCACCAGCATTTTTCAAGCCGAAGGGCATTACTGTGTAGCAGAAAACGCCCTTTGGAGTCCTGAATGACGTGTGTTTTGCGTCATCGGGGAACATCTTGATCTGGTTGTAGCCTGAATACCCGTCCATGAAGGACATGCGTTCGAAGCCATATGTGTTGTCGATCATCACGTCGGTGATTGGAAGCGGGAATTCGTCCTTCGGACAAGCAGAGTTGAGATCCCTGAAGTCGATACAAACCCGTATCTTTCCATTCTTCTTGGTGACAGGGACGACGTTGGCTATCCAATCTGGGTGTTGTTCTTCACGAATGAAGCCGCTGGTCAAGAGTTTGTCTACCTCCTGATCGATGGCGTTCATGATGTCCGGACGGAAGCGCCGCTGTTGTTATTTGATAGGCTTGGCATCAGGTAAGATGTTCAGCCTATGCATCACGATCTGGGGATCAAGTCCCGACATATCTTCGTAGCTCCAGGCGAAGACGTCGATATACTCTTTAGCCAGCTGGATTAAAGATTCTCGGTCTTCTCCTTTTAGGCTTTTGCTGATGAAGATGGGTTTGGAAGAAGATCCATCCCTAAGGTCGATCTGCTCGACTTCGTCTTCGGTGGGAGGTTCACATAATTCAAAACGAGACTCCCATTATTCTCCTAGGCGTTGAGCCCAGGGTTCTTCTTCGAAGAATTTCGGCGCTTTGTCTTCGCCTTTATCTTCTTGAGGTTGTGCTGATGTCATGTTGGCTGACAGCACTTTCTTGAAGACTGATCCGATGCTGGTATCGGAATCCCAAGTCGATGCTTCGGACGAGTGAGAATGTTCCACTTCTTCTGCGTCTGGACTCCCTGGAGTTGATGGTGGCGTGACATAGCCTACCCCCCGTCGAGTTCGATTGTAGTAGTCCTGCGGCTTTCCTTTAGGTGTTGGAAGCCGGAGAGGGAGACGTCGATCCTTGCCGTAGTTCAGGCCTTTGTTGCTTTTGAGGTCGTAAGCCATCTTTTGGATGAGGTACTTTGTCGTATCCGTGTACCGATGGACTTGTATTCTGCCGGTATCTGGTTCTGGCTCGAGTGGCGGGAGGTCTTGATGACGCTCAACTTTGCCGAAGATGATGGATTCTTCGTCTCGACTCCGTGGCGGGACTATGTAACAGACCCCTTGGGACGGGACTACTCGATTTATATGACGGACGGTCGTTATTTGTGTTTGCAACGACCGTAGAGCGTTATCTAATGTATACATGGTATTCCAATGTAGAAGACTAGAATAATTAAAAGACACTCTATTATTGATGAAATACGAGATTTTATCTCGCGGGATTACATTGTCCAGAGAGGGTGCATCTACATCAGCAGAGATATATTTCCCTAGCTCTTCATCTGTGAGTACTGGAGTAGGATCGGGAGAGCCTACCACAGCGTTGGTCTTGGGGTCCGAGAGGGCTATGTGGGCCTTCTCTGGCGGCTTGGATTGCGGCGGCTTGCCTTTAAGACGCACCTTCAGAGGTGCCTCCACCGTGCCTCCGGTGATTGGTGCCTTCCCTTGTAGTTTTGCCACGAGGGGAGCCGATGTCTGAGGCGGCTTTCCCTTGAGGCGTATCTTCAAAGGAGCTTCAGGAGCAGTTGGTGCTTTTCCGGGTAGCTTGATGATCATAGAAGGCAATTTCTGAGGCGGTTTGCCTTTGAGTCGGATCTTCAAAGGAGCGTCGGGAGTTGTCTCAGGCTCCATGTCCGGCTCTGCTGCCGTTTCTGCCTCGTTGTCAGCATCATTGGCTTCCTCCCCGTCAGGTGACTTGTATAAGTCGGCATCGGTAAAGTAGGCTTCAATCCCTTTAAAAGGGTCAATATTCGCGAACTTCGTCCGGATGACGTTGTTGGTGGACACGTACTTCATACATTGGTGGAGCGTGGATGGCACCACCATGTACTCATGCAGCCATGGGCGACCCAACAAAAGGTTGTAGTTGACTTCAGCGTCCACGACATAGCAAGTGACCTCGGTTCTGAGGTTACCGATATGGCACTTTAGTCGTATTTTGCCCAGCGGCTCACTTTTGCTAGCGTTGAAGCCACTGATAGTTGTATTGGAAGGCGCCAATCGGTACATTGGGATCCCCAGTGTTGAGAGCAGCATCTTCGGGATGATGCTGAGGGCGGATCGATCTGAATCTGCTTCACCTTGACTGAACCGATATACCCTGCATAATACAGCGGTCTGTTGTGTCGGTTGTGCTTGAGCAGCATGTCTTGTTGGGTGAAGGTTATATTGGGGATAACTTCATCCACACAATGACAGTACGTGCATGCAGTCGGGAGATCTTCAGGCTGCTTGACCTGACTGATGAAGGACTCAGCATCCTTCAGGGCTTCGCAGAGAGCTTCACGAGTGTCCTTGGAAATACGAAGGAGCTCGAACAGAGATAGGCGAGCGGGAGTACTGGCTAGTTGTGCCAGTATGTCGAAGTTGTGGGGCTTGGCTAGCCCCGAAGCATTCTCCTTTCGCAGGGGCCTATCAAAGCGGGCCTCTATCTGCTTCTGCTTATTGGCTGCTGGGCTTAGACGGGCCCTCCTCCTAGACAGCAGGGACGGTACAAGGAGGCACCACCTCGACGGCAGCTTCGTCGGGTTGGGTGTTCTGTTGTGAACGCGTCTGTACAGGAAGTGCCTCTTCCGCTGAGGAAGAGACCATGCGGCAAGACTTGATCTTTCTGTCTTTAGATTTGGAGGTAGGGCGTACCTCCGGTTGAGTCACCTCGGAGACAAGATCAGGGTGAACCCATAGGATCTCTCCCCGAGATGTGGTGAGTGGGATGAGTCCACTCACGTTGTCACGAGTAGGTGGTAAGTTAACCACCTCCATTGTCGCCTTAGGGATGGGGACGACGCCATCTTGTGCCGTAGTTGGCGACAAGGTGCCGAACTGGAGTGACACCACGTTGGCTGACACCGTCTTCTCCTCGTAGTCAACGGAGATTACATCCGCATTGATCATGGGCTGTATGTAATTTTTGAGGACGTAGCAGTCCTTGGTTGGGTGTCCGACAAACCGATGGTAGTGACAGTACCTCGGGTTGTCCACTTTTCCAACCTCGTCGGGACGCTTCGGGTCCAGCAGCTTGATCTTGTCACCCTGCTTTAGTATCTCAAAGAGTTGTAGGGTGTCTTCGTCATTGAACGAATAAACCTCCTTTGGCCTTGGTGCAAGTGGAGGCTTCTAAGTAGGCACTGATGCACCTTTTGAGGCATTGACAGTCAACGCCTGTTTTCCCTTCGTCTCTCGTCCGGGGTTGTTAGCTGCAGGCCGTTTCCCCTTATCCTCAAAGGTTAGGAAACTGACTCCCAGAAGACGAGCATTGGCTGCCTTCTTTTCTGCGGCTTCTGCTTCGATGATCAAGGAGCTCCAGTCGGGAGGAGGAGTAGAGTTGAGCCAGAGTTTGACTGCAGACAGCATGTTCATGCTACAGGAGGAGAGGAGTGCATGTTCTGGCTTGCCCGGGGGCAGTCTGAAGTAGGCCTGTCGGAAGCGTTCGATGAACACTCGAACTGTTTCCTTCTCCTTCTGGCGTATCTCTATAAGGGACGCCATTGTCATGTCCTTCCCGCCGTCGTAGAAACGGTCGACAAAAAGGTACGTCAGGTCGTCGAAGGAAGTTATAGAATTGTCGGGGAGGCTGCAGTACCAGTCGTACGCTACTCCCTTCAGTGCCCCGACAAATATGCTGGTAAGTAGCGCGTCCTCCTTCGAAAGATGTCCCGTCTGGGACTGGAAGTACGTCAGATAGCGACGGGGAGAGTCCTTTCCGTCGTATGGTGTCAAGGTTTGAGGTTTATATTTGGGAGGATAAACCACCTTGTTCCATTCGAGAGGATAAGGTTGGAGAATGCCCATTTTCTGGCGCTTCTCTTGTCTCGTCTTGGACTCAAAGCGCTCGTGCAAGTCCCTGATCAGCTCGACCACGTCTTCCGTAGAGCTGGGAGTCGGGAAAGGTTGTACCACCTGAAGTTGAGCATTTGAGGGCTCCGATATTCGAGGTGCTTTTCGACGATCCGTATCCGAGGATACCCGTTGAAGGGGTACACTCGATTCTCTATTAGCCCCCGGGTCAGGACCGGTAGAAGGTGTCTTGGCCAAAGCTGACCGTATCTCAAACACTGCTTGAGTCAGTGTTTGCATAGAGGCAGAGAGGGTTTTGAGTCCTCCCTCTAATGTGTCCATGCGCTGGACGAGGTCTGGTGGCGGCGTATCAGACTCGGAATCACCCCCAGCCATGTATACTGTCATGACACGGTTGGAAGTGGATGGATTGGTTGAGGCTTCACTCTCGGCCTCACTCTCCTGTGAGGGAGTTGCCTCTCCTGGAGCTTCGTCTTGGCCACCCCCAGCTATATGATCATTCTCAATGGGAGCATCTGCAAGGGCCTGATTACCCTCAGTTCCGCCTTGAAGGACTTCTTCGTCTCTGAGACTCAGGTCCGCAGGGGCTAGACTACCTCCAGCTATGTTTTGGAAGACAGCTTCGTCTTCGAAAGGAGGCTCGACAAGGGTCTGACTACCCCCAGCTTCCTCCAAGATCTTCTTCCTCCCCCGAGTGCCTTCGAACACTCCGGAGGACGAGACAGCTGTCTTGGTCTTCCTTGGCTGGCTCTTGGACAAGGACGTGGAATTGCCAGTCGCCTTTCGGACTGACGAGGAGTTGGAGATCACATTGCATGAAGCAACCCTTGGCTCTTCTTTTATTGACACCTTCTTCCCGAGACGACGTTGTAGAGGTGTCGATGATTGCAGCCGCTGGAACGCTGACTGCCTTGGTGGGACTGCCGCCTTGCAACAGCAGTTGATGGTGACCATAGCAAAAGTGTGCCCTGTGAGGGGCGCATCGTGCTTGTCAGTCGGCTCTCCTGATCGGCACTTATGAGTGATCAAGTTGCGCAGATCGTTGGAGGAGAGTGCCACCTTCATACCCCCTTCAGGTGCATGTCAAAGCCAAGCGCCGGGGTGGTCAAGTGAATGATGCGCCCCCTGATCTAACACCAAACAGGCGTCCCGATCAATAGTGGGGGAACAACATTTAAAGTGACTTGAACGGACCTCAAACGCACAACCAGAGGAGGCGCGGGAGTTCAAGACCACTGGATTTGCCTCACTCGACTTGGTTGTGCACGCAATAGATGCGCCCAAGTGAGACAAGGACTTTGAAGGTCGGCTTGTTTCTGGCGCAGAAGCACCTGAGTCGACCTTGTACAGCTTACCATCAGCAGCGCGCATGATTGTGAGCGCATGCTTCTGGCTTGCTGCTGGCATAGCACGTTTGGGGCGCATGGCCCGTGCCGCCTTAGATTTCTTTGTACCAGTCCGCTGGGGCGCATAGTACTCAGAATCCAAATTCTCCTCGCCATTACAGCGAGTGAGTCTGTCAAAGACAGAGACCTTCTGTGGCGCACCAGCGGTGATGCGCGGGGCATTGGGGGCGCCCCTGCTCCGTCGACGCATCTTCCTCGCCTGAGAGGGAGATGGCTGGGGAATGTGATCATCCACACGTTTCCCCGAGAGATGCGCTGCACCAGTGGGCGTATCTTGGTTGCTGAGGACGTCAGCAGGAAGGGAATGCTGGATCGGCACATCCCCTTCGGTGGTGGTGCCCGAGGCGTCGACCTTGCGCACCCAGACTCGGCGGGTCTTCTTCAGCTTCGACAGCCGCTTCGAAGGACTCGCACTGCCTTCAGAGATGAACTCCTTATACGCCTGTTGATTGAGGCGTACGATCAGCGTCTTGTAGGAGGAGCCCACCTTCATGTCGTCGGATTGCGACACAGCTTTTTCGGTGGAGGAGAAAGAGGTCCCCAGCAGAGTCGCCAGCTTGTTTGCCATTAAAATTCTTTTATTGCAAATTTCAATACAAACAGAACAGTGTTACAATATAGGACTTAGATGTAGTCCTAGAAGTATACTTTTGTTTATCTGGGTCCCTTGTGTCGATGGAGTGAGTGGTAATGCGTTGACTCCGTTGACGATCTGACGACGGTTATCGGTTCTCTGAAGGTTTGGATTGCTCTGGGTGCTGGAGCTTGCTGAGAGGATGAAGACGTTGAGTGTCTGTATCTGTCTCTCTGGTGGTGTGTTCGTTCCTGTGTTCGTCCGTTCGTGGGTGAGAAGGAAATGATCCCTCTATTTATAGCTTTGCAGGCTGGCTGCTCATGCGCACATATGTAGGATGCGCTTGGACGTGGGGACGCCACGTGGTGATTGCTGATGGAGGCGTATGGACGATGCGCCCTGATCGAGGGGTTGAATTCTTCATGCTGCTGTTGTGAGCCGGCATGTAGCAGAGGAGAAGATCTTTCTGTTGCTGAGATCTTGGGTGAGTTGAGTCAAAGGACACGTGTCGTCGACCCATGGCTCGGAGATCTCGGATTTGATGGGAAATAATCTGGTAGGATGCGCCTGGAATTAGGCGCATGAGGAGACTTTGGCTCGTAACTGTCACTCCCCAATCCTGGAATACGCATTTTAATACGTAAACCGATAAATTGTATTTACCTTGAATTTATACGATATTTATTATGCAGTATTTCTTCATGCATTTTCCAAAAATATTCGATAAAATATTATTTCCTAATTTATTTTCTGCATTTGGGCCTACCGTTTTGGCTCATTTGGGTAACCTATTCTTGGTTCACCAATGGTTCATCTTGAACCCTTTGGTTCATCATGAACCCATGGGTCCAAGATCTTTATATATAACTCATCTCCTTCTCTCTCCTCTCATTATTCCTCTCATTTATTTCCTCCACCAACCAAGGCAAGTACTAACTTGCTCAAGAGATGGATCAATAATTTTGTTAATGATTTCTTACAAAATTATTTGTCAAAACATGTTCTTCTCCTCAATCTATACTAGTTTAGAACTTGGAAATTTCTATTTTGAAGCTTTGATTTTTGTAGATCTAAGTTTTAATCATTTTTGGATTTTGCATGGTTTGATCTACTTTAGTTAGATTTTATGGGTTTTTGATGCTTCCATGTGGAAGAGCATTCAGTTTCACCCAAGTTGGAACCTTGGAAATCTAGATTTGGAGTTCGGATGGCCAAGTTATGATGCTCTGAAGCTTTGGGTTCAACCATGGTGTTCTTGCTGTTTGGAGAAGACAGTGAGCAGTGTGCTTCTGTTTGAGCACGCTTCCTATTGGAAGCGTGTCTCTCCCCGTGAGTCTGCGTGACTTTTCACGCAGCTCTCTCCTTGAGCCCGTGTGACTTTTCACGCAGCTCTCTCCTTGAGCCTGCATGACTTTTCACGCAGCTCTCTCCTTGAGCCCGCGTGACTTTTCACGCAGCTCTCTCCTTGAGCCTGCGTGACTTTTCACGCAGCTCTCTCCTTGAGCCCGCGTGACTTTTCACGCAGCTCTCTCCTTGAGCCTGCATGACTTTTCACGCAGCTCCCTCCTCGAGCCTGCATGACTTTTCACGCAGCTCTCTCCTTGAGCCTGCGTGACTTTTCATGCAGCCCTCTCCTTGAGCCTGCGTGACTTTTCACGCAGCTCTCTCCTTGAGCCTGCGTGACTTTTCACGCAGCTCTCCTCTTGAGCCTGCGTGACTTTTCACGCAGCTCTCTCCTTGAGCCTGCGTGACTTTTCACGCAGATCTCTTCTTGAGCCTGCGTGACTTTTCATGTAGCTCTCCTCTTGAGCCTGCGTGACTATTCACGCAGCTCTCTCCTTGAGCCTGCGTGACTTTTCACGCACGCTGCCTTGAGTGAGCCTGCGTGACTTTTCATCCCTTGAGCGTGCGTGCTTTTGTGCGTACGTTTTTGATATTTTATCAGATATTATATGACCATTTTATATCCTTACGCCTTTTGTCCCGAGCAAGATATGAGCACTAATGTGACCCCGGAGAACAAAGAGTTCCAACCTGATACATGTACCTGAATGTCCCAGTTCTTGTTCATGCTCGACAAATGACTCGTAACTCCACGTGGCGTATTTGCAATGATGCATTACACTAAGGAGGGTAGCACATGTTGACATACGGATTGACATGGATCCTCTTTGGGGTACTCGTACTTGAGTACGACTTTAGGAGGATAATCATGCAGGCTACAGCATGTGAGTCCAAGATTTCATCTAGGGTTAAACTAGGCAACTAAATATGCTGGATGCATGGGAAGGGCAAAATCCCGAGATCGTGTTACACCAGCTGCCTTGAGATATTGTCTTGACGCGCCGACTGGTCTCCACGGATACGGTGTCATCTGCAACGAGTGGATGACTGTATCCGATTAATTCCTGCTATATAATATATGTTTTGGCAAGGTGGCCTTACGAGGAACCTGTGCTCAATAACACCTGTCTACACGAACCCCTGGGTGGGCTAGCCTTGCTGGAAAGATACGATCTGAGGATTTCTAATAACATGACACGAGGATAATCTCGTCCCACTAGAAACTCGTAGACTTGATTGGCCGTAAAAATGACTTGCTTGTATCCTATTACCTTCCGTGATTAACTGAGGGAAGCGGACTGTCATGGTACGTGATCCAACCCATGTTCTTGTTTGATTGTTGGGTTGGTTATCGTACTATGACAGGCTGTGGACCGAAGTTATGAACGGAAGACTTATTCTGGTTGTGAAGTGCTACTTCTGTGAATGACTGAGGAACATGGTCTATCATGGTACATGATCCAACCCATGTTCTTGTTTGATTGTTGGGTTGGTTATTGTGCTGCGATAGGCTATCGACCGAAGTCACGATCAGGAGATTTTATTGTTTATACCTTTTTAACTTATGTAAAAGTTATAGAGTACGACACGTCCCGACTCCATGCGGCACCTTTTATCCTTGTTTGGTTGTAAGGGTGCCATATGGGTTCGAGGATGTTGCGCTACCCTATAATAGTTGCATAAGTATTACTATTATCAATCATCCTATTAACTGGGTTTTTAAATCTTAACTCTTGTGCCCCTTTGGCGGTACTTGCTATTCGGGGCTGACCCCGCTGGTTTTGTTTGGCCAGATCTCGTAGCAGAGCCTGAGGACACGATCTTCCTCCCTGACATCCATGGTGCATACTAGGAGCTTGGCGGTTCGGGGACTCGAGTGGGTTTCTTCTCCACCACTCCTGCTTATACTTTTGCGACGTTTAGCCACCGGCACCTGTTAGCCGGATTACTTGATATTTTGTGTCAGTACATCATTGTAATTAAATAGACTGCAGCTGTGTATAATTTTGTACTCCTGACTCTCTGAGATAGCTAAATTATAAAGCTAGTCTCTCATGACCATTTTGATGAAGCGTCGGGGACGCCTTACTGCTTTATCTTTAATGTTCATTTAATTGCTGATGTGACTTGATTGATTGAGACATAGAACTCTGTGGGACCATAGGAGACTTGATTGTAGCATGTACCCCCTAGTCTCTCGACAGCCACGATCGCCGTATGACATTACGTACCTCATATGGAGTAGCTGGCCTAGTCCGTCTCCGTATTTCGGTATTGGGGCGTGACAAGGTTTTAGTGGTGGCCCATGCAGGTCTGATTTTTAGACTTGTGGGGTATTACGAATTATTAGGAGTCTCAATCAAAACTTGTTCCCCTTGAAATTTCGTTTCGAATTCTCTGTCCTTGCCTTGATCTCTAACCTGACTTGCATCCTCGAAATCTTTCTCGTTCGGACTTGATAATCTTATATCTTTCTCTATAGGGATGCTTCATTCTCAGTAGCGGGTGAGGCCCACGAGAAAGAGCAGCGAGAGCATGGCTCGACTGGGCGCCAGCAGGGGAGAGAACCTTCCCCAGGGCAGACACGAGCAGAAATGGAACCAGAGGCAGTGCAGCCGCAGGTTATTGAAACTCCTGCAGCACCAGCAGCGACGGCAGTACCAGACGCCGTAGCACTCCTGGAGATCATCCGGGGGTTTCTTGTCACTAACCAACAGCAACAGACTCGACAGCAGGAGCAGAACGTGTTGCTAAACCAAGGAATTCAGTTAGCTCTTGAGAGGAGTGCCGGGGTTGACTCGGGAGCATCAGGAAGGTTCCGTCGCTTGAACTCGAGATATTTTGATGGCACGGAGGATGCCATCACTGCGGATGCATGGATTCAAGACATTGAAGCCATTCTTGTGGCAGCCAAGGTTCCAGATGATGAGAAGGTTGATCAGGTCAAACTGGTACTTCAGGATCTTGCCCGCGACTGGTGGGCATCAGAAGAAGTTGGTATAAGACGCCCTGTTCGTTGGACCACCTTCAGTGAAAGATTCAAGGCCAAGTATTTTGGCGTAGTAGCTCGATATGAGCTCCAGCAGAAGTTTATCAGTCTCAAACAAGCAGGCAAGACCGTAGATGGGTATGCAGCAGAGTTCTACAGATTGTGCCGTTTCGTACCAGCAATGGTGGCAACGGAGCCAGAGAAAGCTATGAGGTTCCAGCAAGGACTTCATTTGGAACTATTACAGCTTGTGGAAGGACATGACTACCAGACGTTTGACGCTGTTTTGACGGCCGCTCGGAGGTACGAGCTTACCCAGCAGAGGTTGGCATCGAGGACAGGAGGTCAGAAGAGATCTCATTCCCAGGTTGGAGGAGGAGCAATACAGCAAACATCGGCACCAGCACCCGGTGTGCGTATTCATGATGCAGGAGCGCCGCGGAGGATGGCCGTGTCAACTAATACAGTGCCAGTTCGGCATCAGCAGCCGAGGAACCAACAACAGCGTCAGGGAGCACCCCAGGGCTGTACATTCTGTGGAAAGGCAGGGCACACGAGGGAGGTGTGTCGGTCAGCGAATGGCTTATGCTTGAGGTGTGGTAGTTCAGACCACCGTATCTCCACTTGTCCTGTGATGCAGAGGCCAGGAGGGCCAGCTCAGCAGTTTTCAGCGTTGCCAGCTCCGGTGGCAACCCCGAGTGGAGGGCCAGTATTAGCAGCAAGGCTCCTAGCCCAGCGTCTACCAACGCAGGTACAGATGTTCCGCCAGGCACAGAAAGCCGAAGGCCCTCAGAGACAGCAACAGCATGGTCGAGGAAGGCCGCAATAAGGGGCTCCGCGGGGCCAGGCTATCACATTGACCTTGGGAGAGGCTCTAGCGTCTAGCGACGTGGTCGCAGGTAAAATTCTCGTCACCTCATTTCCCGCTGTAGCATTATTTGATTCAGGCGCCACTCATTCATTCATCTCTGCACAATATGCTACACGAATTGGATTAGAGTTTGAGGCATTGCCGGAGAGGATGGATATACTCACCGGCAATAGGCTCGTAGAAGTTAGCAGAGTGCGCTTTTCATGTCCGGTAGAGGTGTGTGGGCATTTACTGCCCGCATCATTGATTGAATTCCCTATGGGGAATTTTGATGTCGTTCTTGGCATGGACTGGTTGAGAGACAGTCATGCGACAATTGATTGTAGAGGAGGTAGGGTTATATTCAGCATTCCTGGGATGGAACAGTTCATCTTTACTCGAACCTTGAAGAATCAGGTCGGAGACGTCATCTCAGCAGCAGTGTCATAGCCAGGACAGATTCTGAGAGTGGTCGAAGATTTTCTTGACGTCTTCCCTGATGAGCTCCCAGGGATACCTCCAGTCAGAGAGGTAGAATTTAGCATTGAGTTGAACCCTGGAACGAGGCCTATTGCAGACAGAGTTTACAGAATATCGTCGTCAGAACAGGATAAGTTGTATCAACATGAAGAAGAGTTAAAGTCTAAGGGATTCATCCGAGACAGTAAATCGCCCTGGGCCGTGCCAGTGATTCTAGTTCCCAAGAAGGATGGGTCGACGAGGATGTGCATCGACTACCGCAAGCTGAATGCAGTAACAGTGAAGAATAAGTACCCACTACCAAGGATTGATGACCTGTTTGACCAGTTGAGCAAGGCCAGCATCTTTTCCAAGATCGATCTTCGGTCAGGATACTATCAAGTAAGAGTCCGGGAGCAAGACATACCGAAGACAGCATTCAGATCTAGATATGGGCATTATGAGTTTTTAGTAATGCCCTTTGGACTAACTAATACCCCCGCAGTATTCATGGATTTAATGAATCGCATCTTTTTGTCGTATTTGGATAAATTTGTGGTGGTGTTCCTAGATGACATTCTTGTCTATTCCAGCAGTGAAAAGGAGCATGAGAAATATCTTAGGACTGTCTTACAGACATTGAGGGAGCATCAACTTTATGCGAAGCTTGACAAGTGTGAATTCTGGTTAGATCACATTTCGTTCCTGGGGCATATAATTTCTGGGGCAGGAGTGTCAGTAGATCCGAAGAAGATTGAGGCCGTAGAGCATTGGCCAGTCCCGAGAACGGTTGCAGAAGTGCGAAGTTTCTTAGCATTAGCTGGTTACTACAGAAGGTTCGTGGCGGACTTTGCCAAGATCTCTGCGCCCTTAACGCGTTTGATGCACAAGGACGTAGAGTTTGTTTGGTCAGCTAGCTGTCAGGCATCCTTTGAAGAATTGAAGAAGAGATTGATCTCAGCCCCGATCTTGACGCTTCCAGTAGGAGCGGGAGGCTTTACAGTATATTGTGACGCATCTGGAAAGGGTCTTGGATGTGTATTGATGCAGCACGAAAAGGTGATAGCATATGCGTCTCGACAGCTTCGAGACCATGAGAAGAATTACCCGACTAACGATTTGGAGTTAGCAGCTGTGGTGTTTTCACTCAAGTTGTGGAGGCATTATTTATACGGAGATCGGATAGAGATCTATACTGATCATAAGAGTTTGAAATACGTATTCAAGCAGCGAGATTTGAACATGAGGCAAAGAAGATGGTTAGAACTACTGAAGGATTTTGACTTAGATCTTCAGCATCATCCAGGCAAGGCGAATATAGTTGCAGATGCACTGAGTAGGAGAGACAGTGCCTTTATCTTGACCTCGCAGAAGCATATTTTAGAAGACCTTCAGAGTATGGGAATCGAAGTAGTTTTGCCAAGGGATATAGAAAGAATGACCAGTATACAGATTCAGTCAACCTTAGTAGAGAGGATAAGGGCAGAACAAGCAGGATATCCATAGATTCAGAAGTTGCAGTCGGAGTGTGAATCAGGCCGTAGGAAGGAGTTAGTGATTCATGAAGATGGTACGCTCAGGTTTGGAAACAGACTCTGTGTACCGAGTGGAGACCTTCGACAAGAAGTTATGTCCGAAGCTCATAGTTCTATTTACTCTATTCATCCAAGAGGAACGAAGATGTATCGAGATATCAGGCAGTTCTTTTGGTGGAATGGCATGAAAAGAGAGATAGCGAGATTTGTATCCAAGTGTCTGGTATGTCAGCAGGTAAAAGCCGAGCAGCAGAGACCAGCAGGGTTGCTACAGCCGTTTCCTATCCCAGAATGGAAATGGGAGCACATTGTTTGCAAAAACAAAAGTATAAAACTTTATTGATACAAACTGTGTAATAAAGATTACAAGAATTCTGGGAAAATTACAACTATAGAAATCTAATCTAGATGACGATTGCTTTATCCCTTGGACGATGTGAACTTTGAAGACGAAGCCTCTGAAGTTGAGAACAACTCTGGAAACTGAAGGCAAAAGTCTCGGAAGTTGAAGGCAAAAGCCTCGGAAGAATGCAGCAGCACTTGGGCAAGAACTCCTGGACTCTCTGATTTATGATCTCTGATCTCTGAACTCTTGATATCTCCTCCCCTAAATGAAGACTTGAAACTCTATTTATAGAGTTCTGGAAATAACTAACTTTCAGTTATTCTGGACTGCGCAAGATGATTTGTGCAGCAACTGGTTTGCGCAGCCTTGGACTGCGCAGGTAGTTAATGGATCGTGGGCCAACTATCTAGGACACATGGCATCATTTGATTGAAATACGCATGATCGTGCATAGACAGTTGCCATGTAATGAGCAATTGATGGCATGAATGCCACATGGACTTTATCAGTTATGTTGGTAGAATGCGCAACCTGAACTGCGCAGAGTTTGGTTTGCGTAGACTCAGACTGCGCAGGACTGGTTTGCGCAATCATGGATTGCGCTGCCAACTGTCAGCCGCCCTCGAGCACTGTACGGCACGATAAACGAACAGTCTCCTCGTTATCCGTGCTGTCAGCTGTCAGGAAGATTTGATTTGATTCAGGTAATGATGACTTCTGCCACGTCAGCCTGCGCAATTGGGAACGTGCGCAAACCAACCTGCGCAATGTGATGTCTGCGCAATCTGTCGTCTGCGCAATTCATCAAAATGATGTATATCTTGAATTTTTGACTTTGTTGATTGATGTAACTTGATTTTTTTAGGACCTACAAGACCCCCTTCAAAGTTTTCGAAATTTGATTTTATTCAAAATTTCGAAATACTTTGAATTTTTGAATGTTGAATCACATTGCGCATGATGATGAGCTGTCTGCGCAAAGCGAAGAGCCCCCAATTTTAGGCACAATCCGAGGCAGCCGTTTCATATTTCGAAAGCTATAAATAGCTATCTTTTCATTTTCATTTCTTTACTTTGCAATCTTTCGAGCTCTTGAGAAAAATCTCCCCCGAACCCTTACTGTCCTCCTCCTCCGACGACTGTCATGGCACCACGACGATCCTCCAATGCTACCGTCGCCGCGAAGGGAAAAGTTCCGGCCGAGTCATCTGACAAAGTTGCACGGCGAGCATCTCGACACGAATCCGCGCACCCCGCTCTGAGAGGTTGTTGAACCAATCGAAAATCTCTTTTTAGGGTGATTCGACTTCCTTTGATCTTCGAAACTCATTTCTTTTTAGAGATGAGTTCAAATGGCGCCACCCTTTTTAGGGTTTTGGTTGCATTAACTGTCAGTCCTCATTTTTATGAAGGCTGTATTCCTGTGCAATTTGTTGAATTGTGCTGATAGAAAGTCAGCGCAATCGATTGATTTGTGCAGGATGTCAGCGCAAACTATTGCTTTGCACATCCTATTATGATGCGCAAACTGATGTTGCGCAAGCCATGTCAGCGCAATCTGAGGAGTTGCGCACTCTAATGTTTTGTATTCAAAAATAGAGACTTTGACTTGTACTAATTTTTATCTGTTTGTTGATGCAGTTGAGGTCAATGAAGATCCAGATTATGAACATTTTGTGGGAACCCTCTCAGAGTCTGAATATAAAGAATATCTGTCTCATGTTCACTATCCTCAGTACGATCTGCCGGCCTCCCGTCAGGCTATACTGATTTTCCAGGATAATGAAACTTTAATGTGTTTGATGAATGGACAGCCCCTAGAATCAGCTGATGCTGTAATTCATAAGAAACCCTTATTCCTGTTCGGTGACGCCTTTGAGAAAGTCTCTCAGCCTAGGCCGAGGATGGAGGATAGAATAGTTCACCAGAAAGATAGATCATTCTTCATACCAGATATTGCTCGCTGCCTTCCTTTGTCGCGGTACGCTCATGCGAGCTACCCAAGGAAGATGGAGTGGAACATCACTCTGTTTCAGGATGCCCGTGCAGGAAAAATCTTCGTAAAGAAAGGGCCAAACAAGAAGGATATGTTTTATAGCTCCTCTGATAGATATAGCTGCTTGTTGAGAGGCTTGAGACCTGGCTGCATTCCACCAGAGAACTCCTCTATGCTGATGCCTGTTAGAACACCAATATTCGCAAATGAATTTGCGAAGGCTGAAGGAAAATATCCCGAACAAGACATCAGACTGACTGGATTGGTGAATCCAGACTACAAACGATGGAGCTATATTGCGAATTGGATTCTGACAACATTCCAAGACAGACTCCAACAGATCAACCTGTATCAAGCAGTGCACGCCACTGTATACGGCTTTGCTCCCAACCCACATATGTTTTTAGCCTTGGCTGAGAGGTACAACTATAGGACGGGGACCTTCATGACCCCGGGTGGAGAGATGGGGTTTACACTCCACGAGATGAAGTATATCTCGTACCTTTCCATGGCAGATGCGTCGTATGAGGAGTTTGTACCGACAAATGATGAACTGGACAAGCTTAGAAAAGAGAATGCAGCAATGGTGGCAGTGTTCGAAGAACTACTATGCCATTATAAAATCTGCTCTCTATTTTATAAGAGTGCTACTGCCAACACTTGTTACTCTTCAAAGTGGTTACCATATCTGTTTCTCAACCATATAGAAGAGAAGAAAACCAAGGAGAATGAAAAATGCTACCCTAACTTCTTTAAACCTTTGAGCAACACAGAGGTTATGAAACTGATGGAACAAAGTGGTAACTTTGATAAAGAAGTGAAAGATGATCATGAGTATCCTCCTTTGAAGACAGGGGATACTTTGGAGAGTTATTTAAGAATGGGCTATAGACCCATGTCCGAAGAAGCACAACTGGCAGGGTTCCTAACATACTGGCTTCGGAGGTTTGTGGTTCCCGGATCCAGCGCTGTGGATCGTTTTCACCGTGGTGTTCTGTTTGCTGCTGTCAAGTTAGTCTTCGGCTATAAGATGGACTTGTTATCAGCAATGACCTATAAACTAAATGCCAGTCTTCGTTTATACGTCGACTTGATGCTGAAGGCGAAGGGAGAGAAAGAGTTCCCTCGCTTGGAATTGCCATATACATATTTATTTGGATAGTTGCTTCTTCACTATCCAACCTTAATGGATCCTGGCATGGGACAAGTTGATGGCAGTTTTCTCCGGAGATATTCTCATAGACAATGGAAATACACTTCTTTAAGCGAGTGTAGATATATGTTGAATATAAATAGAGGATGGAACTTCTGCTGTGCTCCTTTCCCTGCTGGGTACGATCAGATGCCCACAAATATGGTGGATTCGAAGATGCAGCCTCTGACCCGTACAGCCTTTGAATGGTTGAAGACGATTCGACCATCTCATCTGGTTTATCGGTTCAAAGAAGAATGATATCTAGAACCATATCTTCCCAGCCGATTTGCTCGGCAATTTGGGTATGATCAGTTCCATGTAGGAAATGCAATTACTTGCCTCCAAGGCAAAGGTTATTTGATAGACGGGGCCAGAGCTTGGGCTTATTACAATCCCCGTGATACGAAAGCTACCTTTTCAATGCCAGCAAAGAATACTCCCCAGGGTCCTCGGATGCTCTTCACATATTCAGTGTTTTATACATCCGCGAATACTTTTGCCGAGAATTTTAATCTCGCAGATAGTTTCGCTACTGCAACAAGATTAAGGAGAGGAAGAATTGCTTCATCGATCCCTGTAAATGAGGAGGTGCACGAGCCGGTCGATGCTCCTTTGGAAGTTTCGAGGGATATGATGTTCCCTCAAGAAGTAAACGCAGCAATGCGTATTTCTCTGAGAGTGGGTAGATCTCCAGCGAAGAAAAGAAGAAGAGAGGAGCCTCCTGCTCCAGCAGCAAAGAAGAAATTGATCCTAGATCTTTCTTCCGAAAAGATCACTACAAGATCCCAATCTCGGCAATTGGCCGAGACACATCAAGAAGCTGCCACTACACCAACTTCTGTGCAGAAACAAGCAGAGCCAGTAAATGTAGAGAGTCATGTCAGACCTCTACACAGAAAGAAGAGAGTAGTCACCAGAAGAGTTTTGGAAGAATCTTCTTCTAGACAAATCCTGACTTCAGTAGATGCTGCATCAGGAATTCTAATGTCATCTCCCACACCTATTTCTGAATCTGGGAGCAAAACTCTTGAAGAAACTGAACAGAGGGGAGATCTTGTCCCAAGAACTGAGGTTGAAAAGCCTGGAGAAAACATCTTAGAGGAAGAACAAAATATTGTACGACCTCATTCACCTGTCGCAGAGACTACTCAACCTCCTCTTACTCCCAGGACTCTTCGTGAAGAAGAAGACCGTAAAATGATTGCAGCTTTGGAGGATTGCAGTTATAGTCTGCAGGAGGATCAGACTGCCACTAACAGTGGGAATGCAGCAGCAGAAGAAAAAGAAGACGAGGAGGACTCTTCATTCGAAAATGTTGATGAATATATACAAAATTCCGAAAAGGATAATGAAGAACATATATCTCTTGATACAGCCGACGATACTTCAGATCCTAAAAAGGATATTGAAGTGGAGGCGTCTATAGAAAAAGTTATCGATACTTTAAATCTTGATAAAAATGTTGAGATAGAAATATCTCCTGAAGAAGCAGCCGATGAAGGTGTGCTGAAAGAAAATCCCGCCACCGACCCTCAAGGTATAAAAAAAATGAGATCTAGCAATCTTCACTTTTAAAATGAACTGATAACTAATATCTTCATTTGTAATTCTTGCAGATCTTGAGACTCTGCCAACACCTCGAACGGACCTGGCTATGGTGCCCATACCAACGGTGGTTGTTAGTAGTAGCCATCACTTATCTTGCGGTTCTAAATCGGGCAGCAGCCAGGCTGTTGCAGCTGAAGCTACTTCCGTTCAACGGGAGTCCATTCCAGCAGGGAATGCACTTGTTGTTAGATTGAACCAAGGTAAGATTGCTCTTATTTGATCTTCTTGTTCATCAACAAACAATTAGTAAAATAACAATTTTACTATTACAGAGGATCAAACAGGAGGAACGACTAGCTCTACTCTGGCTCCTTTGTTCAAAGAGCCCGTTGTCCAGCCACAAAGAGTCGAGCAACCTGCTACCTCATCCTCAACAGGAGTAGCAGCAACTCCTGGGACTCTGGTCATCAATCAACAAGTTGTCCAGTCATTTACCAGATGCTTTTTTGAATCGCTGGGATCTCTTGTTCATAAAATGATAGAGAAAGAAGGAGCTGATTTCATTATGGTTAGGAAGCCAACTTCTTTCTTGATAAGTGCCATAAGGGATCAAGGAGACGAAGCTCAGGCCACTCTCCTTGAACATATATTGAACGAATTAGAAGTCTCTATCAAGAAATATAAAGAGCTCAAGAAGAAGGATATAGACTCTTTAGTACAGGCTGAATTTGAGCGACTGGCTCATGCCGCTGATATGGAAAGGATAAACCTTCAAAATCTTTTAGAAGCTCATTATGCAAAATCAGCTGAATACAACTCTAAAATAGAATCAGTTACTTTAGTGGCTGAAAGCAAAGGACGGAGACTTGCTGAACTGAAAGCAGAAATCACTCGCCTCCAGCAAGAATTTGAAGAGGAAACTGTTAATCACCAACTGGTGATTGAATAATTCAATGCCTTAATTTAAGAGAGGAATGAGTATGAGACAACCCATGGTGCAAAAATCACCCGTCGGACAGTGGACATGCCCATTTTTGATGAAGAAAGTGGGATGGAAGAGGCGAGGAGGATAGTAGCATCAACTCATAAAGAAGAGCTGCAGACACTGAAGCAGCAAATTGACAGTCTGATTATCCCTCCTTCTTGATCAGAACTTTTTTTTGTATTTTTGTGTTTGTAGCTGTTGATGCGTTTCTGTAATGCTTCATATTTTGATATAAAAGACATTTTGTTGTGGCTCTATTATTTACTGCATATCTTATTCAGATATAAATAATAGACAGACATGATATATTTATTATCTCAATTTGACAACTTAATCGAAAACGACAAGTTGCTGATGTGAAATGAATGAACGGAAAGACCGTCAAGTGATAATGAATGAACGGGTGAACCGTCAAATGATGATAAAGGAACGGATGAACCGTCAAATGATAATGAACGAACGGGTGAACCGTCAAATGATGATGAACGAACGGATGAACCGTCAAATGATGATAAATAAACGGATAAACCGTCGGGTATTAATGAACGGACGAACCGTCGGATGAATGTGATAAATGAACGGATGAACCGTCAGGTATTAATGAACGGACGAACCGTCGGATGAATGTATCACTTCGTTAGTTGAGGAACTTCTGCCTATAAATATAACAGAAATCTGACAGGAACAAACACTTCTACTCTTCAACATAAAAATGTCTTCTGGAGAAGCATCTAAGAAGGCTGAGATTGTCCCGAAGGTTCAGAAGGGCACTGAAGAACGCCCTGCCGATCCAGTTCAGCCGAAGGAAGCAGAAGTAGGCGAAGGTTCGTCTGCACCCCAGCCACCGCGGGACATTCTGGACTTCCTGCTCGAACCAGGAAGGACTAAAGAAGAAGAAGCCATGAGGATGGCCGCCTGCAAGTTTCTCGTAGGATCCAGCAAGGAGGTTCTCGGCACTTTTGCTGACCGTATTTTTGAGAAGGACGACAGTGGCCCTCGTCCCAATGTAGAAAAAGATGATAGTGACCTTTAATATTATGTACTATCATGTAATGAAATAAAATTTGAATTTTATTTATGAACTTGACTCTGTCTGATGATTTACAAGCATTTACATTTACACATAATACTTCTTTAAGAATTTGCCATTGATAGGCATCATAGCAACTCGACCATCAAGCTCTGAAAGTTGATAAGCTCCATTTGAGAAGACTTTGCTTACAACATAGGGACCTTCCCACTTCGCATCGAATTTTCCTTTGCTCATATGAGTCATAGTCATAGGACGTCTGACCGTTAGAACAAGTTCTCCTTGCTGAAATGTTCTGACTTTAACTTTGCGGTTGAAAGTCTTTGAGATGCGGGCTTGGTATAACTCAATGTGCTGTTGAGCCATTAATCGCTTCTCATCAAGTGCTTCTAACTCTTGAAGTCGAAGAAGGTCATTGTTCTCTGTAGTGAGCTCATTAGTAATAGCAATCCTTAAAGAAGGAATTTGCAGCTACAAAGGAAGGACAGCTTCACAGCCATACACCAAAGAGAAAGGTGTAAAGCCTGTAGGATTGCGGACCGTAGTTCGGTAGGCCCAAAGACATTCGCCAAGTTTTTCGCTCCAATTCCGTTTGTTAGTGGATACAAACTTCTTAAGGAGTTTAATGATGGTTTTGTTAAAGGCTTCAGCTAAACCATTAGCAGCAGGATTGTATGCTGTCGAGGCAACGTTGTCAATCCGGTTATCATCACAGAATCTGGTGAACTTCTGGCTGATGAATTGAGGTCCATTGTCATGGATAATTCTTCGAGGTACACCAAATCTATAGATGACGTGGTGTTTAACAAAGTTGATGACACTGCTAGTCTTGACTTCAGCTAGAGGTATAGCTTCAGCCCATTTGGAGAAGTAGTCGGTTATTGCCAATATGAACCGATGTCCTCTAGAAGAAGGAGGATTGATTGGACCTATAACATCTATGCCCCAAGCTTCGAAAGGCCAGGAAGCAGCAGTCGGGTGTAAAAATTCTGATGGTTGGTGAATGAAATCTGCATGGATTTGACAAGCACGACATTTCCTTGCATATTCAATGGCATCAGATACCATAGAGGGCCAATAATAACCCATACGTCTAATGCGATCCTGTAATTTAGGACCAGGTTGATGTGCTCCACAAACACCATCGTGAGCTTCATGCAAAACTTGTTTGGCTTCATCACCAGCGAGACAGCGTAGGAGAAGACCGTCATAAGTTCGCCGATAGAGTGTTTTGGTGGTTTGATTATAATAGAATCGGAGAGATCGTCGTCGAACGCTTGTAGCCTCCTTAGGATCTTCTGGGAGTATATCATGAACCATAAAGTCGATGAAAGGAGTTCTCCAATCATCATCGATGACATTGACTTCAGCAAAATTGCTAAATTCAATATTACGATTATTTTCGATGCAGAACAGTTCTCGGTTGGAGATAACCACCAACTGCTGTCTTTTGATAGGGATGGCTAAGACAGCTGCCAGATTGGCCAAAGCATCCGCTTCAGTATTGTAAGCTCGTCGAACATAGTCTATGAAGAAAGCTTTGAATGATATAGCTATCGTGATCACTGCTTCATGATAAGGCATCAGGTCTTGATGACGGACTTCATAGGTTCCTCTAACCTGATTAACAACCAGCTTAGAATCACCGTAGACTTCGAGATATTCAACATTCAGTTGTTTAGCTAACTGAAGGCCGATGAGTAGAGCATTATACTCCGCCACATTGTTGGAGCAAGGTTCATCCAAAGAGTAGGCTCTTTGGATAGTTTATCCATCTGGAGAAACAAGGACCACTCCAACTCCTGCTACAATAGCACCATTTGGTCCAATTCTTGATGCACCATCAAAGAATAAATGCCAGGTTGGAAATTCTTCAGAGATCATGTTGGCTTCCAATGTCTCGTCTGGAATTTCGTCATAGAGTTTAGATGTCTCAGGCACAGGATGAGCTGCTAAGAAGTCCGCCAGCGCTTGACCTTTGACAGACTTTTGTGGAACATACACCATGTCATATTGAGCTAGCAGGATTGCCCATGTAGCCAGCCGAGAATTAAGTGTGCTAGGCTTCTTCATGAGTACCCGAAGAGGATTAACTCGAGATATGACATGAATAGTTTGGCCAATGATATAATGCCTCATTTTCTGTACAGCAAACATGAGAGCAAGACATTCTTTTTCGACCGGACTATAATGGTGTTCAGCACCAATCATAGTTCGGCTAAGATAATGTATAGCATGTTCATGGCCTTCTTTGTTCTTTTGGGCAAGTAAAGCACCCAATGAATGGTCCATAGCACGGACATACATCAAGAATGGAATGCTAGAGATAGGTGGCACCAAGACTGGTAGGTTCATAAGATATCGTTTGATGTCATCGAATGCTCGTTGACACTCTTCAGTCCAAACAAAAGATACACCTTTCTTCATTAGTTGAGTGAATGGTCTGCAGCGTCCAGACAAGTTCGAAATGAATCACCTGATGTACGCAAGTCGGCCTTGGAATCCTTGTAGCTCTTTTAGGTTGCGTGGAGGACGCATCTCTTGAATGGCTTTGATCTTCTCGGAATCCACGTGTATACCTTTAGAGGTAATGACGAAGCCGAGAAATTTGCCACTAGAGACACCCAAGAATGACTTGGTGGAATTCATCTTGAGCTGATGTTGACGCATGAGATTGAAGATTGTTCTCAAATCTTGGATATGATCTTCTTTTAGACGACTTTTGACAGCAATATCGTCAATGTAGCATTCGACTATTTTACGAAGATGTTCTCTGAAAATGGTACTCATAGCTCGTTGGTAAGTTACACCAGCGTTCTTGAGACCAAATGGCATCACTGTGTAGCAATAGACTCCCCGAGGAGTGCAGAAAGATGTGTGCTTTTCATCTTCGGGATTCATTTTGATTTGATTATATCAGGAGAATCCATCCATAAAAGATATTCGCTCGAACCCACAAGTATTGTCAATCATGACGTCTGTGATAGGAAGAGAAAATTCATCTTTTGGACATGCTTCATTAAGATCTCGAAAGTCGATGCAGACTCGAACTTTGCCAGTTTTCTTCAGAACTGGAACAACATTGGCTACCCAATCAGGATGTTGTTCTTCTCGAATAAAGCCGCAAGCAATAAGCTTCTTGACTTCATCATCAATTGCATCCATTATTTCAGGCTTAAATCGTCTTTGTTGTTGTTTGACTGGTTTAGCATTAGGAAGAATGTTTAGCTTATGAGTAGCAATCTTAGGATCTAAACCCGGCATGTCCTCATAACTCCAAGCAAAGACGTCAATGTATTCTTTGATGAGAAGAATCAACTCTTGCTTATCTACTTCTGGAAGATTCTTGCTAATAAAGATTGGACGAGGTGACTCACTTTCTCCTACATCAATTTGAATTAGTTGATCTTCAGTAGGAGGTTCACATTGTTCAAAGCGAAGTACCCATTGGTTATCCATATGTTGAGCCCAAGGATCTGTTTCAGGATTTTCTTCAACGTCTTCATCATAGCCTTCTGGTAGTTCAACGGAGACCATGTTAGATGATACGATCAGCCTGTGAACTTCACCAATGCTAGTATCAGAATCCCAAGATATAGAATCAGAGGAATTAGAGCGTTCTTCACTGTCTGAGTCAGAGACTACTGGGGATAACAGTGGAGGAGAAGTATATCCGAGACCTTTCTTAGTCCTGCTGTAGTACATTTCCGACTTTCCTTCTGGAACAGTCGTGCGGATAGGAGTTCGTCTACCTTTACCGTAATTGAGGCCACTTTTGAAGTCATAGCCCATTTTCCGGATGATGTCTTTTGATTGTTGACTATAACGATGGAACTGGAGACGTCCTGTATCGTTAAGTTTGCTATCATCCGTATGGCTGAATTGTTTTTCTGGTCCTTTACTAAAAAGTGTTGGACTTTCACCTTTCTTTCGAGAAGGGTGAATACGGTAAGAATCATCTGGATCTTCAAGTGAGACTTCTGTCTGAAGAGATTGTACAACTCCTATTGTAATTGATTGAAAGCTATCTAACATATCCAAATAGCATTTAGTATAATAAATAACATCAGTATACTGGAAAGTAGGTGCTTTTTCATTGATTTGTACATCAGTATTTACAACAGGACCTTTAGCCTTAGCAGGCTTGGTCAGATTAATTACAAGAGGGGGAGAAGAAGAACGTGGGGAAGGCTTGTTACGACGGAGGTCGATAACAAGTGGCTCAGAGGAGGTGAGCTCCCTTTTTTCCTTGTTGCGAGTGAGATCAACAACAAATGGCTCAGAAGGAGTAAGCTGCTTTTTGTCCTTGTTATGATGTAGGTCGATAACAAGTGGCTCAGAAGATGTGAGCTCCCTTTGATCTTGATCAACATCAAATAATTTCTTTTGAATTGGCAAGTGAATAGCCAGTGGTTTAGAAGACTGAGGATGTGAAACTCGCCCTTTGACAGGTATGATAAGAGTGTCTTTGGGCATTGCTTCTTGTTCTTCTTCAGTATCTAAGGCTAACACAATCTTCATGAATTCATCCTTGTACATCCGAGCGTCGTTGCAGTATACTTCAACGCCTTTGAAAGGATAAAGATCCGCAACTTCCTTATGGACTTCTTCCTTATCATCAACATATTTGAAACATTGATGAAGGGTTGATGGAACAATATTATGCTCATGTAAGAATGGTCTCCCCAATAGAGCATTATAAGAACAACCATGATTGTCAATGATATAGAAGGTAACTTTTGTGCGAAGATTGCCTATTTGGAGTTTTAAGCGAATCTTGCCCAAAGGTTCACTCCTTCCCTGATTGAATCCAAGGATGGTGGTGATTGTGGTGGAGAGACTATGTACGGGAATTTTCAGAGCATCGAGCATTGTTTTCGGCATGATGCTGAGAGCAGATCCTGGATCTATTAGGATACGATCGACTTTCATCGAATCAACATATCCTGTATAGTAGAGAGGACGATCATGCCTATTGTCCTCCATCAGCATGTCATCTTGTGTGAAAGTAATGTTCGGAATCAACTCCATAATACTATGACAATGTAGACAAGAGACTGGTTCTGCTTTCGGCTTCTTGAGAAAGGCTAAACAAGTCTCAGCTTGCATAAGAGCTTCACTTAAAGTTTTTCGCGTCTCTCTGGAAAGACGCAAGAGTTCAAAGATAGACAGCCTTGCTGGTGTATTGGCTAGTTGAGCCAATATATCGAAGTTGTAAGGCTTCTCAAGCCCAGTAGGAGATGATTTCTTCAAGGGTTTGTCAAAACGGACTTGTTGCTTGCCTTTGTCAGCCGTTGTTGGCTTGGGAGGAATTGATACTACAACTGGTGAAGATGCCGAAGGGACCTCTTCAGTAGAAGCAGGTTGTGCCGGAGCAGGTTCAGAAGAAGAAGCAGGATCCTTTTGACCTTCAGAATGATTTTTCAAATAGACTTTCCCTGACCTGGTGCCTAACAGAATCTCTTCGTCAACTATGGGATCAAAAGATACCATGTTACAAATTTTGGTTTTGCCTTTAGAACGAGTTTTCTTTTTGGAAGAAGAAGACACCTCGAATTCCGGAGCAAGATCAGGATGTATCCACATAATTTCACCATTGTCAAGAGACAAGGGAACAAGACCTTCATGTAGTGGAAGTGGGAGATTCTCAATCTCAAGAGTTGTTTTAGGAATTGGAATGACACTGTGCTGAACCATCTGTGGAGGGAAGTCCCCAAATTGGACTGAAACCATGTTTGCAGTAACAGTCTTCTCATCTTGTTGCAGAGTGACTACACCAGCATTAACAAGCTCTTGGATTTTGCCTTTGAGCACATAGCATGCTCTAGCAGGATGTCCAATGAATCGGTGGTAGACACAATACTTAGGATGATCAGTCTTACCGACTTCATCAGGTTTCTTTGGGTCAGGGAGTTGAATTTTATTGCTTTTGAGTAAACACTCAAAGATACTTGCGGTGTCATTCTCGTCAAAGGAATACTCCACTTTAGGACGAGGTTCCCTCGGTGGAGGTGCAGAAGGAGTAGGAGTGGATGTAGGCGGAGCCACATTGACAGCCAAAGATTCTTTATTTTTGTTCAAATTAATATTCAAAGTCTCTTTTGCTTTGCGATTGTTTTGGCGATTACCACCACCTGAAGTCTGATGCTCATCTCGATCAGGGTTAGACATTTGTACCCCCAATTGTTTGAACTTGTCGGCACTCACTTCAGCAGCTTTGGCGTTGACAATGAATGAGGGCCAATCTTAGAATTGGGTAGATCCCGTCCACATACTGATAATAGGCAAAAGATTTACCTTACAAGTATCAATAGTGACAGCAGCTGGAGTTCCTGGAGGCATTTTCAAGGCTTCACGATGAAACCGTTCGATAAAACTCTCAGCAGTTTCATTATGTTTCTGTTTGATTTTGTTGAGAGCTGACATCGTCATATCATTGAATCCTTCATAGAACCATTCCAGAAAGATTTGTTTGAGACCTGAAAAAGAAGTAATGCAACCATCGGGCAAACTTCTGTACCAGTCATATGCTACGCCGGCTAAACAACCGACGAACACTCTGGTAAGAAGAGCGTCATTTGGCTGGAGTTGAACAGTCATTACCTCAAAATGGTTGATGAATTGACTTGGGGAAATAATGCCATCGAACAGAGAGATTGTGGGGATTTTGTACTTCAGGGGAAATGGGACTTCTTTCCATTCAACTGGATAGGGCTGCTTAATCCCCAATCTTTGCAAGTTGTCTTTCTTTTTAAATGCTTCGAACTGGGTTCGTAAGAGTTTGACAGCTTCATTGGTGTCTTCTGATGACGAAGAAGGAGCAGGTTGAGTTGTAGTGGTAGGAGGAGGAACAGCATTATAAGCACTACCCCCAGCTCCTGACTGGCTAGGTGTAGTTTGTATTTGCACTTGTACAGGAGGCATTTGCGGAGACACTACCCCCAGCCCAGTATTGGCAGGTACTGAAGATGCTATGATCTCTGGACTAGTAGTAGGTGCAATTGGTGGTGTAGCATGCTGTGCTACAATGATAGAATGCATACTAGCAACTATTTCAGCCATGGTTTTTAGTTTGTCTTCGAGTGCAGCAATTCGCTGTTCCTGATTTATAGAAGTTGAAGCATCTGGATCATCCGTGACGACATACGCTGTTACTTCTCTTGGTACAGTAGAATATACTGTCTGTTCAGAGCTTTCACTGTATGCATCATAATCGGAGAACGAATCATCTCCTGACTGAGAAACAGGAAGATGACCTGAAGGGTTTTGAGGAAGATTCCTTTGACCGATTGTATCTCGGCTTCGAGAACGGGTATGTTGAAACACTCCTTCGAAAGATTCTTGGAGTAATTCTAAATACCGCTGGCTTGGCTTACGAAGTCTGCCATGTTTAGAGCATCTTTTACCCCCAGTGTCTCGGGAAGTCATGTTAACTGAAGCATACAAGACTTCATCTTCCTCTGACATAGGTTCAAATTTAGCAAAAGTTAGACGATCGAAAATAGATCGTTTTGTTGTTTAACAACAACATTGGATGATGACTTTATGATTGCAATGATGATCAGATGGTGGAGGTGTTGAGGCATTGTCCTATTTTTGTCTTAGATGTTCTCGAAGATCAGCAACAGGACGAGGAAAGCTCTGAGGGATTTGTTCTTTGATAATATTCGGAACATGATTCCGATTCTTCAAATGTTTAGTCCCTTGAGTATACAGGGAAGTACTCACTTCATTGGCATAAGTATCAGGATTTTTGTTCCTGGAGATTTGTCTTTGAGGCTTAACCTTCGGCATCGGTTGTTTGCGTTTTGCCGAAGTTGGCCTATTAAGATATGTTCTTAGGTCTGCAAATTCACCTCCGAGGGTTTCTGTTTGAGATACTAACAGTTTTCCCTGTTTGGAACGAGATATTTTGAAAGTTGGAAGGTCTTGGAATTCTGCTATCGGGGTAGGCAGAATACCTCTTTGATCAGTACTCTTGTTATAAAGGAAAGAAGAATCCTTGTTTGAAAGAGTTTTAGTACTGATTGGTGCCAAGGCACATTCAGATGGATCTTCTTTAGTAAAGACTGAAGAAGATTGAGAAAAGACCAAAGGGCCTTTTCCTTTATTTTGAGATGAAGGGTTAGCTAAAGAGCATTTCCCTCTGTTGTCTTCCAATTCATGGGACAAGGAAGTTTGAGAAAAGACCAACGGGCCTTTTCCTTTATTTTGAAGAGAAAGAGGAGTAGCCAAAGGACTACCCCCAGTGGATTGCGCAGGGGCAATAGGGTGTTTAGAAAGAGGAGCAGAATTTCTTTCTTTGTTGTGAAAAGAAGGGAAGTTAGCCAAAAGGCTGTTTTGTGCAGGAATGCTTTGCGCAGGAATTCTGGCCACAGAAGCTGTGGTTTGTGTATCAGGAGTCCTTACTTTAGAGTGCTTGGGAGGCACTTTAGTTACTGGAGTATTAGTTTGCGCAGGAAAAGCTACTGCCAATTGTGCCAGAGTCATAGGAGTCTTGTGTTTTGACAAGGCAGCATATGAAGTAGCCTGTACAACAGTTGCAACAGACTGCACAGCATTGATTATAACAGATTGTGCAGGCTTTGTTGAGACAGACTGTACAGCAGTTGGCACAGCATCCTTGTTGGCAAAACTGCCAGATTGTGCATCAGTCTTGGAGACCCAAACTGAGCGTACTTTGCTCTTGGCAGAAGTGGCTGCAGTACGGGGAGTGGTCTTGGAGTTGAGCATCGTCTCGTAGGCTGTCTGGTTGACCTTAACAACCAGCGTCTTCTGCGTCTTCCCGATAGACGCTACATCACATTGAGTTGCTACTTCCTCATCGGAGGAGAAAGTTGTCCCCAGCAGAGTCGCCATTTTGTTTGCAAAAACAAAAGTATAAAACTTTATTGATACAAACTGTGTAATAAAGATTACAAGAATTCTGGAAAAATTACAACTATAGGAATCCAATCTAGATGACGATTGCTTTATCCCTTGGACGATGTGAACTTTGAAGACGAAGCCTCTGAAGTTGAGAACAACTCTGGAAACTGAAGGCAAAAGCCTCGGAAGTTGAAGGCAAAAGCCTCGGAAGAATACAGCAGCACTTGGGCAAGAACTCCTGGACTCTCTGATTTATGATCTCTGATCTCTGAACTCTTGATATCTCCTCCCCTAAATGAAGACTTGAAACTCTATATATAGAGTTCTGGAAATAACTAACTTTCAGTTATTCTGGACTGCGCAAGATGATTTGCGTAGCAACTGGTTTGCGCAGCCTTGGACTGCGCAGGTAGTTAATGGATCGTGGGCCAACTATCTAGGACACATGGCATCATTTGATTGAAATGTGTATGATCGTGCATAGACAGTTGCCATGTAATGAGCAATTGATGGCATAAATGCCACATGGACTTTATCAGTTATGTTGGTAGAATGCGCAACCTGAACTGCGCAGAGTTTGGTTTGCACAGACTCAGACTGCGCAGGACTGGTTTGCACAATCATGGATTACGCTGCCAACTGTCAGCCGCCCTCGAGCACTGTGCGGCGCGATAAACGAACAGTCTCTTCGTTATCTGTGCTGTCAGCTGTCAGAAAGATTTGATTTGATTCAGGTAATGATGACTTCTGCCACGTCAGCCTGCGCAATTGGAAACGTGCGCAAACTAACCTGTGCAATATGATGTCTGCACAATCTGTCGTCTGCGTAATTCATCAAAATGATGTATATCTTAAATTTTTGACTTTGTTGATTGATGTAACTTGATTTTTTTAGGACCTACACACATCACGATGGGTTTTGTGACCGGTTTACCTAGATCCCCGACTGGTAAGAATGCAGTCTGGGTAATAGTAGATCGACTCACGAAGGTCGCTCATTTCCTTCCCTTCCGAGTTGGACAGACTACTGAGCAGTTAGCAGAAATGTACATGAAGCAGATAGTAAGGCAGTACGGTGTTCCAGTTAGTATAGTATCAGATCGGGATACGCGGTTTACTTCCCATTTTTAGCGGAGCTTACACCAAAGTTTGGGAACCAAGTTAAGATTCAGTACTGCTTATCATCCACAAACTGACGGGCAATCAGAAAGAACCATTCAGACATTAGAAGATATGCTACGGGCGTGTACCCTAGATTTTGGCAGATCTTGGGAGGATCACCTTCATCTAGTGGAGTTCTCCTATAACAACAGCTATCAGGCTAGCATTCAGATGGCCCCGTTCGAAGCATTGTACAGAAGGAAGTGCAGGTCCCCTTTGGCATGGAACGACGTCGGAGAACGGAAGTTGTTGGGACCAGAGATGATCACGCAGACTGTGGAGATAGTTAAGTTGGTCAGAGAACGCCTTCGAGTTGCGCAGGACCGACATCGTCATTGGGCAGATCAGCATCATAGGCCTCTAGAGTTCAGAGTTAGCGACCAAGTATTTCTGCGGATTTTGCCTACTCGGGGTATCATCAGATTTGGAACCCGAGGAAAGCTTAGTCCAAGATACGTTGGTCCTTTCAAGATTCTCGCTCGGGTAGGTGATGTGGCTTATCGACTTGCCCTTCCGCCTTCGTTGACTGGCATACATAATGTGTTTCATGTGTCCCAATTACGTAGGTATGTCCCGGATCCGAGTCATGTCCTCGATCATTCTGAGTTAGTCGTTGGTACCGACCTAACTTACGAAGAACAACCCGTGTCTATTTTAGACCGGCGAGAGAAGGTACTCAAGAATCGGACGATAAGCCTTGTCCGTGTTTCTTGGAACCATCACTCTTCGGGAGAGTCAACCTGGGAGCGCGAGGACGAGATCAGATCTTGGTATCCGTATTTGTTTGACTAATAAGGTATATTTTTGCACCTTATTGACACGATTCCATGATTATCTATACCTGCTTGTTTTTGCACTTTGTGATGTATGATAATAACCGCTATGATAGTTAACTTGTATATGATTGTGCCTTGCTTGCCCTGGTTTCACTATCCTGTGTTGGCTGAAATTTCGAGGACGAAATTTTTCTAAAAAGGGTAGAGATGTCACTCCCCAATCCTGGAATACGCATTTTAATACGTAAACCGATAAATTGTATTTACCTTAAATTTATACGATATTTATTATGCAGTATTTCTTCATGCAATTTCCAAAAATATTCGACAAAATATTATTTTCTAATTTATTTTCTGCATTTGGGCCTACAGTTTTGGCTCATTTGGGTAACCTATTCTTGGTTCACCAATGGTTCATCTTGAACCCTTTGGTTCATCATGAACCCATGGGTCCAAGATCTTTATATATAACTCATCTCCTTCTCTCTCCTCTCATTATTCCTCTCATTTATTTCCTCCACCAACCAAGGCAAGTACCAACTTGCTCAAGAGATGGATCAATAATTTTGTTAATGATTTCTTACAAAATTATTTGTCAAAACATGTTCTTCTCCTCAATCTATACTAGTTTAGAACTTGGAAATTTCTATTTTGAAGCTTTGATTTTTATAGATCTAAGTTTTAATCATTTTCGGATTTTGCATGGTTTGATCTACTTTAGTTGGATTTTATGGGTTTTTGATGCTTCCATGTGGAAGAGCATTCAGTTTCACCCAAGTTGGAACCTTAGAAATCTGGATTTGGAGTTCGGATGACCAAGTTATGATGCTTTGAAGCTTTGGGTTCAACCATGGTGTTCTTGCTGTTTGGAGAAGACAGTGAGCAGTGTGCTTCTGTTTGGGCACGCTTCTTGTTGGAAGCGTGTCTCTCCCCGTGAGTCTACGTGACTTTTCACGCAGCTCTCTCCTTGAGCCCGCGTGACTTTTCACGCAGCTCTCTCCTCGAGCCTGCGTGACTTTTCGCGTAGCTCTCTCTTTGAGCCTGCGTGACATTTCACGCAGCTCTCTCCTTGAGCCTGCGTGACTTTTCACACAGCTCTCTCCTTGAGCTCGTGTAACTTTTTACGAAGCTCTCTCCTTGAGCCTGCGTGACTTTTTACGCAGCTCTCTCCTTGAGCCCGCGTGACTTTTCACGCAGCTCTCTCCTTGAGCCTGCGTGACTTTTCACGCAGCTCTCTCCTTGAGCCTGCGTGACTTTTCACGCAGCCCTCTCCTTGAGCCTGCGTGACTTTTCACGCAACGCTCTCCTTGAGCCTGCGTGACTTTTCACGCAGCTCTCTCCTTGAGCCTGCGTGACTTTTCACGCAGCTCTCTCCTTGAGCCTGCGTGACTTTTCATGCAGCTCTCTTGAGCCTGCGTGACTTTTCACGCAGCTCCCTCCTTGAGCCTTCGTGACTTTTCACGCAGCTCTCTCCTTGAGCCTGCGTGACTTTTCACGCAGCCCTCTCCTTGAGCCTGCGTGACTTTTCACGCAGCTCCCTCCTTGAGCCTTCGTGACTTTTCACGCAGCTCTCTCCTTGAGCCTGCGTGACTTTTTACGCAGCCCTCACCTTGAGCCTGCGTGACTTTTCACGCAGCTCTCTCCTTGAGCCTGCGTGACTTTTCACGCATGCTGCCTTGAGTGAGCCTGCGCGACTTTTCACCCCTTGAGCGTGCGTGCTGTTGTGCGTACGCTTTTGATATTTTATCAGATATTATATGCCCATTTTATATCCTTACGCCTTTTGTCCCGAGCATGATATGAGAACTAATGTGACCCCAGAGAACAAAGTGTTCCTACCCGATACATGTACCTGAATGTCCCAGTTCTTGTTCATGCTCGACAAATGACTCGTAACTCCACGTGGCGTATTTGCAATGATACATTACACTAAGGAGGGTAGCACATGTTGACATACTGATTGACATGGATCCTCTTTGGGGTACTCGTACTAAAGTACGACTTTAGGAGGATAATCATGCAGGCCACAGCATGTGAGTCCAAGATTTCACCTAGGGTTAAATTAGGCAACTAAACATACTAGATGCATGGGGAGGGCAAAATCCCGAGATCGTGTTACACCAGCCGCCTTGAGATATTGTCTTGACGCGCCGGCTGGTCTCCACGGATACTGTGTCATCCGCAACGAGCGGATGACTGTATCTGATTAATTCCTGCTATATATTATATGTCTTGGCAAGGTGGCCTTACGAGGGACCTGTGCTTAATGCCACCTGTCTACGCGAACCCCTGGGTTGGCTAGCCTTGCTGGAAAGATACGATCTGAGGATTTTGAAATAACATGATGCGAGGATAACCTCGTCCCACTAGAAACTCGTAGACTTGATTGGCCACGAAAACGACTTGCGTGTATCTTATTACCTTCCGTGAATAACTGAGGGAAGCGGACTGTCATGGTACGTGATCCAACCCATGTTCTTGTTTGATTGTTGGGTTGGTTATCGTACTATGACAGGCTGTGGACCGAAGTTATGAACGGAAGACTTATTCTGGTTGTGAAGTGCTACTTCTGTGAATGACTGAGGAACATGGTCTATCATGGTACATGATCCAACCCATGTTCTTGTTTGATTGTTGGGTTGGTTATTGTGCTGCGATAGGCTATCGACCGAAGTCACGATCATGAGATTTTATTGTTTATACCTTTTTAACTTATGTGAAAGTTATAGAGTACGACACGTCCCGACTCCATGCGGCACCTTTTGTCCTTGTTTGGTTGTAAGGGTGCCATATGGGTTCGAGGATGTTGCGCTACCCTATAATAGTTGCATAAGTATTACTATTATCAATCATCCTATTAACTGGGTTTTTAAATCTTAACTCTTGTGCCCCTTTGGCGGTACTTGCTATTCGGGGCTGACCCCGCTGGTTTTGTTTGGCCAGATCTCGTAGCAGAGCCTGAGGACACGATCTTCCTCCCTGACATCCATGGTGCATACTAGGAGCATGGCGGTTCGGGGACTCGAGTGGGTTTCTTCTCCACCACTCCTGCTTATACTTTTGCGGCGTTTAGCCACCGGCACCTGTTAGCCGGAATAATTGATATTTTGTGTCAGTACATCATTGTAATTAAACAGACTGCAGCTGTGTATAATTTTGTACTCCTGACTCTCTGAGATAGCTAAATTATAAAGCTAGTCTCTCATGACCATTTTGATGAAGCGTCGGGGACGCCTTACTGCTTTATCTTTAATATTCATTTAATTGCTGATGTGACTTGATTGATTGAGACATAGAACTCTGTGGGACCATAGGAGACTTGATTATAGCATGTACCCCCTAGTCTCTCGACAGCCACGATCGTCGTATGACGTTACGTACCTCATATGGAGTAGCTGGCCTAGTCCGTCTCCGTATTTCGGTACGGGGGCGTGACAGTAACTTTTAGGAGTCTCGAACCATTCGGGGCGCATGGCTTTTGAGGTGCATGCGAGGCTTCAGTAATGACTTTACTCCTGTCGCGCCTGACTGAGGGCGCATGGTGATTGCTGCGCCTATTTGAGGGCGCATGGTGCTGGCTGTAGACTTAGGATCCTTTCTTTGTAGAAATTCTCCTTTGTACAATCTTTTCTAGACATGTAATAGACTTTTATATGTACAATAAAAAGTCCTCTTTTAATGTCTATATTTGTTATTTTTGCTGTAAAGTACTTTATCTGAGCTCTGGCGCATGTAGTGTCTGGCGCATAGATTTTCTGGTTCTGAAATTCCTTGCTTCTACATACCCGTTCCTCGTCAACTGAGATTTCTTCGTCACCGATACGATCTACGTGTATAAAATTCTGACGAGGCCATGAATAGGACACTAGGCCTTTTCCTTTCAATTTTGGTGCCTCCACACCTAGGTACTCCATGATTGTTGTCTCAGCGGAAAATGACTCATCAAATATTATAGGTTCACCTGTGATAGGTAAACCTAAAATATTTGCAACATCTTTAAGCACAATAGTCATTTCTCCGAAAGGTAGCTGGAACGTATTTCGTCCGGGCCACCAACGCTCTACTAGACTGAGAATCAAGTCTCTATCGTGACGTAGAAAACGTATTTGATCAAGGTACTGAAAACCAAATACGTGCAATAAAGCTTCTTGGTCACTAGTCAATTTCCAGAAACCAAGTTGGCCCTCATAGCGCCATGTATTATGTTCTCGACACCTCACTTCCTTTTTATAATCACATAGCTATATATAAAACATACAAACTATGTTATTACAAAACATATAAAATGTAAATTTTATTCACTAACACAAATAAAAGTATATATACCTCTCCAGTAAATATCAAACTACATATGTGCGACTCGCGTTGCTGCTTAATCAATTATGTAGTTGGCCCCCTGGTATATGACCATCGTTTTGGGTATTCATCTGTAAAAAGATGGTTGTCAAAAGACACTACACCAAAATAGACAATTTGTAACACATTTTTTTTCCAATTAGTAACGGTTATTACCATTACGAACTTGTAACGATAATAACCGTGACAAAAATTGATTAACCGTTACTAAATCAATATTATTATATTTTTATTTGATTTTTACAATAAAAAGTTTCCTACAGATCCCGAAAGTCCCTTTATTCCCTCCTTCATAATTCTAAATTCCCTCCTCCCAATTCTAAAACCCCTCTAAAATTCTACCGCCCCCCGCATGATCTTTCTCCTCTCAAAAACTCAAAAATCCCTAATAATCCTACCCATCAGCCTCCCTGATCTTCTCGTCGCAACCCTCACCGCCAAAGACACAGCAACAGCGGCAGCCTCCGTGAGGCCGTCATGATCTCTCTCCGTGAAGCTCCCTCTTGAGGCTGGAAAGGCCACCCTGGCCGCTCCGCTCATCCTCGCGTATGCAAATATTTCTCTTATATATTCTCATGTTCCTGAATATTCATTTTTGTATTACAAGCATGGCTAATTGTAATCTCCAACCTTTTACTCTAATTTTTCTTATTTGGTAAGGTTGCTGACAACTTCAAAGCAAGCCCACGTTGAAAGTAAGTATTTTTTGCTCCATTTTGGTGTCATCAACCTTCATCTGAACTTTTTGGGACACATGTTAGAAAATAGATTTTAAATGTTAGAAAATAGATTTAATAAATTTTTGTTCAGGCTGATATCAGAACTTTTTATTATGTTTTATGATTCAGATTCGTGAATTTGAATATAGTCCTTGTTGGATCTCTCTTTTGCAGGGCCTGGAAAAACTAATGCCCGCTCAGGATAATATGAGAATCTCTCTTTTGCAATGGTGCTATGCCAGTTATAGGGAGGTTATTCTTCAACTTTTTTAACACTATATTTTACTCCTTGATGGGTCTCTCTTTTGCAATGGTGCAATTATCACTGAAAATACATATAAATTGTCAAGAGAGGGCCAAAATGGATTTTGTATCCTTTTCAAAAGTCAAATAGATACCGATAGTTTTTATCTTCTAAAAGGGATTGGAAGTATTAATAGAGGTTATGTATTTTCTTGTTATATTAAGAAAGGCACCATGAAATATTTTCTAATTTAGTACACTTTTGTTGAGAGTTATATTTCCACTGATGTCTAGGAGAACATAGGCTTTTTTTTTACTTGCATCAAGACGATAAGTAGGATATACTACACCATAATAGGCGATTGCCTTGAGAAACTTTCACCTAAATTACTTGTAAGTGCAATGAAGCTATCCTCCTTGAACTATCAATAGTGAAGCTTTTAATTTGGTCCAACATATATACATAGTCGTCACCATCTGAAAGATAACTACAATAACAAAGATGCCAAGAGAAGCATTCAGCAATCAAACATCCATGCATAACATTAACTTGCCTCCAAAGAGCATGCAATATCAGTTCTCTGTCAATACTAGAGGACTGGTTTGCCATAATCAGGCAACCATCAAACTGAAAACCCAAATTCAATGGCACATCTATATACCTTTGGTTTGATGACTGAAATACTGATTATTATATTGTGTATGACTAAGATATCGATCTTCAAGAAACAAGGTATTTAAGATTCTACTGTCCACAACAAAATGTTAACTCCTAGCCATCCACAAAGAAGAAAGGAAATGCCCTACTCTTGCAGTTGTTAGACATCTATAATCACGAGGAATTGGTGGTGGTATTTCTTAGGACAACTTTATTTCAACTTAATAAAACATTTATCCTGTCTTGTGCACATATTTTGCCATGTAGTAGTATATTTTAACGCATGTATCATTTTTGATACATGTCAGGCAAGGTAGTACACTAACATCGGAGTCGTGCCGCCCACATCCGACCTACTCCCTTTCTTCTCAGACAACAGGGGGAGCCCCTCGCTACCTCTGGCCTCCTCATGACCTCCTTATCAAAATTTTGTTCAAATTATAAATTTCTAAACCTGAACTATAGGAACTCTTGCTAGCGTGTAACAAATGCAACACGATACTGTAGGTATATGACTACACCGACACCACATTACCTTTTGGTGCAGTCATATGTAGTATATTTTGTAGTGTACTTGTCGTGTCTGACACAATCTGACACTCCCCAATCCTGGAATACGTATTTTAATACGTAAACCGATAAATTATATTTACCTTGAATTTATACGATATTTATTATGCAGTATTTCTTCATGCATTTCCCAAAAATATTCGACAAAATATTATTTCCTAATTTATTTTCTGCATTTGGGCCTACAGTTTTGGCTCATTTGGGTAACCTATTCTTGGTTCACCAATGGTTCATCATGAACCCTTTTGTTCATCATGAACCCATGGGTCCAAGATCTTTATATATAACTCATCTCATTCTCTCTCCTCTCATTTACTTCCCCTCATTTATTTCCTCCACCAACCAAGGCAAGTACCAACTTGCTCAAGAGATGGATCCATAATTTTGTCAATGATTTCTTACAAAACTATTTGCCAAAACATGTTCTTCTCCTCAATCTATAGTAGTTTAGAACTTGGAAATTTCTATTTTGAAGCTTTAATTTTTGTAGATCTAAGTTTTAATCATTTTCGAATTTCCTTGGTCTTGATCTATTTTCGTTGGGGTTTTGTGGGTTTTGATGCTTCCATGTGGAAGAGAATTCCATTTCACCCAAGATGGAACTTTGGAAATCTGGATTTGGAGTTCGGATGGCCAAGTTGTGATGTTTTGAAACTTTGGGTTCAACCATGGTGTTCTTGCTGTTCGGAAAAGACAGAGAGCAGTGTGCCGAGCTGCTTAGCTTACGCACACTGAGCTGCGCGCGCTCTTTAGCGCTGCGTACACAGCCTTGAGTACGCTTCCTGTTGGAAGCGTGTCTCCCCTTGAGCCTGCGTGACTTTTCACGTACGCTGCCTTGAGTAAGCCTGCGTGACTTTTCACGTACGCTGCCTTGAGTAAGCCTGCGTAACTTTTCACGTACGCTGCCTTGAGTAAGCCTGCGTGACTTTTTACATACGCTGCCTTGAGTAAGCCTGCGTGACTTTTCACGTACGCTGCCTTGAGTAAGCCTGCGTGACTTTTCACGTACGCTGCCTTGAGTGAACCTGCGTGACTTTTTACGTACGTTGCCTTGAGTAAGCCTGCATGACTTTTCACGTACGCTGCCTTGAGTAAGCCTGCATGACTTTTCACGTACGCTGCCTTGAGTGAACCTGCGTGACTTTTCACGTACGCAGCTCCCCTTGAGCGTGCGTGCTTTTGTGCGTACGCTTTTGATATTTTATCAGATATTATATGCCCATTTTATATCCTTACGCCTTTTGTCCCGAGCATGATATGAGCACTAATGTGACCCCGGAGAACAAAGTGTTCCTACCCGATACATGTACCTGAATGTCCCAGTTCTTGTTCATGCTCGACAAATGACTCGTAACTCCACGTAGCATATTTGCAATGATGCATTACACTAAGGAGGGTAGCACATGTTGACATACTGATTGACATGGATCCTCTTTGGGGTACTTGTACTAAAGTACGACTTTAGGAGGATAATCATGCAGGCCACAGCATGTGAGTCCAAGATTTCACCTAGGGTTAAATTAGGCAACTAAACATATTAGATGCATGGGGAGGGCAAAATCCCGAGATCGTGTTACACCAGCCGGCTTGAGATATTGTCTTGACAAGGTGGCCTTACGAGGGACCTGTGCTCAATGACACCTGTCTACGCGAACCCCTGGGTTGGCTAGCCTTGCTGAAAAGATACGATCTGAGGATTTTGAAATAACATGATGCGAGGATAACCTCGTCCCACTAGAAACTCGTAGACTTGATTGGCCGCGAAAACGACTTGCGTGTATCTTATTACCTTCCGTGAATAACTGAGGGAAGCGGACTGTCATGGTACGTGATCTAACCCATGTTCTTGTTTGATTGTTGGGTTGGTTATCGTACTATGACAGGCTGTGGACCGAAGTTATGAACGGAAGACTTATTCTGGTTGTGAAGTGCTACTTCTGTGAATGACTGAGGAACATGGTCTATCATGGTACATGATCCAACCCATGTTCTTGTTTGATTGTTGGGTTGGTTATTGTGCTGCGATAGGCTATCGACCGAAGTCACGATCATGAGATTTTATTGTTTATACCTTTTTAACTTATGTGAAAGTTATAGAGTACGACACGTCCCGACTCCATGCGGCACCTTTTGTCCTTGTTTGGTTGTAAGGGTGCCATATGGGTTTGAGGATGTTGCGCTACCCTATAATAGTTGCATAAGTATTACTATTATCAATCATTCTATTATCTGGGTTTTTAATCTTACCTCTTGTGCCCCTTTGGCGGTACTTGCTATTCGGGGCTGACCCCACTGGTTTTGTTTGGCCAGATCTCGTAGCAGAGCCAGAGGACACGATCTTCCTCCCTGACATCCATAGTGCATACTAGGAGCATGGCGGTTCGGGGACTCGAGTGGGTTTCTTCTCCACCACTCCTGCTTATATTTTGTGCGGCATTTAGCCACCGGCACCTGTTAGCCGGATTACATGATATTTTGTGTCAGTACAGAATTATAAATAAACAGACTACAGCTGTGTATAATTTTGTACCCCTGACTCTCTGAGATAGCTAAATTATAAAGCTAGTCTCTCATGATCATTTTGATGAAGCGTCAGGGACGCTTTACTGCTTTATCTTTAATGTTCATTTAATTGCTGATGTGACTTGATTGATTGAGACATAGAACTCTGTGGGACCATAGGAGACTTGATTGTAGCATGTACCCCTAGTCTTTCGACAGTCACGATCGCCGTATGACGTTACGTACCTCATATGGAGTAGCTGGCCTAGTCTGTCTCCGTATTTCGGTACTGGGGCATGACACAATCACAACACGGATACAACATGAGCTTTGCAATGTCAGAGTTCTCCCTGAATGGTAACTGAAAAAGATCATATTATGCTTTTCTCGACCATCCTCCAAATATATCAAAAACCTGATGGTTCCTGCATTACTCTTTTCAATTAGATTTTGTTGATGCTCTGTTGAAAATAGATCCAAGTAGAATCATGTACATTTAGACTTAAAGAGAATTGCAGGACATATATCTACTATTGTGTGTCATAGAAGGCTAGGACTTATCTTGTAAATTCACTAGGATTCACATATAACCATTTTTTATTGATATTCAAAAAAAATTGCTAACATGAATATAACCGATATGCCATACTGCCATAGTCTGCTTTCTAACTTAGGATGATGTATCTTGATCATTGATACACATTACTGTAGTGTCTGATGCAAGCTTCTGATTATTGTATGGCTTTCTTAATTTAGGCTTGTGCGCCATATCCGTATTCTGATCCTTATGCTGGAGTGATTAGTACAAGTTATGTACCTCAAGTACTGGTATATGACTTGTATCAATGAGGCTTTTTATTTCTGGCAAGTCGAAACTATTTCATGAACCCGTGAATTTTTGTCCTGGAACCTTGTCCATGTCGATCACCATATTCACTTGAAACCTTGTTCGTGTCCACAATATTCTCATAACTTTACACTCTAGCCTCTAACATGTTTCCTAGACACTTTTCCTAGACACTTCTTTAGAAGGCATCGTAAAAATAGAAGAAGACATTTTCTTGAACATGCATTCGGATAAAAAAAAGTCATTTTTTGACCAAATGAGCAGTACTGCATAAGCAAGATAGATAACATGTCAATTGGTTACACAAAATTAAGAACTTACAGTACCAGTTAGAGAAGGTGTATCGACTGCACTTTTCTTCGTAGAGACCTTCTCCGGTCTAAGTTTTTCCTATGTGTTATCAGTGAACTTTCAATTTGTGAATCTGGATATTGATGTGCTTCATCCCTTGTGATACATCGAATTTCTTGCAAGATGAGTCATGCTCTACCTATCATGAGGAATTTTCGTCTTCTAAGATCCATTGTGTCTCTCAAGTAATAAATTGAAATTACTTTCCTTCATGTACAAAAATAACAATATCAGTTGTGTATCTCTAGTAATAAAGATCCATTTTGCTCATATCAGTTGTGCATCTCTCAAGTAGTGAAGAATCCATTTTGCTCATATTCTGTTCCCGTACAAATTACTGATATCAGTTGTTTATATATCTCAACTAGTAAAGAATCCATTTCACTAATATGCTCCTCTTTTGTACTGGTATCAGTTGTGTATCTCAAGTAGTAAAGCGCCCATTTGACTGACTAATAATACTGATGGTGGTATGATGTGTCAGTTGGGTACATCAAACACCGACTAGACTAGCTTGCAAAACCATAACTAACTGGCCATTGCTTATGACAAGCACCAACTAATATCCATAGACATTCCGTAAACTAGCATACCACATATTATCCTAAATAACTGTCTGCAATCTCTAATTTAGTACTGTTATACCAAATTAAACAATAAGAAAGACAAACTACATCTCTATATATACAACTAATTTCTCAATGAAACTCATAGTTAATTTTGAATATTCCTAATTGAAAACATTAGCATGATACATTTGAAGCAATAAAAAATTGAAGAAATTGAAAACAATTAAACTCAAACTCATAAATTAGCATAAGCAAATAATTAATTACTTTTAAAACTAGCCTTCCACACCAGAACCAACATACATGTGAATTGTTGCTTTGTTACAGTATAGGACAACACAAGGCACATATAAGCAGAATCATAGCATGCAAAACTATGAAAAATGTGTACAACAAAACCTTTAAAATTTTATTAGCAACTTCATGGCATAGCCTCGTAAGTTTTAGAAACTGCAATGTGCCCAGGACCTGGTGCAGTTAAAGGTCTCATCTAGTGTCTGCAAACTGATGATTATAGATTGTTGTATGTCCCGACAATGTTGTAAGGCAAGCCTAAGTAGAAAGGAATTCATATCGTGCCCTTTGTAGTCTCAAAGTACACCTGATAGATTGGATTGGCATCATCTTTGTTCTTATATTATATATCATGAAACCTTAACTTCAATCATTCATATGATTGATATGATCTTTTAAGGTTCCATTTGACATCTTTGTAATGCTAAAATAAGTCAACACAGTAAATCATCATGGTACCAGGAACTATCATGAACTCATGATGCTTGACACTACCTGTTTTTTCTCCTCTTGATGCCGTAGTTTCTATCACATGTTTATTTGTTCTTTTTTGCTTATAAAACATTGCAGGACTTGAGAATAGGCTAACTTTTTGAGATTGTTGTGGATTACCCTGACAGGTAAATCATTTTTCCTTAGTCTATTGAAACTAGTCTTAGCTAATATTTCTAGATTACAAATATATGAGGACGAATATCACTTCTCTATAACTCTATTTAAAACTGAAATTTCACAAACTGTTTGGTTATGCATATAACGCTTTCCAGCATATGTCCAGTAAAACCTTATCTGCACATGCTTTATTTTGGTTGTCATATTTTTCCTCTTATGCATATACCAGTACATGCAAGACAAGGTTGACACAATCACCTCCATTCCTCATGTTAGTCCCATTTGACTTACACAAGCATACATGGTCGTAGACATGCAATGTAACCACAGACACATGTGCCCAAATTTGGTAAAAAGATGTTCGTAGTTTTAAACTCGATTCCCTAACTTATTTTGTTTGTTTGTATGCTTTACTATTTAGTATGAATGCCTGAAAGTGTAAATGTATGTTCTTGTATCATATATATTGCCTCCAATTATGTCTGATCTTTTCTATGTCGATCCTCTTGTATTGGTTATGTATACCGAGAATAATTAGCATACTCACACAGGTAAGATAGACCGCTGATAGCCTGCTCATGCTCATGTTTGTGGGATCTTTTTAATATTTTTTTCATGCTAATATTGTTTCTTATAATCCTTTTGGAATGGTATGTAAGAGAAATGTGATATATAAAAATGGAAAACTGATGTATGTTTGGCAAAAATGTGTTGACCACATCCACTTGCGCATTGTCTTTTTGGACGAACCTCTTATCTCTAATGATTTGTACTTATATCTCGATACTGATACTTGGTTGGTTTTGGTTTTGTGATACAGTTTTATAAAAAGAAACATCATTATCAAGTTGAGCAAGCAACTGGTAAAAGGAATGAAGATCTTCGTAGCCTTCAAACTTCTAATGATTACAGAAAGTTTTGTGATGTGCACGTGCACATGAATGTTCTTGTATTTGTGTGGCATTTATAAGTAGTAAGAAATGTAGTATCTATTGGAGCCTATTATTGGTTGTCCTTTGCTTATTATAGCATTAATGAAACTAAAATGTTGTGGTATTGAACTTATATATTTTGTTGGGCATGTAAAATTACATATTGTCGAATTTAAATATTATTGTTTAATTTATATAGTTTAATTTATATAGTTTAACTTATAATGTTTATTGGAGTGTGGTTTAATTACTTGTCATTGGAAGATAATTGAATTCACGTTCAGGACAAATATATTCAAATAATATTATTTTTGGGCAAAAAATGGTTTTTTTTAACATTTATAACCGTTACAAAGATGGAAAAGAAGTATAGGAAGAGCACATTTTTGTAACGTTTATAATCGTTACGAAGATAACTTTAGTCACGGTTATTACCCTTACGAAATCCGTCACAAAAATTATTTTTGTAACGGTTATAACCGTTATGAAATCCGTTACAAAAATTGGTCACGACTAATTAGTCACGGTTATTACCGTGACAAATTTTTTTGTCACGGTTATAACCGTTGGCAATCTCCTATTTTGCTGTAGTGATACATATTTAAATACTCATGAATAAGATCTACATTAGGTTCATGATTAAGGTTTACATTAGGTTAGGATTAAGATTATTACTAGAATTTTGAATACAATTAGGATAAAGGTCAATGATGGATTAATTTGGGGTTTAAGTTAGGTTCAAGATTAGGTTTAAGTTAGGGTTAGGGTTTAAGTTAGGTTCGAAATTAGTGTCAGGATACAAGGATGAACATTAGTGTTTATGTAATATGCACTATCAATGAACATTAGTGGTTGTTATTTTCTATAAAATTGTAGGTATCATTGATTATTTCTAAAAATAACATTAGTGTTTATGACACACAATTAGTGTTTACATTCTTGTATCCTAACACTAATTTTCATTGATTTTACACAAATATGAACACTAATTGTAAATATCAATGAATATTAGAGCTACAACACTAATATATCAATGAACATTAGTGGTTGTTATTAGTGGTTGATATAAAATGACACACAATTTTAGTGAAAATGATTAAATGATACCTATAAATGATAGTGGTTGTTATTTTTAGAAATAATTAAAATACCTACAATTTTATAGAAAATGATACCTATAAATGAACATTAGTGTTTATGCTCGTAGGATTTTGATAGTGGTTCAAAAATAGTGTTAGGATACAAGGATGAACATTACATGTAATAAATAAAATTTAAAAAATATTTGTGTTAGAATATGAGAAATATGTCCTAGAAAAATATGAGAAATATCAACATTACTTAGGATACAAAGATGAACATTAGGATACAAAATAAGAAAGAGAAAAAAAAAAACTAACCACTTTCTTTCAAGTTCTTCTCCTTCTCCTTCCTCCTCCTCCTCTTCTTTTCTTCTGCTTCTTCTTCTTCTCTGCTTCACTCACAGCAACAAAACTACTTCCATCAACCCACAAACACTTTACTCCCCACCTACCAACCACCCCCACCAACCTATTGAATATCCAAACGGGAACCAACTGAACCGAAGTGAACGGGGGGTTGAATCGAAGTGGACAGGGGGGAAGGGCTGAACCGAAGTGAACGGGGGGGGGGGGGGGGGGGCTGAACCGGAGTGAACCGGGGGGGAGGGATTTCCGACAGACCATCTGTCGGAATTTGGGGTGATGTCCAAATTCCGACAGACCGTCTGTCGGAATTTGGGCATCACTCCAAATTCCGACAGTCAGCCTTTCGGATCTTATCGTTTACATAAATTTTTCAAACTTTTATCGTTATTATTAATTTATATTAAATTTCTTATTGTACAGTAAATTTTCTTTTCTTTTTTTTCGGTGTTCGGATTTTTTGTCAATCCGACTTTGACGTTGCTTATGCTTTAGGGGGAAAAAAATCCACTTTGCTTTCAGTATGAAGCTGTTCCGAAATAAATTAGCTTTATTTTTAAAGAAAATTGTAATTGCTAATCAGATTTATATAATATCACCGTTTTTTTTTAAGATGGATTACCAAAAAACTAGTTTATTTGGGAAAACTAGTTTATTTTATATGTATATAAAATAAAACCTCATTAGCAAAAAAATCTATTGAATTTTTACAATTTCGTATTGAAAAGCTAAGTCCATTAAATAGCAAAAAAAAAGTCTAACCGAATAAATTGAGTAAATCAATCAGATTATATCGATTCGACTTGGATTTTAAGATTTGAATTTTGTATAATTTCGTATTGGGAAAATTTATGAAATGCCCAAAAATTTAAAAAGTTTTATGAAAAACCCACCCCAAAATAAACTTTCATCGCGTGCCCAGCTTTAACTTAAAAATTAAAAAAAGGGCACGGCATGACCCTTTTGTCCTTCTAATTTATTAAGAATATCAACAAACCCAGCAATTTTTATGAAAAACGGTTCGATTCCAGAAGATACAAAACCAAGAGACTCTTCAAAAAAGTGTTTCTATCGCTCCCTCCTCTTCCATACTCTGTTCGGTTGCGATTTTAGGTCATCTCCTCCAAAAATCTTAGAAATTTCTTACAAGAAATCGCCAGCGAATCTCCATCACAATGTCGCAATCATCAGCAATAGATGTAGACCAAGTTAGAGAAGAAGGAGAAGAAGTAGTTGTTGGAAAGCAAACGAAAGGAGGGATGAAAGTTAAGAAGGTTGCTCGTAGACGAAATGCTCCAAAAGAAAAAGAAGTGCAAGAAGCAGTAGAAGAACAAGAACAACAAGAACAAGAAGTAGCAGGGGAGGAAGAAGAAGATCAAGAAGAAGGGAAGAAAAAAGGTAAAACTTTGATACCTGTTCATTCTCCGTTTATATTGACGCGGCAAATGAAAATGATCATTCTCCGTCTATAAAATACACGGAGGATGCCCTTTCTGTGTCATTTGAACTAGAAATGGCCATTCTCCGTCTATTTTGAGACGGAGAATGGCATTCTCCGTGTTTAAACACACGGAGAATGGCATTTTCTGTGTTTTTGACCTAAAGAACGAGCATTCTCCGCCTAATATGAGACGGAGAATGTCATTCTCCGTTATAAAATAGACGGAGAATGACCTTTCTTCTTGCATTAACCTAGAGAAATGAACATTCTCCGTCTTACTGACACGGAGAATGCCATTCTCCGTCTATTTTATAACGGAGAATGGCATTCTCTGTCTATTTCGACACGGAGAATGGCATTCTCCTTGTATTTTGACCTAAAGAATGAGCATTCTCCGCCTTATTGAGACGGAGAATGTCATTCTCTGGGTCAAAATAAAGGGAGAATGTCATTTCCCGTGTTAATACAAAACGGAGAATGCCATTCGCCGTCTATTTTAATACGGAGAATGTCATTCTCCGTTTTGTATTAACACGGAGAATGGCATTCTCCCTTTATTTTGATCTAAAGAACGAGCATTCTTCGCCTAATATGAGACGGAGAATGGCATTCTCCGTATTAAAACACGCGAAGAATGGCATTCTCCTTGTATTTTGACCTAAAGAATGAGCATTCTCCGCCTTATTGAGACGGAGAATGTCATTCTCTGGGTCAAAATAAAGGGAGAATGTCATTCCCCGTGTTAATACAAAACGGAGAATGCCATTCGCCGTCTATTTTAATACGGAGAATGTCATTCTCCGTTTTGTATTAACACGGAGAATGGCAATCTCCCTTTATTTTGATCTAAAGAACGAGCATTCTCCGCCTAATATGAGACGGAGAATGGCATTCTTCGTATTAAAACACGTGGAAAATGGCATTCTTCTTGTATTTTGACCTAAAGAATGAGCATTCTCCGTCTTATTGAGACGGAGAATGTCATTCTCTGGGTCAAAATAAAGGGAGAATGCAATTTCCCGTGTTAATACAAAACGGAGAATGAGATTCTCCGTCTATTTTAAAACGGAGAATCACATTCTCCGTCTATTTTGACACGGAGAATGGCATTCTTCCTTTATTTTGATCTAAAGAACGAGCATTCTCCGTCTAATATGAGACGGAGAATACCACGCCTTACTGAGACGGAGAATGCTCATTCTCCGGGACAAAATAAAGGGAGAATGCCATTCTCCTTGTATTTTGACCTAGAGAATGAGCATTCTCCGTCTTTCTGAAGCGGAGAATGAGCATTCTCCGTCTTGCTAACGCGGAGAATGACATTCTCCTTTTAAAACACGTGGAGAATGTCATTCCCCGTGTTAATACAAAACGGAGAATGCCATTCTCCGTGTCAAAATAGACGGAGAATGATATTCTCCGTCTATTTTGACACGGAGAATGGCATCTCCGTGTGAATACAAAACGGAGAATGCTCATTCTCCGTCTATTTTGACACGGAGAATGACATTCTCCGTCTAATATTAGACGGAGAATGGCCTTCTTCTTATTATAATAAAGAAGAATGTTGACGTAAACCTAATTGTTATTGTTTTTAGAAAAAAAAACTGTCAGGAACAAAGAAGAAAGACTTTTTCGTGCAACATTCACCCCAATACTCTCTCTCATGGATGAGGTGAAGGAAAAGTTTCGCCATTTGCCTGAAGCAGTTGTTGAAAGCTTGAAGAATGTAGGATTCTACAGCTTCGTAGATGTATTCTACAGAACTATGGTGAAAAAATCAGAACTATCTAAAGTCACCCAAGGTCTGGAGAACTTGATGGGGACTTATTTGGAAGAAGATGGAATTGGATATTTCCAATTGAGCAGCAGTGTCAAGGTAGCACCAACTGCTGATGAGATGGCAACCATTTTCGGTCTGCCAATGAATGATGACACTGAAGTTGATGAGAAGTATTTGAAGATCATCACTGAAAAGAAGAAGACCCACCCACCAGCAGACTCATTCAGCATGTGTACAAAACACTTCACAAGATTGCTGAAAAATTCCAAGGGCAAAAATGCTGAAGTCTCAAACGCAGAAGTTAGGAAAAGGATATTAGAGCTGCTGGGGGGCGAAAATGCAAGTCCTGATGAATTGGCCAAGTTGATAGTATTCAACTTGTGCCAAACAGCATTCTTCACCAGAATGGGGGGGTCGAACTTGCCATACAAGTTCTTCGCTCTGGTGGAGAGCACAGATGTTATAAAAATCATCTGTTGGCCTCGGATTATACTGGGGTACGTCATGGACAGCATAAAGAGGGCTGTCACAAAATCTGAAGATGGTGATGTTGATATATCGTACAAGAAGATTGAAGGTTGTACGATATACTTCTTGTATTGGTTTGCAGAGCACAGTCGACTGATAGAGAGGAAGTGCAAACCAACAGTCGCATCTCCGAGATTCGATACATGGGATGGGAATAGAATCTCGATATTCCTAAAAAATAAATATCAAGGTGCTCAAATGGATTCGGATTTGATATTCAAGGATCTTGTTGCATTGAATGTTGATGAACTTGAAGAAGTCCCAGCAGAGCAGCAATGTATGGAAGGTGGAGATAATTCTGTTGATGAAGAAGAACCACAAACTGAAGCTCAAGCACCAGCACCCTCTACAGCTGACAATGTAGATATGTTGCGTGTCTTACAGGAGAAATCTCAGCTTATCGCTGAGAATGAGCAACTCCAGGAAAGAGCCCAGCAACTAGCGGCAGATGTAGCCCAACAACGTGCTGTGGGGCTCGTTGCTGATGGCTTGGAGAAGGAGTTAGACTCTTTAAGGAACGAGAAATCGCTCCTTATTGATGATAATAAGAAACTCCGTAAGCGAGTTGAAGAACTGGAGGCACAGGGGTCGGAACTAGACTCCCTGAGAAAGCAGAAGTCTGAGCTTACTGCTGATAATGAGAAGCTTCGTCAACGTGTTGAGGAGCTACTTCTAAAAGGTAAGATTTTATATTTTTTGTCTATTTTTATCTGTAATTACCTGTATCTAACAAGGAGAATGACCATTCTTCGTGTCAAAGTACACGAAGAATGAAGTTTTCTGTGTGTTTTGACCTATAAAATGTCATTCTCCGTGTCAAAATAGACGGAGAATGTCATTCTCCGTATTAAAACACACTTAGAATGACATTCTCCGTCTATTTTGACACGGAGAATGACATTCTCCGCTAGTATTTTAACATGGAGAATGACATTTTCTGTATTTTGGCATAAAAATGACATTCTCCGTCTGTTTTGACACGTAGAATGCCATTCTCCGTGTCAATTTAGACGGAGAATGTCATTCTCCGTCTAAATTGACACGGAGAATGACATTCTCCGTCTATTTGGAAACGGAGAATAGCATTCTCCGTCTATTTTGACACGGAGAATGACATTCTCCGTCTCTTTTGACACGGAGAATGACATTCTCCGTCTAAATTGACACGGAGAATGACATTCTCCGTCTATTTTTTACGCGGAGATTGCCATTCTCCGTCTATTTTGACACGGAGAATGACATTCTCCAGATTAAAGTAAACGGATAATAATATTTTTCATTGTTTTTAAAAAGAAGATTATATAATATTGACATCATACCTCTTGTTGTTGTTTGTTTTTATATCAGTGAAAATGACAGAGGATCTCAAAAAGAGAATGAAAAGCTCAATGATGATAACAACAAACTTCTAGAGGAAGTTGCATCGTTGAATGGCAAAATCACACAGAAGAATGATACAATTGTTAACCTTGAAGCAATGGCTAAAGCATTGCAGCTTGGGGAGGAGACTCAAACAGTTCCCCAAAAGCATTACACAAGAGCAAATGAACCTGCTGGAACTAAAAAACAATCAAATGCTGCAGATGAGGATGATTTTACTACATTGCAAAAGAAAAAAACATCCGATGCTACAACAAGTAAGAAGGCAGGTCCTGGTCGGAAAAGAAAAGATCCTTCCAGTCCCAGAAAGAAAGTAGCTCATGCTGGAAAAAAAAAAGCTCCTTCCAGCCCCGAGAAGGTAGACAATAAAAAGGAGATGTCAGCTCCTGAAGAACTTGAGGAAGAATCTCCTCAAACAGCAAAGCTTGTTAAAGAGGGAAAAATGCTGATGCAATGTCCGAAGCTCAGACTTTGGAACCTTGCAGACGATGAGCTGAAGCAACTATACAGGAGCATCGTATACCAAAGAAGGATGTCTCCAACGTAAGTATTCTAAACTTGAACCAATTTCTGTACAATTCACAAGGGAGAATGATCATTCTCCGTCTCATTTAAAACGGAGAATGATATTCTCCGTTTATATTGACGCGGCAAATAAAAATGATCATTCTCCGTCTATAAAATACACGGAGGATGCCCTTTTTGTGTCATTTGAACTAGAAATGGCCATTCTCCGTCTATTTTGAGACGGAGAATGGCATTCTCCATGTTTAAACACACGGAGAATGGCATTTTCTGTGTTTTTGACCTAAAGAACGAGCATTCTCCGCCTAATATGAGACGGAGAATGTCATTCTCCGTTATAAAATAGACGGAGAATGACCTTTCTTCTTGCATTAACCTAGAGAAATGAACATTCTCCGTCTCACTGACACGGAGAATGTCATTCTTCGTCTATTTTATAACGGAGAATGACATTCTCCTTGTATTTTGACCTAGAGAATGAGCATTCTCCGCCTTATTGAGACGGATAATGTCATTCTCTGGGTCAAAATAAAGGGAGAATGTCATTCCCCGTGTTAATACAAAACGGAGAATACCATTCGCCGTCTATTTTAATACGGAGAATGACATTCTCCGTCTATTTTAACACGGAGAATGACGGAGAATGACATTCTCCGTCTATTTTAAAACGGAGAATGATCATTCTCCGTCCCATTTAAAACGGAGAATGACATTCTCCGTCCAATTCATAACGGAGAATGACATTCTCCGTCCATTTCATAACGGAGAATGATCATTCTCTATTGGAGTTATTTTTTATGCAATTTTATCATTAGCCTATATTATTATCATAATCGAAACTAAATTTATGTGCAGTGATTATGTATACATGTACATTCCAAATGCTCCAGAAGAATGTAAAATAAGAAGAAGAAACAATGATGTCAGCATGTTGTTAAATGCTAAAGATTTTCAAGACATACTAAATGAGACGGATATAGAAGCCGGTGTTATGAACTACTTAATAAAGCTTATGAATGAAGTTCAAGCCGAATTAAGGCAGAACATTCAGTCAAGCTCGCAGGGTGCACAATGTAAATGGTTTGCAATCATGATGCCCCATTCATTGGTAAGAATCGAAACTGAAAAATAAATATTAATGTGTACAGCTACTAATAGTGTTGTAAAAAACTAACTCATGATATTATTTTTTGTTTTTTTTTCTTCTGGAAAACAGAGTACTGCCCAGTATGTCGATGAAAAAAATCCAACACCTGGAGCAGTGTACAATTTCAAAGTTGATATAGAAGATTTTATCATGGAGCTGGAAGATGACATTGAATGGCTATTCGTGCCACTCTTCCGCGAGGAGAATAAACACTATACGCTGCTGGCATTCAACTTCAGCTCCTATGTTTGGACGCACTACAACTCATTGCGGAAAAACACGGGCGCTAAGGGAATCCAGGATGCAAAATACATGAAGAATAAAATCGAGCCAATTATAATAAATAAGATTGCATTGATGAGGGATAAAAGCCCAGCAATCCAGGAATACGAAACAACAGAGCTCAAGGTTTGCAAAGAATGCCCACAGCAACTATCACCCAGCTGCCTGCTGTATGTTTCATATTATATTGAAAAGTTGTCGAGAGCTCCATTTGATTTACAGAAGAAAACAAACAAAGAAGTTCACAATACTATTGTAAAGAGAAGGCTAAATTTGGATAAGGCTTTGCTTATGAGTGAATGTGCAGTTCCTTTTGTACAATAAAAGAAAATGACAATGTAAATTGGCTAACAAATTCTTTGTGTATATTCTGTTTGTCAGGATTCTTTTGTAATGTATTTGTTTTCCTTTGTAATAAAATTCAATTTTTCGACTAATTTACATTGTTCTATATATGTAAATCTGTTTTGTTAAAGTTCTGTTGTTTGATTCAAACCTATAATGTCATTATCTGTGTTAATACAAACCTATAATGTGTGCATTTGGACCTTAGAAATGGCCATTCTTCGTTTCGTATGAGACGGAGAATGTCATTCTCCGGGTCAAAAGAGACGGAGAATGCCATTCTCCTTGTATTTTGACCTAGAGAATGAGCATTCTCCGTCTTACTGACGCGGAGAATGGCATTCTCCGTTTTAAAACACGCGGAGAATGATTATTCTTTGTATTTTTGACCTAGAAAGGAACATTATCCGTCTTAGGGACGTGGAGAATGCCATTCTCCGTGTCAAAATAGACGAAGAATGTCATTCTCCGGGTCAAAAGAGACGGAGAATGCCATTCTCCTTGTATTTTGACCTAGAGAATGAGCATTCTCCGTCTTACTGACGCGGAGAATGGCATTCTCCGTTTTAAAACACGCGGAGAATGATTATTCTTGGTATTTTTGACCTAGAAAGGAACATTATCCGTCTTAGGGACGCGGGGAATGCCATTCTCCGTGTCAAAATAGACGAAGAATGTCATTCTCCGGGTCAAAAGAGACGGAGAATGCCATTCTCCTTGTATTTTGACCTAGAGAATGAGCATTCTCCGTCTTACTGATGCGGAGAATGGCATTCTCCGTTTTAAAACACGCGGAGAATGATTATTCTTTGTATTTTTGACTTAGAAAGGAACATTGTCCGTCTTAGTGACGCGGAGAATGGCCATTCTCCGTTTCGTATGAGACGGAGAATGTCATTCTTCGGGTCAAAAGAGACGGAGAATGCCATTCTCCTTGTATTTTGACCTAGAGAATGAGCATTCTCCGTCTTACTGACGCGGAGAATGGCATTCTCCGTTTTAAAACACGCGAAGAATGATTATTCTTTGTATTTTTGACCTAGAAAGGAACATTATCCGTCTTAGGGACGCGGAGAATGCCATTCTCCGTGTCAAAATAGACGGAGAATGTCATTCTCCGGGTCAAAAGAGACGGAGAATGCCATTCTTCTTGTATTTTGACCTAGGGAATGAGCATTCTCCGTCTTACTGATGCGGAGAATGGCATTCTCCGTTTTAAGACACGCGGAGAATGATTATTCTTTGTATTTTTGACTTAGAAAGGAACATTGTCCGTCTTAGTGACGCGGAGAATGGCCATTCTCCGTTTCGTATGAGACGGAGAATGTCATTCTCCGGGTCAAAAGAGACGGAGAATGCCATTCTCCTTGTATTTTGACCTAGAGAATGAGCATTCTCCGTCTTACTGACGCGGAGAATGGCATTCTCCGTTTTAAAACACGCGGAGAATGATTATTCTTTGTATTTTTGACCTAGAAAAGAACATTATCCGTCTTAGGGATGCGGAGAATGCCATTCTCCGTGTCAAAATAGACGGAGAATGTCATTCTCTGGGTCAAAAGAGACGGAGAATGCCATTCTCCTTGTATTTTGACCTAGAGAATGAGAATTCTCCATCTTACTGACGCGGAGAATGGCATTCTCCGTTTTAAAACACGCGGAGAATGATTATTCTCTTTGTATTTTTGACTTATAAATGACCATTCTCCGTGTATCTAAAACGGAGAATGATTATTCTCCGTGTTAAAACACACGGAGAATGGTCATTCAATACATTATAAAGTCAGAGAGTATAAAGGAGAATAAGTTCTTATGCTGTTAATATATATGTGAAACATCAAATATGCAGAATTCAAACTATTACCATTGATATCAAAAAATGTAAGATATGTATTCAAAAAATAATTTCCAGTTATATAAAAGAAGGAATATATGTGTATGTATTAACGAGGGGGCGCTGCCCCCTTGACCACCGTAGCAGCATGTGGAGGCAGAGGACAAGTGCTGCGATTGTGATTACATAATTCAAAACAATTCTAGCACCTTATCTTTCTCTTCTCTTTTCCCTTGTTCTCATATTTGCTCTTATAACGGTCCGCTTTTGGTCGTCCAGGACCCCGTTTCGGAACAGGGAATAGAACAACATCAGTGGGATTATTTTTAAACTGTTTTTCGCAATCTGAAACTGGACGAATGGCACATGAATATAACTTCTGGTAATAATCTGATGTCCAATACTGCTCCACAAAGTCGTAAACAGATTTATCTGAACCAACTCTGATGCATTGTATTGCATGGCTGCATGGGAATCCATATACCTTCCATCTACGACAACTACAATGACAATCAAGAAGATTCACCATATGGGAGGAAGTATCTGCGATCACCTCAAATTCGAAATTACCGGACCGATATACCCTATAACACATGCCATCATCTGTAAGCTGCTTCAGCATATCCTCAGCGTATGGAGTCAATTTGCTATTCAAACCAATTGCATCCTTGTGGCGATCCGAAATCATCTTCATCATCTTCACACGGATGACATTTACAATTGCTGATATAGGCAATTTCTTCTCAGCCTTTATCCATGCATTGAATGACTCTGCACAACTAGAAGCAACCTCACCGTATCTACATCCCGGGAAGAATACGTTTGACCAGTGTTCAGGTTTTTGTTTATTCATCCAATTCACAACATGACCACAATTCAGATCATAAATCTTCTTGATTACTTGTCTATACCCACCTTTATATAGAAAAACAAATAAGTAATAAAGAATTAGGTCAATTCACAAAATTATAAAAAAATAAGTGCATTCTCATAAGGATAATAGTCATTCTCCGTTCAAAAGCTAACGGAGAATGATATTCTCCGTTCTATGCAAGACGGAGAATAGTCGATCTCATTCTCCGTTCAAAAGCTAACGGAGAATGACATTCTCCGTTCTATGCAGGACGGAGAATGGCCATTCTCCGTTTTAAAACACACGGAGAATGACTATTCTCCGTCTTACTGACGCGGAGAATGGTCATTTTTCTTGTTAAATTAATGGTAAATGCATAGAAAATGTGCATATATCTGTCTCATTAACACACCTGGAGTTAGAGCATATACTGCTTGCCTCCAAGCTTCAAGTACATGCGGATACACTCTTTCATTTCCTTTCTCTTTCAGCGGTATGTTATTCTTCATGTGATAATAGCAATAGCTATGATAATCATTAGGAAACACTTTAGAGACTTCGGAAACTAGACCGGTGCCTTGATCCGAAAGAAAAACAATACGCCTACTACATCCAACGACATTCTTTAGATTTCTAAGGAACCATTTCCAATTATCGCCATCTTCGCCTGAGACTATACCGTATGCAATAGGGTAGAACTGTTGGTTACCATTCTTCGCTGTAGCAGACATCAAACATCCTCTAAACCTCCTTGTAAGGAAAGTGGCATCCAAATATAGCATCGGACGACAATATTGAAAGCCTTCTACGCAAGCCCCATATGAAAGAAAAAGCCGCTCAAACCTCATTGATGAATCATCTTTCTGGAAGTCGATAACGGAACCATTATTGGTTTCCTTTACCTTGTTCACATACCAACACAAGTCACTGTAAGATCTAACATCATCTCCGTACATTTCCTGGTGCACCAGCCTAATTCTGTGGTATGCCTGTCCATATGTAACAGATAAGCCGTAGTCGACCTTGAAATTATCGACAACAGATTTTGCGGACTTTTTAGGATGCATCCGAACAATGTCACTAACCAAATGTTTCACAAACTTTGCTGGAACAACCAGATTACCTTTATCCATATAGCCAGCTCCACAATTATGTTCTCCCACATACCTCCTCACCTCAAAAATTTGATTATCTTTCGAAATAGATATAGCATGGAAGCTCCACAAACAAGCATGTGTCTTGTAATTCTTGCAACAAACAGTATACCTCCCCGGCTCAGATTTCAAAATGTGGAATGGATGACGAGATTCAAAACATACCTTTCTAACAGCATTCCTAACTTCTTCAACACCATTTAGAAAAATCTGACCAACACCAGTAATTGATCCAGGTCACATATCCGATTTTCTCTTCTTCACTGTCTCGGTTGAGCCCTCATAAAATTGTACTACTCGTTTGTCCTTTACAGTAGGAGAACATCTACTCAAAGAACTAGAAGAGGAAGACGAATGTCTCATGTGAAAGCTTTGACAAGGAAAAGATGTTGATGAAGAACATGGAGAGTGTATTTGCTCCACATATAGATCAAAACTCACATCATGAGTACCGTTAAAACCACCAACCAATGAGCGAAGCCAAAAATCACTTTCAACATACAGTTCAGTCCCATCAGAGTGCAAAAACCTGAAACGGAAGAAAAGTGGATCCAAAGAAGTCCATCGATCGCACACTTTATTCTTTAAAAAATCCACAGTACTTTCATGTGTGACACGGCAGGAAACTATGTCTCCCTTGAAACAAATGTTAACTAAACAACTTGATTCCATATCTTCCCCCCTGATAACATAAAAACATAAGAGGCCACAAATAGAACAATAAAATTCTCATCTAATAATGATTATTCTCCGTCTAAAAATAACGGAGAATAAATATCCTCAGTTGGAACTAACTTATAATGATCATTCTCCGTCTAAAGTAAAACGGAGAATGTCATTCTCCGTCATAATTAAGACGGAGAATGTCATTCTCCGTCCTAACTAAGACGGATAATGTCATTCTCCGTTCAAATTAAGACGGAGAATGGCATTCTCCGTCCTAATTAAGACGGAGAATGGCATTCTCCGTCCTAAAAACATACGGATAATGATCTTTATAAGAAGTAATTGTCATTCTCCTTTAAAATATAACGGAGAATACTATTCGCATAAAATAACAAGATTAAATATCTCACTAACATTTTCTAAGTTAATAATCTTCATAACAAAATCAAATTCAGCATAAATTTCGAGATATACGAAGCTGATAGATGAATTTCTACAGATCTGAACTCTCACCTTGTTTTAAGATCTATAAAAAGAAAAGAAGAAGATCTTCTATCCAAAATTGACCTAATCGCCGGAAACCACGAAGATGATGTTGATGATGATGATGATCGATGATGATGAAGGATGATCGACGTTCGACTGACGAAAACCACAGTGAACTACGAACGATTCTGCGATCTCTAATAAAGATTATATCAATGGATTTCAAATTTCTCGTGAAGAAGAAGAAGAATACGAATTTCTCAATCCAAATCTGAGTTTGCGAATTCATAATTATATATAGATGTCCAAATTTACGCGAAGGGGTATTTTTGGAATTATGATAATGGCAAATTTTGTAAATACATAGCAACTAGAGAGAATCTTGAAATATTTAACGTGTAAAAACTTAATTCTGGGCATTTCATAAAAATAATCCAGCGGGTGGGCATTTCATAAAAGCCCACCCCGAAATTGGGCTTCTCAGCAATTTTCAGTTTCGTATTTGTTCAGATTTAGAGATTTCATATCAGTTGAAATCTAATAACTCATCCTAGAATAAATATTATATATCCTCGTAATGTCTTAAATTATTCTATGTATCGGACTTAGCGTACACACTTCATACTGTTTATTAGATTGCATCAAAGTTGTGCATATGTACAACAAATCTGTCCTAACAAAGAACGGAGCTGCTATGTTGTTCGTGGTTTGTAATCGCGAACGTGACCGTCGGCCGACGTGATGGCTGGCCATTGGCCCCCTGGTCCGGATAAAATCTGAAGATAGTAGGAGAACCAATGATCGACCGTTACGTCGGCGACAGCCACGTTCGCAATTACAAACTACGAATAAAATATCATTTTTGAATAAAGAAAGCAAACTCCTTCAAATGTGGAGATATCTATACAGGTTATGAACACTAAACAGTAAACAGTTTCTTTCAACAATAGTTCTTTCAACAACAGGTTATGAACACTAAACAGTTTATTTCAACAATAGTCGATTGCTCGTGCAAACTATAATTGTTTTCGCAGAGGCGGCGGCGGACGTCGGCGCGAGCTGACACGACTCCTCGTCGGTCGACGACCGCACGTGCCTTATCTGAACATAAATCCCTTTCTGCCGACACCGACCGTTGGTGCTGCCGCGTTAAGGTGGGGTCCACACCATGAAGTTATTTGTTACGTAACTACATAAGATATACTGTACAAACTATTCTGATAAAAAAAAATTCCTGACGAACCTGAGCCTGTCAATGATAGTTTATTGGTTGGATATTGGCATTATTATATTCAAACCATTAACTATCGTATATATTCGATAACTATCCGATATCCGATCGGATAGAAATTTTGGCAACCGTATCCGTTACCGATAATTTTAACGGATATCGAATAATATCCGAACCAATAAGATTACTAAAAAAAATTTAAAAAGGGAAGAAAAAAAAATCAGAACCAGCAGAAACAACATATTCCACATTGAAACGACAGATTTTGTTAAGAAACGACAAATTTTGACAAAAAAACAACAGATTTTCATAATGAAACCAAAGATTTTGTTAAGAAACAACAGATTTTCGGCTGAATCCTGAATTCCTGATGGCCCAATATATTTTAAATTTATTAAATAATTTAAATATTATTGGTTCGGATATTATTGGTCTGTATATGACATTTACCGTATCCGCATCCTATAAATATCCGATATGATATTCGAATCCGTATCCGAAATTTCGGATATTTTTGATTAGAATACGGATCGGATACGAATTTTCGGTCTAACATTGACATGCCTAGACGAACCGATGTAAGCGATCGTGTGATCGGAATCGACACTATGTGTCGTCTTTCTATTGATCGGACACGAAACCCCACAATCCCAGTTTTCACATTTAAAAAATAAATTTATACCACCGGAGGAGGTCGACAGGTGAGATCGGTTATTACGTCGGTCCCCTTTGGATATGTATAGAAGCATTGTTCCTTTAAAATAAATAAAAATTTTCGGTTCAATTAGTCCACGTTTATACCCTAACAAATAAGGATTTTTTTTACTATTTGAGTTTTCATAGCCTATAATTTTAAAGTTATCGGACCGGATTATTTTTATATCATCTTAAACCATAAGCTATAATTATTACACTCAACTTCAATCAGCATTTTAGAGCATCAAATCAATAATAGATGGAAGCTCAAAAATATTTGACCAAATTTACAATAAATAAATAAATGAATAAATAATGGGTTGGATTTGCCTGAGAATGGTAAATAAATAAATTTTGAAATACCAATAAGATAAATGAATATAGACCAATGTGTCGTCTTTCTTTCTTTTTCAAAAAAATAATATAAAATCTATAATCTAGAAATTTAGGTTCCAGATTAAATTTTACTATTCTACAAAATAAGTTTATACATTCTGAATGTATAATTCTGAGGCCCATACTATAGTTCGATTCTATGGCTGAGACGGGAGTATCACGTGACTTTAATTGAATCTTACTATTCTACGTAATGGTCTCCTACATTCTGAATCTATAATCTAGAAATTGGGATGAGCCTTACGCTCTTAGAAACAATTAACAATTTCGCAAGGCCAATACTAATAACACTACAAACTAATAACAGTTGTTATTATTTTATGCATTTTTGTTTATAGTCAGAACTGTAAAAAAAATTTTGGCAGTCTTTGTTATACGTAGGACTGTTAAAATTTCTGCAGTCCTGGAAGGTCAAAGACTGTCTAAATTTTGATAGTCTAGATATACAAATGTCAAAATTTTGACACACCTCACACAAAACTGTCAAAATTTTGACAGTCAAGAACTACATGAATTGTATCAACTATACACAACACTTTGTGTAGTACTCTTACCCCTAGTTTTTTGTAAAAATAATATATGGTCCACTTATTAGTTATTACAAAATGTCTTCTTCTTTTTTTCGATGCATATTCCAAGATGTTCCATGCATAGAATCTTAACCGAGTAAAACGTTTAGCATATTTAAACGCCTCTAAAAAAAGAATAGCTCTTCTTGGATCCAATTTTGGTTGTTGATACAATCGATTGACTAGTCACTAAAATTGTTCATTTTCGACGACTTCAAAGAGAAGATGAGTTCAGGTGTTGTAGTCCTACGTCTTTAATTTGTTTTGGCATTTTCTATGTCACGTTCCCATTCGTGTACACGTTTTCTTGTGAGTCTTGTGCATGTGTTTGGTATGTAGACATGTTCTCTACGTCTTGTACATTTTCTTTTGTATTTTTCTTTGATCCTTTAGACTTTTTATGGTTCGTTACGTAGTAACCATCTTAATCATATGAATACTCAATGATTGACTTATTTTCGGATCTAGTTCCCGACGCTTCCACAATGATAGACTGTTAAAAAAGCACATCAATTAAAATTAAAAATGGTAGCGTTTAATTTTCTATTTTATTTATTTTTGTGCAACACAATGTTTATTTTTTGTTGCTACAAGTGTAGCACCACCCTCTATTTTTTTTAGAGAATACAGCTGATCAAGAATAATACTCTCCTAGTTGTGAAAAAAAAAAAAAAAACAGGCAATTGGGTTTTATGAGAAAAGTTTTTGGGCTAAAAGTTTACTTGAATTTTTTTGGGGCTGTTTAGCAGAAATTTTAGGCTGTCAACAGAATTTTTGCGCTGACAAGTGAAACGTACTAGTACGTTTTATTTTTAAAATTTAGCAAATTTTATGCTCTCAACATCATTTTATGCATTTTTTTTTTAACAGATTTTCTGCTTCGCTCTCTGATAGATGGCGATAATCAACTCCTTCATCTCATGTTGGTCTTTCTCCCTCCTTCTTCCTCCATCCCTCACCCTGCTTTAATTGCTTCATCAGGTATTCCTGTTTTGGCATCTTCCTTTCCATTTCCATTATCGGTAATGGACAATTCACCATCCTCCTATGAGGAAACTCTTTCCAAACTTTCTTCTTTACTTTCATCAACATTCATAGACTCCGACAAGACTACCAAGCATTCTTCTAGTAATCCACAGGCAGATTGGCATCTTTATCTTTTCTTCAAAATTCTATCACATAAATGCTATCCAACCCATATTATCTCCACTACAATACCAAAAATTTGGAAATGCAAAGATACTGTCAAGGTTTCAGAGTACCACAATGGATCGTTCTCGGCAAAATTCAGAAGTTTGGATGATCTGGAGTATGTTGCTGCTAATGGTCCATGGAAAATCAACAACCACCTGCTGATCCTTGAAAGATGCCATCCTAACAAACCTCCAAGTGCTTACAAGTTCTCTGAGAGTGATTTTTGGGTTCAGCTTCATGGGCTACCAGTTAATCTGCTCACCATTGATTTTGTTTCCTCCATTGCAACACGAATAGGTACTATTCATCCTCCATCTACTGAATTAGCTTGCAAATGGATAGTCTTTGCTAGAATCAAGATTACAATTGATATTACCAAACCTCTCCCTCGGAGTCTCAAGGTGGCAATGAGTAATACTATGAATTGCACTGTTTTATTGAAATATGAAAGGCTTCCCAAATTCTGTCCATTTTGTGGTTGTTTGGGTCATGGTATTAAGAAGTGTATCTCTCTCAAAGAGTTCAAGGATTTGATGAACAACAACTGGTCTTCTGAACAGAAACGGGAGTATCAATCTCTACTTGACAGACGTCTTGATAGTTCTATTTGTGTTAATCATGCTGATAGGTATAAAAATAATGTTCAGAACAAATCCAAGCAGACATCTGATTCTTCAAATCCAGATTTTACTAAAGACACAGATGTCCCTGTCCAACATCCTATTCCAATGAATATCATTCATCCACAAATTCCTTCTACCATTACATCCATGTCCCTTGATCCTCCCTCTGTTGAAACTGATGTTCCTCATCTTGATCATGACTGTGGTAATGCCGGTGTAGCTCCGGTTACGGTTACAGTGATAGATTCATCTGAAGAAAATCCTATTCAGTTATTTCCCATTATCCCATCATCCACAAATACCGTTCCCACTCCACCACAAATAACGGTTCCACCTCTATCCTCACCTGCATTACCGGGAATTTCACCTCTATCTAGTGAACCCACAACTGTTTCAAACTCAACCAAACCTAATATGGTTTCCCAGATTCAGACCCATACTTTGTCATCTCCTATACATACTATCAATCATGGTTTGGAGAAAGTGGTAGATTCAAATCCTCTTCTTAGTTCCACCACCACTATGTCCAATTCAAATGGTTCTGTATTACCTGCCAAATTACCTTCCCCTTCAATTCCTGATACCGCCACTCTTTCTAATTCAAATTGTACTGTATCACCCGCCAATTCCTCATCCCCTTTAATTCCTGACATATTCCCTCATAAATCTATCCATTCTCCCAAATCACCTGATAATGATGTTAGTCACAATCCAATCTCAGTTACATCTACCTTCACATCCTTGATTCATTCCCTTACTCCTCAGCATTCCATCTCTACAACCAAACTGATTGTACCTACATCTACTCCTCAATACCCATCCATTCCTAATCCTACCACAGTATATAAAAGACCAAGGTCTCCAAGCTCAGATAATGATACTGAAGTTGATCAACACCGTCCACATAAACGCATTCTCTGTACCTATGATGAAAACACAGGCGCGGCTGGCCTCCAATAGCCTCCAAAGCCATGATCCTTTCCTGGAATTGTAGGGGTCTGAGGAATGACCCTACAATTCGCACAATCAAATCATTCCTCCGTGCATCTAGTCCTAAAATCCTATTTCTCTCTGAAACTAGATGTTCGTCAACAGCGGCAGATTCTATAGCTGTTAGTCTTGGTTTTAGTAACTATATCTCTGTTTCTTCGATGGGTTGCTCAGGGGGTTTGCTTCTTTGCTGGGACTCTTCTATTGGTTTATCCATCATTTCCTCTTCTGTAAATTGCATTCACACATCACTAATTTATCCGGGCTATTCTCAATCATGGAACCTGTTCTGTTTATATGGGCCACCAGCTATTCATGATAGAAGCTTTTTCTGGCAACAACTTGAGGTTTCTGTTGGATCTATATCTGAGCCATGGGTCTGTATTGGTAATTTTAATGGCATCCTGTCTGCAGAGGAAAAACAGGGGGGTAATGGTTTCAACTATTCTCATCACAAACATTTCATTAACTGGTTTAACAGACTAGGTGCTATGGATGTCGGTTATCATGGTCCAGCTTATACGTGGAATAATCGAAGGAGACCTATACATCACATTGCTGAAAGATTAGACAGAGCTGTGGTTGATATTCAGTGGCGTAGTATTCATCCAAAAGCTGGGCTTCTCCATCTTCCTTGTATTAATAGTGATCATTGTCCTATTCTTCTTCTACCAAACATCAATTTCAGAAGGAAAAGAAGAGTTTGTAGATTTGAAGCTGCGTGGACACTTGAGGAAGATTTCCATCAGGTACTTCATGATGAATGGAATAAATTTACAATTTCTGATTTTCAATCAAAGCTCAATGTATTGCTTCCTCGCCTTCAACGTTGGGGAAACTCTAGGATAGGAAACTTAAACTGTGACATTAAAAAATAAGAGGCGAGATTGTTGCATCTACAGTCACAAAATCAAACTGAAGCTACATATAATGAAGAGAGGAAAACACAAATTATGATCAACAAACTACATTTTCAAAAGGAGATGTATTGGAAGCAACGTTCGAATATATCATGGCTTAAAGAAGGGGATAAAAATACCAAAATTTTTCCATCTTGCAGCAACTTCCAGAAGGCAAAAAAATGTGATCCATAGTATTACTACTGATGATGGTGTTCAACTTTCTGATATGTCTGATATTTCTGATACTTTCATGACTCATTTTCAGTCTATTTTTCAAGAAGTTGACACTAATCCTATTCCTGAGCATATTTTGGCTGATCTACCATGCATTTCTATATCTGAAAATGATGCTTTACATTCAATTCCTCAGGAAGATGAAATCAGAGATATTATCAAGGGTATGGGTCCATATAAGTCTCCTGGACCAGATGGTTATCCAGCTCTGTTCTACCAGAAACATTGGGATCTTGTTGGCTCAGAGGTATCATCACTTGTTCAAAAAATTTTCATCTCAGGTATCATGCCTTCTCGGCTGAACCATACTCACCTTGCTTTGATTCCTAAAGTGAAAAATCCTACTAAGCCAATAGATTATAGACCTATTGCTCTTTGTAATGTCCTTTACAAAGTTATCTCTAAAATTCTTGCTAATAGGATTCATCCTCTTCTTCACAAGATCATTGGCCCCTACCAAAATGCATTTGTTCCTACTAGACATATAGGTGATAATGTGGTTATTGCACAGGAGCTTCTTCATTCTATTTCAAAATTCTCTCCCCAAAACAGTGCATTTGCTCTCAAAGTTGACATGTCTAAGGCTTATGACAGATTAGGTTGGGGTATTATTGGTCAAACCCTCACTGGTCTGGGTATTGTTGGTAAATCTAATGAACTCATTATGCAATGTGTTACCATCCTTTGCAATTCTCATCAATGGCGAGCCATCAAAATCTTTCTGTCCTGGTAGAGGTATTCGACAGGGTTGCCCTCTATCTCCTTATTTGTTTATAATGTGCATGGAAATCTTATCCACATTGATCAATATCATGACCAGAAATTCATTATATGATAGTATCACTATTCGACATTCGACCTTCCATTATTCCCACCTTGTATTTGCAGACGATCTTTTCATTTTTGGAAAATCATCTCCATAATATCCAACAGGTGAAAATCATCCTTGATACCTTTGAAAGTTGGTCTGGCCAACGAATCAATTATGATAAATCTTCCATCTTCTTTTCTAAGAAAACTGATCCTGTCATGAGGGAGCTATATATTCATCTTCTGGGAGTTCGATTGATGAACTCTAAGGATAAATACTTGGGCCATTTTCTTCTACAGTCCAAAAACAGGGTTAGTACATTCACTAATCTACTGAATGCAAGTTCTTCTAGGCTTCAAGGCTGGAAACGCAAATGTCTGTCTCATTCTGGTCGAACCACACTCATCAAATCCACTCTTGCATCACTGCCTACATACTACCTATCATCCTATCACATTCCCAAAAAAGTGACTAACATTCTTGCTAGAGATCAGTGTAACTTCTGGGGGGATTCCTTAGACAAAAAAAAAATCCATTATACTGCTTGGAGTTGGTTTACCAAACCAAAATATTAGGGAGGTCTAGGTATCAGAGATCCCTACATTACAAACCTTAGTCTCCTTCTCAAACTTGCTTGGAGTTTCATCTCTGAACCAAAGTCTTTATGGGCTTCCTTACTCTACAACAAATACCTCCAAAATGATTCCTTCTGGACAGCAGTGCCTACATCTTCATCTTCTTGTATATGGTCCAGCATTTTGAGCAGTAGGAACTATCTTATAGGAAATGTTTTATGGTCAGTGGGGGATGGCACTAGTGTTGATATATGGAATGATCCTTGGGTCCCTAGTCTTCCTAATTTCAAAGTTGAAGGATATACTTTCAGTAATCTGTGGGCTCGACGAGTCAGTGATCTTATAAACAGTGAGATGATGTCATGGAAAATAAACCTTATTCACATTTTATTCCCTCCTGATGAAGCAATGGCTATTTTGAAGATACCTCTGTCAAGCAACTGTCACACTGATAAACTAATGTGGATTCATACTTCTGATGGGATATTTACTACCAAATCGGCCTATCGAACAATTCATGAGAAGTTCTTTCCTGAAACGAACAATACAGAGGTGGCAGGATTCCAAAACTGGAGGAAATTTTGGTCTCTAACTCATATTAGTCCAAGAGTGTTGATGTTTGGTTGGCGAGTCATTACTAACTCTCTTCCAACTAATGCAAATATTCATCGTCGCCTGAACCACATTGATGCAACATGCCCTTTGTGTAAGGTACACTCTGAAACTACTAATCATCTTCTCTTGCATTGCCCTTTAACAGGTATCTCATGGCACCAACATTCTACCATATCATCTATCATACATGAGAGTTCTACTGTTTCATCTATTCTCAATATCTTACTGGAGGATAGAGATCGAGACAAGCTTTCAATTTTCTTCTATCATATTTGGAGTATTTGGAAAGCCAGAAACAAATTCCTATGTGAACATCGTCCGATCACTGCTAGTTGTATTTCTGAAGATGCATTGTGCTTTATGAAGAAGTATGATAGCTGCAACAATTTTTCTTCTGATACGGCAACAACTCCCCTCATGTCTATGTATAGCACCACTTGGACACCTCCTTCTCTTAACACCTGGAAGATCAACTATGATGGTGCCTATTTGGACGGGAAAATGGCTGCAGGTGCTCTTCTTCGTGATTCTTCTGGACGTTTCAAATTGGCTATCACCAAGACTGCAATCGGTGGCACTCCTTTAGAAGCAGAGGCTTTGGGAATTGGTCTTGCACTTGCCATTTGCAATACTGAATTCCTGAACGATGTTACTATTGAAGGTGACTGCAAGCCTTTGGTTGAGGCTATAAACTTTGCTAACACCGTCCCTCTTTGGAGAGCTCGCCATACAATTGAAGATGCAAGGATGGCTTTGAAGTCTACCATGAATCTGAGATTTACCTATATTCATAGGAGTGCTAACCAGAGTGCTCATCATTTAGCTTCTTATGCTTTGTTATCTGATAACTCTGTTTTCTTATCTTCATTTGAAGATGTCCCTTCTTGTATTATTCCTCATGTCCTTAATGACATGAACTCTACTTCTTAATGATTATTACCAGTGATGTTTCAAAAAAAAAAAAAATATATATTTTTAACTGGATAGATACCTTAAAAAAAGGATGAAACTATTCCTCTTCTTCACCAAACAAACACCCTTCCACCCATGCCCTCCGTCCGGTGTCCTCTCTCTCTGTGCACGCGTTGCAGCGGCGGCGGCAACAACCGCGACAACACGTGCGCAGAAAGAGAGGGAGGGGACGGGATGGTGAAGCCCGGGACGGGTGGAGGCAGCTGGGTAGTGGACAGTCGGGCATGGAGAGAGAGAGGGGGTGGACGGGAGTAATTTATTTAAGTGTATTAAGTTGATTATCAAAGTTTAGGATATCGAATTAAAAACTGAAATAATTTAGGATATCAAATTGAAATTAAACGTTAATGTTTTGTCGAATAATTTTCGTAAAAAAAAAAAAAAAAGGAAAAACAAGAGTACAGGAACAGGACTCGACTCCAAATCCTACCTAGTTGGTAGTGTTTGTAAAACAAGGATAAGCCAAGTGGCATGTTAAGGAAGCCTTCTGCTGAAGCAAGGCGGGAGAGAAAGAAACCAAATACAAAAGGTTTAGATGGAAGTGATCAGTAAGTAGGTCACACACGTGTCTGTAACTGGATGTAAGTCGTCTCAACCAGAACTGATATTTATAAAAGGAAAGAGCTTCGACAAATCTCTAGAGAGAAGGAAGAAAGAAAGAGAGAGAGGAAATGGTAGTGGAAGTCATCTCCTCTCTCTTCACATTCCTCATGCTCTGCTCATTTCTATCAGGTTCAAAACCATGCTACAAATATTTGCACACTCTTCTTCTTCTTCATTAGAAAACAATGTAATGATCAATAGTGTTTTTTTTTTAATTTGGATTCTTTTCTTTTTCATTATGTTCTTTTTCATTATGTTCTCTAGACAGCATCTTACTGATACAAATATGATACGACACGATACCGGAAAGACAAACACTGCACGGATCTTGGCATGTTCTATTGCATATTGGATTGCCTGTCCGTGTCTGATACATGTCTGACACGATGTGACACAACCACGACACCGTTTTTTTTTCCCAGAAGACCCTGCCACCCAGCCGTCGACCCAACCCTGCACCGTTTGCAAACTGTTGTAAGCCAGATTAAAATGAAAAATTCAGCCTATTAAAGTGACTTGATAAATAATTAGTTGAAGATATTTAATTGAAAAAATAAAGTTCATATATCAACTTGATAAAAAAAAAGTCTTTTAAAGTGATTTGATAAAATAAAAAAAGCTCAGAATATTTAATTAAGAAAATAAAGTTCAAGATATCAACTTAAATTATTCTCTGTGTCAGACTTATCGTGTTCTCCTACGAACCGTTAAATTACATAGTGATGTGTGCATGCACACATCTCCATACAATTTAACAACTCATGAGAAAATATGCACCATTGAGTCTGACACAGAAAATAATTTTTTAAATAACTTGTAAAATATAGTTTTAAAGTGGAAAAAAATTAATATAAATAGTTAGTTATATTAGTCTTTGTAATTTTGGAATAATTATTAAAAGATGATAAGAAATCACGAAGATTTAACACGACACTTGTTTGTAGACTAAGAACTAGTTATTAATCAGCATAATTTGTAAACGTTTTTTTTTTTTTTTCAACAGCTCAATCTTTACCATTGCCAGTTGCACCGAAGGTCGGAATCAACTACGGGCAGATAGCCGACAACCTCCCGCCCCCGGCCCGGGTCGCCGGCCTCCTCCAGTCCACCGGCATAAGCAGGATCAAGCTCTACGACGCCGACCCGAAGGTCCTCGCCGCCTTCGCGGGCTCCGGCATCGAGCTCGTAGTCGCCGTCGGCAACGAGGACATCGCCGCCATGACCGACCCGGACCAGGCCCGGGCCTGGCTCGAGCAGAACGTGCAGCCGTACGCCCCCCGGACCCGGATCACCTGCATCACCGTCGGCAACGAGGTCCTCTCCGGCAACGACACCGCCCTCACCGCCAACCTCCTCCCGGCAATGCAGTCCATGTACCGAGCGCTGCAGTCCCTCGGAATGTCCGCCGACGTGACCGTCACCACCGCCCACTCCCTGGCCATCCTCGGGAGGTCCTTCCCCCCCTCCTCCGGCTCCTTCCGTCCCGACCTCGCCGCCTTCATCCAGCCCATGCTCGACTTCCTCTCCCGGACCGACTCCCCCTTCCTCATCAACGCCTACCCCTACTTCGCCTACAAGGGGAGCCCCGACACGGTGTCGCTCCCCTACGTCCTGTTCCAGGACAACCCCGGGGTCACCGACCCGGACACGAACCTGAGCTACGACAACATGCTGTACGCGCAGGTCGACTCGGTCTACGCCGCGATTCGGGCGATGGGGCACGACGACGTCGCGGTGGAGGTGTCGGAGACGGGGTGGCCGTCGAAGGGGGACCCCGACGAGCCCGGCGCGACTCCGGAGAATGCCGCCTCCTACAACGGGAACCTGCTGCGGAGGGTCGCGATGGGCCAGGGGACGCCGCTGAAGCCGACGGTCCCCGTTGACGTCTACGTGTTCGCGCTCTTCAACGAGGATCTGAAGCCGGGGCCGACCTCGGAGAGGAACTACGGGCTGTTCTATCCGGACGGTACTCCGGTTTACGATGTCGGATTGCAGGGGTCGCTTGTGCCGGAATATGCTGCATCTTCCAAGATCAAGGTAAGCAATCTATTATCAATCCTATGTTGCACGGATACAGATGTGACATGACACGGTAATGCGGTACAAAATTTTTGGTATATCATATTGTATTTTAAAGTATCTGAGTCGTGCCCACTGTTCAAGATTCCACATTGTTGCCTCTCCTGGGAGTTCGGGACGTGTCTCAGTTCCGGTGTGGCTGATCATCCGAAAAGACCAGCTAAGCATCATTAGCTTGGTCAGTCTTTACCTGACCAACTACCTAATACTATGCAGTTTCATCAAATATCGCTTTTGAACTTTCTTCGGGATCTGGCTCGAACTGTTCGGCAGATTTTCGCACGTTACGCAGTCGTTCGCCACTTTGTTCTCAACTATTTCGATTTAGCAAAAAGAGAGACCGAAATAAAAGTCACTAGCGGTCTACAACTTTGAAGCAGGGGTAGATTAGTGTAAGACCGAAGTGTTGAGCATCTTTTCCTTCTGATATTATTTTAAAGTATCGGAATTGTGCCCCAATACATGTCCGACACATTCCAAAATGTCATGATATGGATTTTTAGAGTGGCCATGCTTCCTAAATTCTGTGTCGATCTCTAAAAAAAACACAAAACCATTTCAATCTATGCTTAATTAGACCAGTGCCATGCTAACCAAGCTGGAATTAGTATGATCAAACGGTGATATCTCCTAGGTAGATAGACAGACAAGCGAGCTCTTGCGCCTCAGCTTATTTACGTACACTTTCAGTATAAGCACAGCTGCACAAGTATGAACCTGGATTTGCACACGCGCGCGCGCGCACTCGCAAGCGTGCACAAGTAAACGCTGCCTATTGGCACGCGTTCTATCGATGATGGCATGAACATCGTCGTCAAAGAACAATTTTACACGAGGAGAATCAAAAGTAAGTTGCCGAAAGAACAATTTTGTTGAAACCAAACCATGTGTTTCTTTCAAGAAGTGACAGCTAGCTCACCAAACTACGATACTTTGAAGAAGTAATCAGTAGAATTATAATCTTAGAATTTGCTACTAATCTTCTACTTCTTCTTCTTCTCGCAGGCGACAGTGACTACCTGCAGCTTTCTCTTTCTCCTCGCAATTCTGGTCTAGAAGCTTCTCGGCTAGATTTTAACAGCTAGTAGACGAACTAGTTTAAAGCTTTTGAAGCTTGTTAACTTATAAAGACGAGGTAAATTTACTTCAATTGGCATTTCTAACTTGTACCTTCATTGAAATCTTTCTTTAATTCGTTTTTACTCTATTATTTATCAATATCAACATCTAGGCCGGCCCACGGAGTTGGGTTGTCCTATCCAGAACTAGTTTTGGTTGTCCCTTGATCCTTATTGTAGGTCGATTCTGGAGAGTCATGCGCAAACCCCGACCTATATTGGGATCACACTGAGTCTGATGGTTGTCCAAGTCCGAAGTCTTGTCTGGCTTATCCCAGGGCCGGCCATGTCTACATTCGACACCAAATAATGCACCAAAGTGACCTTATCATTCTTTTTGGGCTGCGACACTTTCTTTTCTTTTTTTCTATAAATAGATGGATGACATGTTTATGTTATCGAGAGAGCTTTAGAATGTGTGGGGATCATCAAGTTATGTTGTAATGTAGTCCTTTTTTAGTAAGTGGCAGTCGCTCTCTGTTCCGACGAGGATCGATGCTTTTGGTGTCATATGTATGCCTAAATCTCAAAAGCTTGGATCTCCCAGTTCATCTTAACCACTCCCAAGTGTTAGGTTATACTGATAGGGACTAAAGGGCTGCTACTCATGCACGGCTCTGGAGTAAGCCGGATAAGACTTGGGACTTGGGCAACCTCCCAGGCTCAGCATAATCCTGTCAAAGGTCAGAATCACGGATGACTACCAGGACCAGCTGACAATAATGATCAAGGAGCAACCAAATTTAGTTCTAGGATAAGGCAACCCAGTTCTAGGATAAGGCAACCCAACCCTCTGTGCAGGCCCTGTTGCTACTAGTTTGTCGAACCCAAAGTAACATTAATAGCTCAAACATTTATTAAGTTTTAATTTCGATATAAAGTTGATGTTGTTGGACAATTAAAAACTTTACTTTTAGAGTCTGCATCCTTATTTTATGAACAGTTTAAGCATTTTGCGACTCTGAGTTAGATAACTTAGATTCCTATGTGGACAGCTAAATGAACCATGTTCAAACTGAGGTATGTTCATATATATACTGAGATGTATAGAGTGCATAACTGTTATTGTTAACATGAAATTGCATATGATAAACATTCAGTATATATAATGAGTTTTTTTTTTTTTTTTTTTTTGTACTTTTCTTCCATTACTAATCTCTAACTATGTTTCTTCACATTATTAATTAAATTACTACTACCTTATTTCATCTTGTTCTCAAGTATTAAGACATACAATGGATCCTTTTCTTATGTATCTTCTAGATACAAAACAAAGTAATGGTGGTAATTAAATTAATAATGAAAAAAAAACAGAGTTAGCAATTTTTGAAATAGAGGAACAGAGTTAGCAATTGGTAATGTGTGAGGTAAATAGTACGTTGAATCTGAGTAATCCATGTGGTAAGCGCTAGAGGCATAAAAGCTCTGGCTTGATGGTGGAACATCAGTGGAGCAAGCCACGACAGCTTCTTTATGTCTATGTATTGCTTACATGGGTTTGGTAAAATAAGGAAAGCATTCAAAAAAGACCATTTGATTTCCATTTATGTGTTTGATTGGTGCAGGAAAAAAAAGAAAAATATATCAATGTTTTGCCTTTTTTTAAAATAAAAAAAATATTATAGAAATCCACAAGTAATGGTTAAAATAGACAATAACATATTTGAGTAGCTCTATTGTCGTTATAAATTTTCGTAATTAATGCTAGGGAAGGAGAAGTGAAAATCAATTCCATGGGTTATAGAGGAACCATTTCCTCCCTATTTTCCACTATGTCAAGAATTTTTTTTTTCTAAGTTTGTGGCTTAAGGAACAACTTTTCTTTTCTGATTCTTTAAATCCGGAACCAAACATGGCCTAAAAATAATCTATGATTCTATATAGAACGGGAGTAAAAGGACAACAAAAGTCTTTTACAGATTATTTAGGTACAGGAAAGCCAATATTAGTATTAGTATTTATATTTGTATTTGTATTTGAACTTATCTGGTGCAACTTGCAAGAGGTTATTGGATCTCACCCATCATTGTATTTAATGCAGGCTCGAAAATATGAAAACATGGAACCTTACAGAAGCACTGCCTATTTGTAGAGAATTATTTGCCAATATCCGAGGAAAAGCAAAATTTTCCTATCATCACTACAGGAAAATATGGTCACATAAATTATAAAACTTGTCACAACATATCTTTTGTGATCAGTACAGTGACGACTTACTTCCGTTACATATACCTCCGTAGCTAAAAGAAAAAGTGACGACTAAAACATGGCATCACAAAATATTTTCAATTGTGACTAGCAAACCTTGTCACTATGTCGTCACAAAACGTTTTCAACTGTGACAAGCAAAATTTACTTGTTACAGAAATAACTCTTTCGGTAACAAATTTTGCACTTGTCACAAATTAATTGTCACGGAAACTCAAATTTTTTTTGTAGTGCATGGTAACTACGGAGAAAATGAAAATTGAATCAGTGATTGATTGTATTAGGCCATTTTATTATATAAGCTTTGGGGTTCAGATTGTAGCTTACATAGGGGTTTTTGTACTGTATGTAGCATATTAACTTTTGATAGAAATAGTAAGGATTAATTACATTAGAAACTGGCATCAAGTGCTGCTCATTCTCTTTTTTCTAGAAACTTGGAAGAAAATTTGAAGGTCCTTCAAAAGTCCAATTCGTTCAAATTCACACACTTTTGAGTAGGCTGTCAATGAAGGGATTCGATTGTTGGGGTTTGACACTATCAAATAACTTGTTGAAGGTCTGTCTTAGTCCAAGTTATATTTATTCCTGATTGTTGTCATTGTTGAAGCAAACTGTACGATTTTTTGACAGGCAGCCCAACCAAGAAAAGTATCGAGAAATTATTCAATGAGCCGGACTAATTGTATATCTTGATTCTTCTCTACTTGATGTGTATTTTGATTCTTTTCCACTTGATGACATGGAGATGAGGATGATTGTTCGAGGCTGCCCATTGCATGCACTCATCCTCTCATCCCCATGTCATTAAATGTAGGAGAACCAAGACGTACGGTTAGTCTGGCTCACTGAAAGTATCCTCCAATAAAAAGTCTGTTTGGTACAAATTACGAATTCCACCAAAAAAATCACAAAAAATGAGGGTCGGCAGAAGTAAGAACTGAGGCCACGTTTGGTTTGCGGAATCTTTAGGGTGTGAAAAGAAAGTGATTACTTTTCTATGTTTGGGTGCCAAAGGAATTGAGAAGGAAAGGAAATTGATTCCCAATGGAAAAAAAAATTAGGAGGAAAAGTGATTTCATCCATCCAAGCAAGGAATCACTTTTCTATATTGAAGTATTCATTTTTCTTCCAAATTTTTTTGACATTCCCAAACATCGAAAACGAAAATCAATAGAAATCTTAATTTTTCAAAGGAAAGAAAAATGTCAAAGGAATTGATTTCCTTTCCCTTCCATTCCGCGAACCAAACGAGACTTGAAGGAAATTTTCTCAGAAAGAGAAATCCTGCAGGAAGGGAATTTTCTGCAGAAAATGACAGGAAAATCTACATGGTTTGAAGCTATCGATGTGATTTGTTGTTTCGTCTGTTCCACAACTAATACATTCTTTTAATTTTTAATTCTGTGATTTAGAGACTTTGATCACTCATCTTTCCATTTCTTTCCCACTAAAACTTGTACTGCATCACATAATATTAACCTTTAGCTTTCAACTATGAGATGGCATTAAAAAATTCTCCTGTCGACACACTCCTTGCAAGCATTCAAAAACAAAGTAAAAGATCATCATCAAAGACTAATCCAACACCAAGGAAAAATCAAAGCAGAGTTGCTCATCAGAAGAATACTTTTGTTGTTTAGAAGCCAATCATGCATTTGTTCAACAGACGAGTACAGCTCACCAGACAATTACAGGATGGACAAGAAATAGAAGAAGAAGAAGAGAAATTGTACACTCTTTAAGTAGGGGTGAGCATTATTCGATTTTGGACCGAAAATCGAATCGAGTCGAGTAAGAGATTCGGTTCGGTTTAAAAAAAATTGGTTCGGTTTCGGTTTGAAAATACTAAATTCTTTTATTCGATTTCGGATTTGGATTTTTTTTTTTTGAAATCACACTCACACACACAATTGGGAGGCTCGAACCTTGCCGACCCCTCCGGATGTCCGCTCTAATACCACTAGGCTAGAGAGCTCGGACGTTTCGGATTTGGATTTAGTTACTATACGTATTAAAAAGTTAGTTACTATATGTATTAAAAAACCCGCAAGTAAACCGAAAAAAGCACAAGTAAACCGAAAAATCGAATGTATTTCTCACCCCTAATCTTAGGCCATTTCCAATGGGGATTTCTATCTTCCCTAATTACATGGTAAATTCTTTTTAGAAAAAACTTCTCACGATGGTTTATATCCCAATTTTTATCGTAATGTCGCGGTTGTAGAATGGTATATTTCTATGAGCATAGAAATTCTTCATCTTAATATTGGACCCAACTTTCAAACTAAACCATAAAATTCTTCCTTTAATATTTTTCATCTTAATATTGTTGGAAAAGAAACGCGGAAACCTTTTCCCAAACCGGAGAGTACCTGCGAGAGGACCGAGCAATACAACGCACGAACCCAAAAACAAACACACAAAACAATCCACGCAGACACAGAGAATTTTTGACGTGGAAAATCCTTGCGGGAAAAACCACGGGACGATCGGAGTCCAACCCTGAGAAGCCTCCACTAATGGAATAGAAGGATTACACCCTCTACAAACTTCTCCCGATCCAAATCGGATCCCCACAACACTCAGAGATAAGAACAATGATTACAAGGCTACGAAGAGCGAGAACGACGAGTAGAAATTACCCGAACACGATCTCCTTCGAATAGCGACCTTCAATCCTCCGTCTTCTTCTCCGAAGTTGTAATGGCACTCTTGCCTCCTTCTCTCTCACCAAGTTGTGTTACGTTGCAATATGTTGCACTCTATTGCACAATGAATTAGGGTTGGGAAATCCCAATATAACTCCCTAATCCCGCAGCAAACCTGGACCGTTGGATTAGATCCAATGATGAAAACTCATCCAGAATCCCGCTTCAGCCCCCGACGACACAGAGTTCGGCCAGAACTCTGTGTGGGGCAACCAGCACCTACTCGCCAAACCCTGGAACAGCCAGACCGAGTTCGGCCCGAACTCGCCATGGGACCGAGTTCGGCCCGAACTCGGATCCCCTGCTTCCAGCAGCTCCAGCAGCAACAGCAGCAACTCCGTCGCCTACTTCCCGAGCTTCTTCGACACACGAACGGCGTTCGTCGCACTCCGGGGTCTTCTCCACATAGGTTGGGAATCCCACCCACTCCAACAAATCTCCCCCTTCACAACTATGGGGAGGATGTCGTCATCCCGACGATCTGCCTGCAGTACTCAAACTTCCCCCTTGGTAGAATCTTCGTGAACATATTAGCTCCGTTGTCATCTGTATGTACCTTCTCAAGCTCCGCGTCCTTCTTCTCAACCACATCCCGTATCCAATGATACCGAGTCTCGATGTGCTTGGACCGGCTATGAAACGTCTGATTCTTCACAAGGTGGATAGCACTCTGACTGTCACAAAGCAAAGTATACTGCTCCTGCTTCAGTCCCATTTTCTGCAACAGCTTCTTCATCCACAACAGCTCCTTGCAAGCCTCCGTCGCCGCAATGTACTCTGCCTCTGTCGTCGACAAGGCAACACACTTTTGCAACCGCGACTACTACGACACCGCTCCTCCCGCAAACATCATCACGTAGCCCGAAGTCGATCGCCTCGTGTCTACATCTCCAGCCATATCAGCGTCGTTATACCCAACCAGCTTCGGCTCGTCACCACCAAAGGAAAGTCTCCAACCAGCAGTGTCCTGAAGATAACGTAGAATCCACTTGACCGCACTCCAATGTACCCTTCCAGGATTTGAAAGATACCTGCTAACCGTACCTACTGCATGAGCAATATTTGGCCTCGTACACACCATAGCATACATAAGGCTTCCCACAGCTGAGGCATATGGAACCCGCTCCATATCTTCCTTTTCGTCCTCGGTAGATGGACACTGCTCCTCAGTGAACTTAAAGTGAGCCGCGAGGGGGGAACTCACTTTCTTCGACCCGTCCATCCCGAAACGCTGAAGTATCCGGTGAATGTACTTCTTTTGGGACAAGTGTAGCAGCTTGGACTCTCTCTCTCGGCTGATCTCCATCCCAAGAATAGTCTTCGCTGCGCCCAAATCCTTCATAGAGAAGGCCGCGCCCAGTTGGCACTTCAACTCCGCTATCCTAGTGGCATTCCGACCCACTAATAGCATATCACCTACATAGAGCAATAAAATGATGAAATCATCCTCGGCAAAATACCTCACAAATGCACAATGGTCCGACGTCGTCCGTGCATAACCATGCTCTCCCATAAACGACTCGAACTTTCTGTACCACTGCCTCGGAGCCTGCTTCAGACCATACAAGCTCTTCCTCAACCGGCAGACCAAATGTGACTTGCCCTTCTCACAGAATCCCTCCGGCTGCTCCATGTACAACTCCTCCTCAAGATCACCGTGGAGGAACGTCGTCTTCACGTCCATCTGCTCGACCTCCAAGTCGAGACTGGCTGCTAATACTAGCACCACCCGAATAGACGAATGCTTGACGACAGGCGAAAAGATCTCATCATAATCCACGCCTTTCCGCTGACCGTAGCCCTTGACTACCAGCCTCGCTTTGTATCGAGGGCGAGTAGCATCATCCGTCTGCTTCACTCTGAACACCCATCGATTCTTCAAAGCCTTCTTGCCCTTTGGCAACCGCACCAGATCATAAGTGGAATTGGTGTGCAAGGAACTTATCTCCTCCTGCATAGCCACCATCCACTCCTGTCTGTGTTCGTCTTCCATAGCCTCTGCAAAACTTTCGGGCTCTCCCCCGTCAGTCAATAGCACATACTCATCCGGCGAGTATCTCGTAGATGGTCGACGATCCCTGTTGCTCCTTCTCGGCGGAGCCACTGGTGCTGGCTGTATACCGACAGCCTCCTCCCCTTCAGGAACTGCCTCCCCGGCATGCTCATCCTCCTGAGGGACACCCTGACCACCATCAGCAGGCTGATGATCAAGGTTGGGAGCAACTCCATGTACCGGCTCCCCCATAACTGGATCCTCCGCGATGTCCTCTGGAAACTGCTCGAAGCAAAATGACTCTAACTCAGGCAATTCCTCAGCCTCATAAGGCGTCTCGGAATCCTGAGTGTTGGTCATGGTCTGATCCTCGACGAACACCACGTCCCTGCTTCTGTAGAGCTTTCCTTCCACTGGGTCGTAGAGTCTATAGCCAAACTCATCCCGACCGTAGCCGACAAAGACGCATCGCCTCGTCTTCGGCTCAAATTTGGTCCTCTCGTCCTTCGGTACATGCACGAAGGCCTTACAACCAAACGCCCGCAGGTGACTGTATGACGGCTCTTTGCCGTACCATACTTTGTTAGGCACATCATCCTACAAAGGAGCACTAGAAGACAAATTAATAATATAAGCAGCTGTGAGAAGAGCCTCACCCCAATAACTGCCCGACAAGTTTGCTTCTGACAGCAAATACCGCACCCTCTCCATCAGTGTCCTGTTCATGCGCTCCGCTACACCATTGAGCTGAGGTGTCTTTGGCGGAGTCTTCTGGTGTCGTATCCCTTGCTCTCTGCAATACGCATCAAAGGGACCGATGTATTCGCCGCCATTGTCGGACCGAACACACAACAACTTCTTGCCTGTCTCCCTTTCAACGGAGGCCTGAAACTCCTTGAAAGTAGGCAGCACCTGATCCTTGGTCTTTAAGGCATAGACCCAAACCTTCCTGGAACAGTCATCAATAAAGGTTACAAAGTAAGACGCACCACCAAGAGATTTTACCTTCATAGGACCGCAGACATCCGAGTGAATCAACTCGAGCAACGCCGGCTTCCTCGAACTTGGGTGACTTTGGAAAGACACCCTATTTTGCTTCCCAGCTAAACAGTGCGTGCACTTCTCCAACTTTGTAGACTTGAGCCCCGGAATCACCTTCCTGTTCACCAAGTAGCTCATCCCCTTCTCGCTGATATGGCCGAGCCGCTTGTGCCACAACTCGGTAGACGCATCACTGACTGCGTTCACCTCATGTGCCGCCTGTGCGCTCCCCTCCATATAGTAGAGACCGGACTTCTTGCTTCCTCTGGCAATCACCAACGAACCCCTAGAAAGCTTCTACTGACTATTCCCGAAGAGACTGAAGAATCCCTCGTCATCCAACCTTCCAACCGACACCAGGTTGAAACGGATATCAGGGACATGACGAACATCCTTGAGAACAAGAACCGCACCCGTCTTCGTTCTCAAATGCACATCTCCAACGGCAACCGCCTTCGACACATCTCCGTTGCCCATCTTCAACACGCCACAGTCACTTGTCGTGTAAGTGGCAAACAGTGCCCTATTGTGAGATACATGTGCTGAAGCCCCTAAGTCCACCAGCCAAGAATTGTCATCGCAGGCGAGGTTAGTAATGACCTCATCACCTACGACGATCACATCGCCTCCATGCGTCGAGGCCGCCGCTGTAGTGTTCTCTTCTTGCTTCCCCTTGTCGTCCTTCTTCTCTCTCTTCCAAGCGAAACAATTTCGCTTGATATGACCCTTCTTACCGTAATGGTAACACTCTGAGTCCTCGTAACGACCTTTGGACTTCCCCCTGCTTTTGTCTCTGCCACCACCTGGACCCCTGCTTTTGCCCCTTCCGCGGCTCTCTAAAACAAGTGCCTCTGAGTGGTGGGATGTGGATGAAGTACCCTGAGAACGTCTCCGCATCTCTTCATTCAACACCCCGCTCTTGGCAAACTCCAGACTAACCACGCCCTCTGGAGCAGAAGTGATCATAGATACTCGTACGGTCTCCCACGAGTCTGGCAATGTACACAGCAGCCACAGTCCCTGAACTTCGTCGTCGAACTTGACTTCCATAGAAGATAGCTGGTCAACCACGCCCTGGAACTCACTCAAGTGATCCGAAATAGACGCCCCATCCTTGTATCGCAGACCCATCATCGTTCGGATCAGGAACAACTTGTTTACCCCGGTCTTCTTCGCATACAAGGATTCCAGCTTATCCCACAACGTCTTCGCGTGCTCAATATTGGTAACGTGGTTGTACACGTTCTCATCAACAAACTGCCGTATGTACCCACACACCTGTATGTGCTCGAACTTCCAGTCCTCCTCGGATTTATCACTGGGCCTCTTGGTTGCAAACACAGGTAGATGCAGCTTCTTGACAAATAGCAAATCCTTCATCTTGCTCCGCCAATAATGATAGTTTGTGCCATTGAGGTTCACCATGCGCACCGGCTTCGCGTCCATCTCTCCTCTCTGGTTCCTCTGTCAACTCCTGACACCCTTTGAACCCAAAGCTCTGATACCACTCTGATGGAAAAGAAACGCGAAAACCTTTCCCCAAACCGGAGAGTACCTGCGAGAGGACCGAGCAATACAACGCACGAACCCAAAAACAAATACACAAAATAATCCACGCAGACACAGAGAATTTTTGACGTGGAAAACCCTTGCGGGAAAAACCACGGGACGATCGGAGTCCAACCCTGAGAAGCCTCCACTAATGGAATAGAAGGATTACACCCTCTACAAACTTCTCCCGATCCAAATCGGATCCCCACAACACTCAGAGATAAGAACAATGATTACAAGACTACGAAGAGCGAGAACGACGAGTAGAAATTACCCGAACACGATCTCCTTCGAATAGCGACCTTCAATCCTCCGTCTTCTTCTCCGAAGTTGTAATGACACTCTTGCCTCCTTCTCTCTCACCAAGTTGTGTTACGTTGCAATATGTTGCACTCTATTGCACAATGAATTAGGGTTGAAAAATCCCAATATAACTCCCTAATCCCGCAGCAAACCTGGACCGTTGGATTAGATCCAATGATGAAAACTCATCCAGAATCCCGCTTCAGCCCCCGACGACACAGAGTTCGGCCAGAACTCTGTGTGGGGCAACCAGCACCTACTCGCCAAACCCTGGAACAGCCAGACCGAGTTCGGCCCGAACTCGCCATGGGACCGAGTTCGGCCCGAACTCGGATCCCCTGCTTCCAGCAGCTCCAGCAGCAACTCCGTCGCCTACTTCCCGAGCTTCTTCGACACACGAACGGCGTTCGTCGCACTCCGGGGTCTTCTCCACATAGGTTGGGAATCCCACCCACTCCAACAAATGTTAGACAAGACCATCTATTCGTGTGCAATTTTTATATAGAAACTCTGCCAAGTAGGATAGAAACAGTAGGTTCTGTTCTGATTGACACATTTGCTTTTCTTGATTCTGCTTAGGAAAACTAAGAATTCCTCGTGTGTCTGTGTGACCAAACAATACTTGGGCTTTGGATCTTTATTTTCTTTTTATAAACACGTCATAGGCATCTTTACTTCTCAACAAGAGAAAGGCATTGGAGGGACCAATGTCTCTCATCATGTAAGTGTAACAAACACCAAGGTGGTCACTGGTGTCATTTGCCTCATCTCGAAGTTTCTCCAACCATCTCTAACCACTCCCTAGTTTAGGTTGTGCATAACCAAGAGAAACAGGTGTCAAGCTCGTTAATCTGTGGTATAAGCATAACTTGTTAGTTCCGAGACGTAATTTTCGATAAAAAAAAATTGAGAAATAAAACGATTGTAAAAATAACGGTTCGAAACAACAATTCAAAAAAGGTGCACGACAGAGATCCTTAGAGGATTCTGAGTAACGAAAATCTAAAAAAATTCGTTACAGCAGCAAACGAATATAATGCTTCTAAAAAGAATGCACACATCGAATTGCTAGCAGCAGCAGCGATGAAAGCCCACAAGTGGTATCTGATTAGATCAGAGAAGAAGAGAAGGAAAGAAGAAAGAGAAAGACAGCTTTGCTAGGGTGATCAGATCACCGTTGCTCAAAACAAGATTCGCCTATATACGATCCGCTTCCAGGAACCAGCAAGTTCTTAGAGAACTTATGGAACGCTCGTCAGTCAATTTTTGAGACTTGAACGGACTTCCTGAACTTTACGGACTCCCTTAACTCTCTTCTTCGGTGCATCTTAGAAAGGAGGCCAGAGGGCTCTATTTATAGAGTGGAGTGAGACTATACCATTTCTCTTATCCGATGTGGGACTAAAATACCAATGCTCTAAAATAGAGTTTGATATTTTACATCATCACACAATCAACATAGTCGAGTGTCAGTCCACGCCTACCCCCCGAACACCCGTCCGTGCATGCACGAGGCATCCCAGAGTCCAAGTTCGAGTCCGATCAACAAAAATTAACTCGCATCTTTGTTAGAATTAATCTTTTTTTCTTCTAGAAAAATACTCCCACATGGCACACACTTGTGCCCCACCACACCTCATGTGCACACCTCAACACAAGCAATGCATTATATTGAGATACTCATCATTTGGTGTAGCCGATGTGAGACTATTTTTCCTAATCTAAAGGCAAAAATACCAACATAACTATCATAGAATATATAATGCTCATTATTTAGTTTTATGGTATAATGTAATATTATAAAGTTGTGTTTAGGTTTCTATATTGTCCACAATAGGGTTTGGATCTCGTCATAACTCCGTCCAAAACGTATCGAGACCTGAATGTAAATTTTGAATATTATAATAGAAATATGTGAGGTTTGTATGATTTAGATTTTTTCGTTTTCATGATGGAAGTTGTATGATTTGGATTATTTAGTTTTGTTATGTCTAATCGAGAATATAACGTGTGACATGTTATTGCTTATATCCCAATATCAGCAGCTACACAATCATCTAGAGCCCTTGAGTTGTAAGTGTCACGTCCCGACCCGGAATCACCCGAATCATCGTCCTCGCAGGGGGCGTGATGCCGCACGAGCCTGGAGTTGCGCTCGGGCAAGGCAAGATGACAAGTTCTCAAAATGTTATCTTTGAGTTGCTATTAACAACGAAAGAAAAACAGAGTATACGAAGCAATTCTCTTTATTGATATTCGAAATGAGATTACAAAGGCTTTCGATAGCCCAACAAAATTTGCCAGATTGGCTACAACACTCAAGTTCTCTCTTGTCCACAAAGGATTTTACCGTTCCATACATCATGCCTTCTATATCGCGGCCGCATCAATCATGTTACATGTCCGAGTGTCAGTGCGGTTGTATGCCTCATTACGCTTCGGCAATCCAAGCCTCAACGCGTTCAAGCGAAGCTTCGCCGCGAGCAGACCAATCCCTGAACCTGCTAGCAAACTAGTGGGGGATTAGTACTTTCGTTCTCGATGTACTGATCAAAGGCCAACTTAACAAACCGACATTTAGTATTATATTGTATTGATTCATGCAAACATACAATTTAGTTCTCTTTCTATATTCTTCTTAGGATCAGTTCATGGCATATTCAAAGACTGTAAGCATGTTATCATGGCAAGCATGTTATTCAATTTGTATAAGTAAACAGACAAGCAATCTCGTGTTGTTCCGTGACTTCTTACCAACATCGACGCACTCGTCCTTGCACCGACGCAAGGTGAATACGCCTATCAGCTTTTCTGTCATGTTATAAGTGCCCTCTATGCGGATCTATATGTGCACGATATGAGTGTACCTTGCACTTTCGACCCATGATCCGTCCATGCAGGATATATGTAAACCTTGCACTTCCAACCCATCGCCCTTAACTATATGAAGGTCACTAGCTTTTCGGGCTAGAATGGACTTATGTTTCTCAACTCGAATTGGTAAGACGATGATCACTCTGTGCGGTTGCTAACCCAAACAATCAGAGGACCCCCGAAATACTCGAATATGTGGCTTATCACATTCACTAGAAGGTCGCTAACCGTCTAGATGAAGTGCACCAACATATCGATAATCGCAGTCCCTCCTAGGCCGAACGGTCCCAGCGCTCTGGTGCGCCACATTCGAGGGATTACCCGTGCATGGGCTATACGTCTTTAAGTCCATTTGACCATGCAACGCATCTTATCTTTCATACAACCAAACAAGTTCGCTTATCTCTATTTAAATTGGCCCAACACCCCAATGTTCTCAACGAACGCCCCGAAGACCACGAATATTTCGAAGGCACCATGCCGCATCGACAGTTATGTCACATTCGTGCCACAACTGTTCTCCTCGTCGCAACGACGCTATCTTTTGTAAGTATTGTATAGATGCGCACATTCGCCGTCTTTTTTTGCATCGTGCATTCAATGCATGCCTCGAAGCCGTGTTTTCTTGTTCTACGTCTTAGTATTCAACGCGTTATACTTATGTTCCATTCTTCTGATTCGTGCAACTGAGGCACGCCTCGATAGGCTATTCAATGTTCTATCGCTCGTGCACCGAGGTGTCACGCCCCGACCCGAGAAATCGCTCGTCCTCGCTAGATTTTACCCGAGTCATCGTCCTCGCTGGTGTAGAAGCATAGAATTTCACAACCAGAAAGTCCATGCGCCATGCACTATATGCGCCAGAACTCAGACAGCAAATCAAATAAGCCATAGACATTCGAAGAAGGACTTTTTATTTATATATATAAAAGTCTATTACATGTCTAGAAAAGGTTGTACAAAGGAGAATTTCTACAAAGGAAAAATCCTAGATCTACAGCCAGCGGCCACCATGCGCCTCCAGATAGGCGCAGCAGCCACCATGCGCCTTCCGATAGGCGCAGCAGTCACCATGCGCTGTCAGTTAGGAGCAGCAGATGTCATGCGCCTCCAGCCAGGCGCATCCCACCATCTCTTCAGCAGCTCAGTTATGTGCATCCAGCTCAGTTATGTGCATCCCTTCAGCAGCTCAGTTATGTGCAACTCTTCCAACCAGGCTCACCTGGCCGAGCAGAGCCCAGTTATGTGCCGCTCTTCCAGCCAGGGTCACCTGATAAGTGCTTCAATTACACAAAGTATTTAACCCTCTGGCTGGAACCAAGGAAGAGAAGAGCACGGCAAAGCTGTGGCCAGGGGAGGCTTCGAAAGAGCCTCCAAAGACCAAGGAAGACCGTGATCGAAATCATGGCACAAGGAGCTTTCAACACAATCAAAGTGGACGGCACCCACTTTGAAGGAAGAGAGAGCCTAGCACCGCCATTCCGATCTACGGCTCTTCCGGAACAACGGAGACGAGGCCCGAACATCCCTATCTTTGGATGCAACAGGCACCTTCCGCCTGTCTCAGAAGCCCGCGACTCCGTCTTTTGGATGTAACAGTCACCTTCAAGTGCATCGAAGACAACACGACGTCTCATCTTCACCCTCGGGAGCACTTCGTCAACAGAATGCACCCGCATATCCAAGTTCATGTTGGAAGTACGTGAGGGAACGAGGAGCAAACCTTCTCTCCATGCCACTATTTATAGGCCGGGCAAATCAAACCTACGTGCCAAGTGGATGACTCTCCGAATTCTGTGCAATGAATTTGCATTAAATGGATGAACCGGACGCCTCGAATTCAGCCAAACGGCTATTTATAGCACTCGAGGAGCGAGACAGTCGCATCATTAAAGGACATGTCGGATGCGCCAGCCAAACAGTGCATCACATGGACGCACCCTCCAGCATCAGGCACATCACACAGACGTGCCCTACAGTACCCGGCGCATCACAGAGGATGCGCCCCCTCACATCTCCATACCGAGTGGAACACCAACCAATGTGCCCACTCAGCAGTCCATCGAATGTCACAAACATTAAATGCTAAACTGACACCAGAGTTGGCAGCACGCTTCCCAAAGTCTGAACAGTTGACAGCTTTTTCAGAGAACGAAGCGTCGGCAATGTCAGCATCATCATGACTCTATTCCGACGGCTACTGCCACGTGGCCCTTTAAACCATCCGCATGCGCCTCTACGGCCATGCGTCCAAATCAGCATGCGCCTCTACGGCCATGCGTCCAAACCAGCATGTGCCTCAAAAGCCGTGCGCCTCAGACCCTTCACTGATCCCTAAAGACAGAAGAAGAGTCTCTTGTTGAAGCTTTGTATGTGCCTCAAAAGCCATGCGCCCCAGACTGATCTCTGATCCCGAAAGACAGAAGGAAAGTCGCCTGCATGCGCCTCAAAAGCCATACGCTCTAAATGGTTTGTAACTCCCAAAGGTTATGAGCCGCAGCCTCTTCCTGCGTCCAATCCAAGGCGCAGCTCACTAGATCACTACCCCCCCAAATCCGAGATCTTCGAGCCATGAGTCGACGACATGTGTCCTTTGACTCAACTCGTCCAAGATTTTAGCAACAAAAAGATCTTCTCTTCTGCTACGTGCCGGCTCACAACAGCAGTATGAAGAGTTCAACCTCCCAATCAGGGCGCATCATCCATGCGCCCCCATCAGCAACCTCCACGTGGCGTCCCCACACACCGGCGCATCCTACATGCGCGCATGAGCAGCCAGCCTGCAAAACTATAAATAGAGGGATCTTCTCCTTCACACACACACAGAATCCATAACGAACATACAAGGAATCACCAGAGAGGCAGATACAGACACTCAACGTCTTCCTCCTCTCAGCAAGCTCCAGCACCCAGAGCAATCCACACCTTCAGAGAACCGATAACCGTCGTCAGCCCGTCAACGGAGTCAACGCATTACCACTCGCTCCATTGGCACTAAGGACCCAGCTTAAACAAAAGTGTACTCCTAGGACTACATCTAAGTCCTATATTGTAACACTGTTCTGTTTGTATTAAAGTTTTCAATCAAACAATTTTAATGGCAAACAAGCTGGCGACTCTGCTGGAGACTTCTTTCTCCTCTTCCGAGAAAGTCGTGTCACAGGCCGACGACGTGAAGGTGGGCTCCTCCCACAAGACACTGGTCGTGCGCCTCAATCAACAGACGTACGAGGAGTTCATTTCTGAAGGAAGTGTGAGTCCTTCGAAGCGGCTGCCAAAGCCGAAGAAGATCCGCACGGCCTGGGTGCGCAAGGTCGACGCCTCGGGCACCACCACTGAAGGGGATGCAGCAATCCAGCCTTCCCTTCCTGCTGACGTTCTCAGCAACCAAGGTGCGCCCGCCGATGCGACGCATCTCTTGGGGAAGCGTGCGGCCGACCACGTTCCCCAGCTATCTCCCTCTCAAGCGAGAAAGATGCGTCGACGGAGCAGGGGCGCAGCCATTGCCCCGCGCATCACCTCTGATGCGCCACAAAAAGCCTCTGTCTTTGACAGACTCACTCGCTGTAATGGCGAGGAGAAGTTGGATGCTGAGTACTATGCGCCCCAGCGGGCTAGTACGAAGAAATCCAAGGCGGCACGGGCCATGCGCCATAAAAGTGCTATGCCAGCAGCAGGCCAGAGGCACGCGCTTACAATCACGCGCGCTGCCGATGGCAAGCTGTACAAGGTTGACTCAGGTGCTTCTGTACCAACAACGAGTCGACCTTCAAAGTCCTCATCTCGCTTGGGCGCATCTACTGCGTGCACAACCAAGTCGAGTAAGGCAAACTCGGTGGTCTTGAACTCCCGCGCCTCCTCTGGTTGTGCGTTTGAGGTTCGTTCAAGTCACTTCAAATGTTGTGGTTCCTCCACTACTGATCGTGATGCCTGCTTGGTATTAGATCAGGGGGCGCAGCACTCACATGACCACCCCGGCGTTTGGCCTTGCCATACGTCTGAAGGGGGTGTGAAGGCACCACTCTCCTCCAACGACCTGCGCAACGTGATCACTCACAAGCGCCGGTCAGGAGAGTCGACCAAGAAGCACGATACGCCTCTCACGGGGCATACTTGTGCGGTGGTCACCATCAACTGCTGTTGCAAGGCGGCAGCTCCACCAAGGCAGTCGGTCTTCCAACGGCTGCAATCATCGACACCTCTCCGACGTCGCCTTAGGACGAAGGTGTCAGCAGAAGAGGAGCCAAAGGTTGCTTCATGCAACGAGATCTCCAACTCTTCATCAATCCGGAAGACGACTGCCAATTCCTCGTCTTCATCCAAAAGCCAGCCGAAGAAAACCAAGGCAGCTGTCTCGACCTCTGGAGTGTTTGAAGGCACTCGGTCGAGGAAGAAGTCCTTGGAGGAAGCTGGGGGTAGCCAGACCCTTGTTGAGCCTCCTTCCGAAGACGAAGATGTCCAAGGCACAGCTGCGGCGGATCTTCATCATCAAGGCGAGGTTAGTCTCACTGAAGCCCCTCAAAATGAGGATGTCCTCCAGGACACCGCCGGGGGTAGTTCTGGAAACGAAGAGGTCCTTCAAGACGGAGCTGAGGGCAATCAGACCCTTGCAGATGCGCCTATTGAAGATGAACTCCAGAATGTGGCTGGGGGTGGCCAAACACCAGGAGAAGTGACTCCCCCGCATGAGAGTGAGGTCGAAAGTGAAGCCTCAACCAATCCATCCACTCCTGGCCGTGTCAGGACAGTATACATGGCTGGGGATGATGTCGAGTCTGATGCGCCGCCACAGGACATAGTCCAGCGCATAGACTCATTGGAGGGAGGACTCAAAACCCTCTCTGCCTCTATGCAAGCACTGACTCAAGCAGTGTTTGAGATGCGGTCGGCCTTGATCAGGACACCTTCAACTGGTCCTGACCCAGGAGCTAATGGGGAATCGAGTGTGCCCCTCCAACGGGCGCCCTCAGATACAGAAGCACCTCAGACCTCGGAGCCCTCAAACGCTCCAATCCAGATGGTACCTCCTTCCCCGACTCCTAGCTCTACGGAGGATGTGGTCGAAATGATCAAAGACCTGTGGGAGCGCTTCGAGTCCAAGAACAGGCAAGAGGAATGCCAGAAGATGGGCATTCCCCAGCCTTATCCCCTCGAGTGGAACAAGGTGGTTTATCCCCCAAAGTATAAACCACAAATACTCACCCCATACGACGAGAAGGACTCTCCGCGACGGTACCTGACGTACTTCCAGTCACAGACAGGGCATCTTCCAAAGGAGGACGCGCTCCTCACCAGTATCTTTGTCGGGGCCCTGAAAGGGGTGGCGTATGACTGGTACTGCAGTCTCCCCAACAATTCCATATTGTCCTTCGACGACCTGACGCGCCTCTTCCTCGACCGTTTCTATGACGGTGGAAAAGACATGACGATGGCGTCTCTCATAGAGATACGCCAGAAGGAAAGGGAAACAGTTCGGGTGTTCATCGAACGCTTCCGACAGGCCTGCTTCAGGCTACCTCCAGGCATGCCAGAACATGCGCTCCTCTCCGCTTGCAGCATGAACATGTTGCCTGCAGTGAAGCTCTGGCTCAACTCTACTCCCCCTCCTGACTGGAGCTCCCTGATCATCGAAGCTGAAGCTGCAGAAAAGAAGGCAGCCAATGCACGTCTTCTGGGTGTCAGCTTCTCCGCCTTTGACAATAAGGAGAAAAAGTCCGCAGCTAACAGCTCCGGACGAGAAGCAAAGGGGAAACAGGCATTGACTGTTAATGCCTCGAAAGGCGCATCTGTGCCTACTCAGAAGCCTCCACTGGCACCGAGACCCAAGGAGGTTTATTCATTCAATGATGACGACACCCTGCAACTTTTCGAGATACTGAAGCAGGATGACAAGATCAAGCTACCGGACCCAAAGTGGCCCGATGAAGTCGGGAAAGTGGACAACCCGAGGTACTGTCACTACCATCGGTTTGTCGGACACCCGACCAAGGACTGCTACGTCCTCAAGAATTACATCCAGCGCATGATCAATGCGGATGTAATCTCCATCGATGAAGAGAAGACGGTGTCAGCCAATGTGGTTTCGCTTCAGTTCGGTACCTTGCCGCCAACTACCATACAAGATGGCGTCGTCCCCATCTTTAAGGCGACAATGGAGGTGGTAAACTTACCACCTACCCGTGACAATGTGAGTGGACTCACCCCGCTCACCACATCTCGAGGAGAGGTCCTCTGGGTTCACCCCGACCTCGTCTCCGAGGTAACTCAATCGGAGGTACGCCCTACCTCCAAATCGAAAGACAGGAAGATCAAGTCTTGCCGTACTGTCTCTTCTTCAACAGAAGAGGCACTTCCAGTGCAAACACGTGCACAACAGAACTCCCAGTCCGGCGAAGCCGCCGCCGAGGTGGTGCCTCCTAGCACCATCCCTGAGGAGGGTCCATCTAAGCCCTCAGCAGTCAATAAGCAGAAGCAGGTGGAGGCCCATTTTGACAGACCTCTACGGAAGGAGAATGCTTCGGGGCTGTCCAAGCCTTACAACTTTGACATTCTGGCACAACTAGCCGGTACACCTGCACGCCTGTCTTTGTTCGAGCTCCTGCGTCTTTCTAAAGACTCCCGAGAAGCTCTCTGTGAAGCTCTGAAGGACGCTGAATCCTTTCTCAGTCAGGTCAAGCAGCCTGAAGACCTCCTAACTACTTGTGCACACTGTCATTGTGCGGATAAAGTTATCCCAAACATAACTTTCACCCAACAAGACATGCTGCTCAAGCATCACCGACATAACCGACCGCTGTATTACACAGGGTATATTGGTTCGGTCAAGGTGAGCTGGATTCAGATTGATCCTGGGTCTTCCCTAAGCATCATCCCGAAGGCGCTGCTATCTAAGCTGGGGATCCCGATGTACCGGCTGGCGCCCTCCAATACAACCATCAGTGGCTTCAATGCTAGCAAGAGCGAGCTACTGGGCAAGATCCGACTGAAGTGTCACATTGGCAGCCTCAAAACTGAGGTGACTTGTTATGTGGTAGATGCTGAGGTCAACTACAACATCCTGCTCGGTCGACCATGGCTACATGAGTACATGGTGGTGCCCTCCACGCTCCACCAGTGCATGAAGTATGTATCCACTAATGGCGTCATCCGGACGGAGTTTGCAGACATCGATCCTTTCAAAGGGATTGAAGCCTACTTCACCGATTCCGACTTGTACAAGCCCATTGACGAGGAGGAAGCCAACGACGCTAATGATGAGGCAGAGACGGCAACAGAGCTGGACATGGAGCCTGAGACGACTCCCGATGCCCCCTTGAAAATCCGATTGAAGGGGAAACCACCCCAGAAGGCGCCTCCAATGAGCATCAAGCTATCAGGGAAAGCGCCGGCTCGCGAAGCACCCCTGAAGATACGCCTCAAGGGAAAGCCACCTCAAACATCGGCTCCCCTGGTGGCAAAATTACAAGGGAAGGCACCACTCACCGAAGGCGCAGCCGAGGCGCCTCTCAAGGTGCGTCTCAAGGGCAAGCCGCCGCAGTCATCCAAGGTGTCAGAGAAGGCTCATATAACCCTCTCAGACCCCAGAATCAAAGCTGTGGTGGACTCTCCTAGTCCGCCCCTAGTTCTTACAGACGAGGAGCTTGGTGAATATATCTCGGCTGACGTAGAGGCACCCTCCTTTGACAATGTAATCCCACGGGATAAGATCTCGTATTTTATCAACAATAGAGTGTCTTTTAATTATTCTTGTCTTCCACACTGGAATGCCATGTATACATTAGATAACGCTCTACGGTCGTTGCAAACATAAATAACGACCGTCCACCATAATCGAGTAGTCCTGTCTCAAGGAGTCTTCATAATCCCTCCACGGAGCCGAGACGAAGGCACCATCATCTCGGGCAAAGTCGAGCGTCATCAGGACCTTCCGTCAATCGAGCCCGAACCTGATACCGGCAGAGTACAAGTCTATCGGTATACGGATACGACAAAGCACATCATCCAAAAGATGGGCTACGACCTGAAAAGCAACAAAGGCTTAAACTACGACAAGGGTCGGCATCTCCCTGTCCGGCTTTCGATGCCCAATGGAAAGCCACAGGACTACTATAATCGGACTCGACGGGGCTTAGGCTATGTCACGCCGCCATCAACCCCAGAGAGTTCAGATGCAGAAGACGTAGAACATTCCCACTCGTCCGAAGCATCGACTTGGGATTCCGATACCAGTATCGGATCAGTCTTCAGGAAAGTGCTGTCAGCTAACATGACGTCAGCACAACCCCAAAAAGGTGAAGGCGAAGACCAAGCGCCGGAACCCTTCGAAGAAGAACCCTGGGCCCAACGCCTAGGAGAACAATAGGAATCTCGTTTTGAGCTACGTGAACCTCCCACCGAAGACGAAGTCGAGCAGATCGACCTCGGGGATGGGTCTTCTTCCAAACCCATCTTCATCATAAAAGCCTGGAAGGAGAAGATCGAGAATCTTTAATCCAACTGGCTAAAGAGTATATCGACGTCTTCGCCTGGAGCTATGAAGATATGCCGGGACTCGATCCACAGATTGTAATGCATAGGTTGAACATCTTACCTGATGCCAAACCTATCAAACAACAACAGCGACGCTTCCGTCCGGACATCATGAACGCCATCGATCAGGAGGTAGACAAACTCTTGACCAGCGGCTTCATCCGTGAGAAACAACACCCGGATTGGGTAGCCAACGTCGTTCCTGTCACCAAGAAGAACGGGAAGATACGAGTCTGTATCGACTTCAGGGATCTCAACTCTGCTTGCCCGAAGGACGAATTCCCGCTTCCAATCACTGATGTGATGATCGACAACACATGTGGCTTTGAGCGCATGTCCTTCATGGACGGGTATTCAGGCTACAATCAAATCAAGATGTTCCCCGATGACGCAAAACACACGTCATTCAGGACTCCAAAGGGTGTTTTCTGCTACACAGTAATGCCCTTCGGCTTGAAGAATGCCGGTGCGATATACCAGCGAGCTATGAGCACCATCTTCCGTCAACATCTTTGCAAGACAGTCGAATGCTATGTTGACGACATCGCAGTCAAGAGCCACCTCAAAGGAGATCACCTACAGGACCTGAAGACGGTCTTCGATCTCATGCGGGCACATCAACTCAAAATGAATCCCGCTAAATCCTTTCTGGGGGTTTCTAGCGGCAAATTCTTGGGCTTTGTCATCACAGCGAAAGGCATTCATGTCGATCCCGAGAAGACCAAAGCCATCCTCAACATGGACCCTCCGAAGAACCTTCGAGAACTTCGGGGCCTACAGGGACGTCTGGCATATATCCGGAGGTTCATAGCAAACCTCTCCGGTAGATGTCAACCCTTTACTCAGCTCATGAAGAAGGGAGTCTCTTACGTCTGGACAAAGGAGTGCCAAAAGGCTTTCGATGACATCAAGGCTTACTTAACAAGCCCACCAGTCCTGGTAGCGCCAGTCGCCGGCAAACAATTTCTCCTCTACGTCCGTGCCATGGATCATTCTCTTGGCGTTCTGCTGGCTCAAAACAACGATACAGGCTACGAGCAAGCAATCTACTACCTTAGTCGAACACTCATCGGGGCCGAACACCGGTACAACCCCGTCGAAAAGGAGTGCTTGGCTTTGGTGTTTGCCATCCAGAAGACTCGTCATTACGTCTCGGGCCAGACAATTCATGTCATCTCCCGAGTCAATCCGCTCAGAGTCCTCATGACGAAGCCAGGATCATTGAACTCCCGGCTGGCTACATGGGCGATCCTGCTAACACCATACAACATGGTATTTATTCCGCAAAAGGCTGTCAAGGGTCAAGCTCTGGCTAACTTTTTAGCTGCACACCCCATCCCAGAATCCTCAAAACTCTATGAAGATATCCCGGATGAGGTCCAAGAATCCAACGTCACCGAAGGAAGCTCCGTTTGGCGGATGTTCTTCGACGGCGCTTCGAGAACAGGCCCCAAAGGCCAAATCATCGCAGGAGTGGGGGTAGTCTTAGTCTCCCCCGATCAGCTGGTCATCCAGCGTGCGTACTCTCTTTCGAAGCCGTGCTCCAATAACGTTGCCGAGTACAACGCACTCGTCATGGGACTCCAGCTCGCACAACAGCTGGGGGTCGACCATCTGGAAGCCTACGGCGACTCAAAACTCGTCGTAAACCAGGTTCGGTGACAATACGAGGTTCGCCATGAAGATTTAATCCCTTATCATAAAGTCGCGTTGAACATCAATTCAACCTTCACCGGGTTCTTCATTGAACATGTCCCCCGTTTACAAAACTTGGAGGCCGATGCTCTGGCTGGCCTCACAGCCTCATTGGCAGCGTCCTTTGGAACTCAATACTATGTCACGGTGACTGGCCGAGACCTGATTTGTCCCAGAAACAACCTATGCTTGTGGGTGGCTCACGCCATGCCGACAAACACTGGTGTTAATGTCCGAGACTGGAGGTTCCCGTTTATCGACTTCGCTGTCTACGGAATCCTTCCAAAGGACCCGAAGGAAGCTGTCTCAGTCAGGAGACGCTCCCTTCGATTCTACTACGATACAGCTACCAAAACGCTGTACCGACGCTCCTTCGATGGGCTCCTCCTTCGATGCCTGTCCAACGAAGAAGCAGCCGAAGCTCTTCAAGAAGCTCATGACGGAACTTACGGAGCTCATCAACCCGGTCCTAAGTTGCAAGATCGACTGCGACGTATGGACTACTACTGGCCAACCATGGCCGCCGACGCTGTTGAATATGCTAAGAAGTGCCACGCGTGCCAAATTCATGCAGACTTTATACATACACCGTTGGAACCGCTACATCCTACAGTCGCCTCCTGGCCCTTCGAAGCCTGGGGCATGGACATTGTAGGATCAATCACCCCTCCTTCATCGAGAGGACACCGTTTCATCCTGGCCATCACCGACTTCTTCTCCAAATGGGCGGAAGCAGTCCCACTGGCAGAAGTAAAAAGCTCCAGGGTGGTCAGCTTTATCAAACACCATGTCATTTACCGTTTCGAAATTCCCCGGCGGATCATCCATGACAATGGTCCTCAATTTATCAGCCACATTTTCAGCAGGTTCTGTGATAAGAACCGCATTCAGAACGTGGCCTCAACCGCCTATAATCCGGCAGCAAACGGATTGGCCGAGGCATTCAACAAAACTATCGTTAGGCTGCTCAAAAAGGTCGTGTCATCCAACAAATGCGACTGGGACAAAAAGCTTGGCGAATGCCTTTGGGCCTATCGCACAACGGTACGGACCCCAACAGGCAACACTCCATTCTCCCTGGTCTACGGGAGCGAAGCGGTACTGCCTCTCGAGATACAGATACCCTCACTCCGCGTAGCAATCACAAATAAACTCACAGAAGAGGACAATCAACGTCGTCGTCTGCGGGAACTGGAGGCACTGGACGAAAAATGTCTCCTAGCTCAACAACGCATCGAACTCTACCAAGCCCGTATATCACAGGCTTTCAACAAGAAGGTCAAACAGAGGACTTTCCAAGTTGGCGACCTGGTTTTAGCAGTCAAAAGACCAATGGTGTTGACCCACAAGACACCAGGAAAGTTCGAGCCCAAGTGGGAGGGACCTTTCATCATAGAGACGGTATACTCAAACGGTGCTTACCGCCTCGCCAAACCCAATGGAGACTTGTTCATGATGCCCATCAACGGCAAGTTCCTAAAGAAGTACTATTCTTGACATCCTCCAGACATGTACTTCTCCAAACAACCTCTTTCCACAAACTCATACGCTTCCGGAATCTAGCTGTTCCGTGGCATCCTCCAGTAGAAAGATAACCACGTCCATATTACCTCTGAGTTGTCTCTCTACACCCTACAAAGCGGAATCTTACACTTCGTAAGCCTACGCAACCCTTCATGTTTACCACGTCCACGTTACCTCTGAGTAAACATCTTGTACAAACAACCCCTGCGTTATTGTACATTGATCGCAGAACTTCCACGTCCACATCACCTCTGAGTTGTTCAGCGTATCCCCCAAGATCATTCCTACCACGTCCATAATACCTCTGAGTAGGGAGATTCTATCATTTCGAACCCAATGATTGCCATGTCCACATTACCTCTGAGCAAACATAATGGTTCCTTCAAACTTATTATCTGTACCTAAAAACCAAGGTGCGCAAAAGATAATAGGTCCACACAAATCATCAAGTTCATGACAAAAAAAATGAACACATCACAAAAGTTGCGTACTTCTTTATTCTTCTAAAAAAAAGAGAGTACAAAACTACACTATCCCTCAACGAGGGTTGCAAAAGAACATCAAAAGCTACAATCCCTGAACCTCTCCAGGATGGGTTGAGAGCTCTCTGACTCGTTGTCTCAGGTCAGCGGTACGAGTTTCTACAGTTGCCAGAACTCGACGCTCGGCCTCTTGACGCATCAATTCGACAGCCTCAGCGGAAGTTTCGCCCTCATACTTCTCATCAAGCTGTCGTCGCTGCTGAGCCAAGGAAAGAGTCCGCTGAGTAAAAGTCGCTTCCTCCTGCTTGAATGTTACGTGTTCAGCCCGGACACGTTCAGCTTCTAACTGGAGTCGGGCCCGCTGGTCCTCAAGGCGGTGCATCTGGGTGTCGATCTCCGTGATGTTGGCATCCAACGCAGCTCGCGTCTTCGTCGTCTTCTTCATAGACTGAGACAACTGCTCTACCGCAGCCTCAGTCTTAGCCACCTCGCGCTCCCAATTGCTCACAGTGGCCTGGTGGGAAGACTCGATTTCAGCAATCAACTTCCCCTTCTCCGCCTCTATTAAGACGGAGAGGTTATTTCGTTGGATGCGTTGAAGTTCCGCGAGCCGCTCGTCCAGCTCAATCACCGAAGCCTCCAGAATTTCGGCCATATGGTCGTGGCCTTGGTGAATACGAATCAGCTTGATGCAGGGCATTGCCAGAGCTTTTGCCGTCGCAAAACTCCCGTTGGCATCTATCACAGCAGATACACCCTTCTGCAGCATTTTGTACACCCCTTCGACGAGGAATTTCACATACTCGTCTGCATCCGCCAGGACCTGCGGCGTCATAGCAGGAGTTGGAGGAGCTACTACAGTTTGCGGACCGAAAGAAGATCCGCCAACCTCAACCAGCGAGGCTTGAACCTCGGCATCAATGGGCTCTTCATCAACAGGGGCTGGACTGCTAGCCCAAGGAGCTGAAGCAACAGAAGGAGCCGGCACAGGCGTCGAGATGGTCCCCCAAGTAGAAGGAGCTACAGAGGGTTCTACACCCTTACCCTTCTCAAGCCCGGAGGAACCACCGATGTCAACGACCACCTCTGCTATCCCCAACATCCTATCAACAGTTGGTACCTCCCTTGGCAGAATAGGGAGATTATCACTTGTCTCTTGACCCGTCTCAGCGGTCGTGACTGGCAGACGGGTCTCATCATCAAGTCCCTCAACAGGGACAGAATCTGTCGCTACCTCCTGAGCGGTAGCCACCTCAACTTCCACGGTTGAAGCCGGGGTAGGACTCGGCAATGATACAGTCGACCTCCCCTCATCATGATAAAGAGGGGATTCAACCCTCTCCTCTGTCTCAACTACTTCTGTTGCCTCCGCAACAGGCTCTTGCAGCTCTGGAGCAACGTCATCGGAAGACGACGAACTCTATTCTTCTTCACCACCAGGAAACGGCGTGCTTGTTAAACCTTCGGCACTTGAAGCTTCCGTTCTGGCCTTTGCCATCTCGGAAGCTGCTGCACCCTCAGTTTCCCTCCTGACATAATCCGGGGATACTGGAATCTCCACGTCAACAGCATCCTCCGGATCTTCCTCCATGGGAGACATCATGGTCGGCAGGATACGCACTTCAGACGAGCCTGCCGTCCCTTCTCGCCTGCTCCCACCTGACTTTGGAGTACGAGGTTTTCTTTTTAACGGTTCCTACAAGAGAAGGTGAAGCCTCGTAAATAGTGGAACCAAAATCAGATTATGTGGGACGCCCTTACCTCTGCGGACGCTGAATCCGATGACGCCGTCGGTGACGACGCCTTCTTCTGCTTCTTCGGTACAGGAGATTCAATCCCTATGTCTGCACATCGCTTTGATCGATCGCCCGAGGGTTCTGCTTGAGATGCGGAAGGGGCACTCCGTTGACCTACCCCTGACGGACGATGCGATCGGGCCTTCACCGGCACGTCCCCGGTCACTGCTAACTGGGTGCCTGCAATAAGACTGGTCTCCCTGTCATATCCGGAGGGTGCGACAGCCATAACACAGTAAAATTTGGCGGCTGAGTAAAGAATGGGCGGCCACGGATCTGGGGCGGGCAACGTAAAACGAGCCCCGGTACATCCGACATTATAGTAATGCCAAGCTCGTGCACCATCCAACAAACTTCCAATATACCCCAGAGAAATACTGGGGTTATCCAACATCATCTGGGCATAGCCAAATTGCCGCACAAAGCGGCTTGGCAAATATGGTTCCAGGTAGCACTGATTCCTGTTCCGGTATACCAGATGAGATGGACGGATACTCTGCAACCAGCAGAATCTCCATTGAGGCAGAGTGGTGGTACCTTCGCCCAAATCCCTTAAATCTTCGTTGGCCTCAAAACCCAAGTAGATTGGACCAACTTTGGTAATCTCCTAACCCTGAAGACGGGATAAAACCTTTCTACAAACAGGGACACCAGTATGCGACCAGCTCCTCCGATTGAAACGACGAAGGAGTGCATCTCCAACCTTATAGTCTTCTTCCGAGCCTGGACTCATCACACTGGGATGATGCAAAATCAGCCATCCCATCAAATAGTGAAACGGCAGTTCGGCGCGCGGGAAGTTATTGTTTCTGCCTCTGTCATGAATCACATTTCCAGCAAACTCTCGCAAACCTCGTTGCAGGTTACATACCATTGCAGGAAGAAGAGCCAAATGCCGGCCGAAGACCAACCTCACGGCTGGCAGGATTAAGTTTCGGGTTACCCTCTCTACGGTACCGGATCCGCCGGCAAACACGCAATCCCGGAGCCATATCATCAGGTAGGACGTCAACACCGCCTTGGGTGACATCCGATAAGCAAGATGCCAGAAGCAGCTGTAGGTGTTTGCAAAAAACAAAAGTATAGAACTTTATTGATACAAACTGTAATAAAGATTACAAGAATTCTGGGAAAATTACAACTGTAGGAATCCAATCTCGGTGACGATTGCTTTATCCCTTGGACGATGTGAACTTTTGAAGACGAAGCCTCTGAAGTTGAAAACAACTCAGAAAACTGAAGGCGAAAGCCTCGGAAGTTGAAGACAAAAGTCTCGAAAGAATGCAGCAGCACTTTGGCAAGAACTCCTGAACTCTCTAATTTCTGATTTCTGATCTTGATCCCCCTTGAAATGAAGACTTGAAACTCTATTTATAGAGTTCTAGAAATAACTAATTTTTAGTTATTTTGGACTGCGCAGGATGATTTGTGCAGCATTGGTTTGCGCAACATTGATTTGCGCAGATAGTTACTGGATCGTGGGCCGACTATCATGGACACATGGCATGATTTGCGCATGATCGTGCATGAACAGTTGCCACGTAATGAACAATCGATGGCATGAATGCCACGTGTAACTTAACAGTTATATTTGATAAAGTGCGCAGAGTTGAATTGCGCATACATGATTTGCGCAGACTCAAACTGCGCAGCATTGGTTTGCGCTGCCAGCTGTCAGCCGCCCTCGAGCACTGTGCGGCGCAAGAAACGAACAGACTCCTTGTTATTCGCGCTGTCAGTTGTCAGAAAAGATTTGATTTGATTTAGTAATGATGACTTCTGCCACGTCAACTTGCGCAATCGGTTGTGTGCGCAAAGCAGTGTGCGCAATCGGATTGCTGCGCAATCTGTTGTCTGCGCAATTCATCAAAATGATGGGTTTCTTGATTTCTTGACTTTGTTGATTGATGCAACTTGATTTTTTAGGACCTACAAGACCCCCTTCAAAGTTTTCGAAAGTTGATTTGATTCAAAGTTTCGAAATACTTTGAATTTTTGCATTTTTGAATCAAGTTGCGCATGATGATGAGCTGTCTGCGCAAAGCGAAGTGCCCCCAATTTCAGGCGCAATCCATGGCAGCCGTTTCGTATTTCGAAAGCTATAAATAGCCTCCTTTCACTTTCATTTTTACTTTGCATCCATTGATCTTTTGAGAGAAATTCCCCCAAACCCTTGCTGTCCTCCTTCTTCGACAAACAATGGCCCCCCGACGATCCTCCACCGCCGCTGCCGCCGCGAAAGGCAAAGCTCCGGCCGAGTCTTCATCCAGGACTGCGCGACGAGCCTCTCGTCACGAAGCTGCGCTGCCCGCTCTGAGAGGTTGTTTAACCGATCGAAAACCCTTTTTAGGGTGTTTTGACTTCCTTTGATCTTCGAAACTCATTTCTTTTTAGAGATGAGTTCATCTTGCGCCATCCTTTTTAGGATTTTTGGTTGCATAAATAGTCAGTCTTCATTTTTATGAAAACTGTAATCCTGCGCAATCTATCGAATTGCGCTGACAGAAAGTCAGCGCAATCAATTGATTTGCGCTGAATGTCAGCACAATCGATTGGTTTGCGCACCCTATTATGATGCGCAAACTAATCTTGCGCAATCCATGTTAGCGCAATCTGAGGATTGTGTACTCTTCTGTTTTGCTTGTCTGAAAAAATAGTTTTTTTTAATTTGTACTGATCTTTATCTGTCTTTGATGCAGTTGAAACCAATGAAGATCCAAACTATGAACATTTTGTGGGAACTTTGTCTGAATCTGAATATAAAGAAGATTTGTCTCACGTCCATTATCCTCAATACGATCTGCCGACTTCTCGTCAGGCAATATTGATTTCTCAGGACAACGAAACTTTAATGTGTCTGATGAATGGACAGCCTCTGGAATCAGCAGATGCTGTTATCCACAACAAACCCTTATTCTTGTTTGGTGATGCCTTTGAAAAAGTCTCCCAGCCTAGGCCAATGATGGAGGAGATGGTAGTCCACCGGGAAGACAGATCATTCTTCATTCCTAAAATTGCT